>JAJEKB010021464.1:937061-1079333 GCA_022393335.1 Macrotrachela quadricornifera | reverse complement strand
TCGTATCTCATATCGCAGTAATAGTTAAGAGATATATGGAAAGCATGGATATAACTGCTTTTGAAAACTGCTGTTTGTGTATAATGTGATGAGCAAAAATTTTGGTTAACAATAAATTTGTTTTTTATACAAATATAGAATTTGATGTAAAATATAAGTAATTTTTTTCTATAAATTTTATCTGTACAAAACACAATTTTAGTCTGAAAATTATCATTTTTCGAATAGAAGAGAAGTTTTAATTACTTCAACATATGTACAAAAAAGAAAATATTTCCATCATATCTCTCATATTTAGTTAAAGTTTTGTTTATTTACATATAACTAAACAATAATTGAAAAATATGAATCAATATTTCGTCGAATTTTAAATTAAATTAATTTAAATTGTTTATTTTAGTTTGAAAATATCAAATAATACAATAAAACCATCAGGTAAGATTAACATTCTATTCTTTTAATTAAATTTAACAATCATATCAGTTTGAAAGTTGTTCATGAAAACAATCAGAAGACTAAAGCCGTTGCGAATATCACTATATCTGATATCAATAGTGAAAGATCCCTTTCTTATTAAAAAAGTCCAATTTTTTAAGAAAAAATCGAAGTGAAGTTTTTATCGTAGGAAAATGAACCAAACTTATCTCTTATAAAATATAATGTATGTAGAAGAAGTTCGTGGTAATTTTCCTGTTAATATATTTTTGCAATTACTTAAGTAATATCAAAAAATAAATAATCATTGTAAAAAAAGCATATCAAAGTATACCTATTATGTAAAAACAAACGGTTTAGTTCAAGACGTAAGCAGGCGAATAAAGAAAGTTTGTCACGTGCATTTTTGATCCTGAAAAAATAATGGATGAGATGTTTTAAACGGTCATATTTTGCATTTCAGTTTTTCATCAATTATTACATCGTATTAAAAAACAAAATGTGCCATAAGATGCAGCGTGAAAAACTTTACAGCTGACACAAGATCGCCTTTCTTATAGTTGCATTTTTTCCTTTCAAATTGATTAAAACCTCGACGGACCAAATTTTAACTGTGCGAATGATGTCAACTTAGAAAAAACCATTTGTTTTCTACATATCCCCCTGGAAAAAAAATTTCACTATGTATTCCGTATTTATTGTCATTATAAAAACACATTTATTTAAAACCAATTAAATATTCTGAAAGCTCGTGGAGTTTTCTATCACTCTGTATATATACTTATCTTTTTACATTCATTGAAAAATAATTTGAACACAATGAAGACACTCTAATGTCCACATTCCCAAAGACCTTATTTTCTCACTGTCATCAAAATTAGTTTTGTAAACTTTTTATCACTGTGAAATAATTATTTTAGAAAAGCATCTATATATTCTGATAGATCTTAAAATTCTCTATTATCCTATATATTTACTTATTTCGTTATGTTCATTTATTGTAAAGAAAATTTGAGTCGAATGAAAACATCCTCAATCGACAAGTACCAAAAATCTAAATTTTTTCAATGATTTTTTTATTCATTAACCGGAATAAATAAATTTATGTAAAAGAAAGTACACCGTCTGATAGCGCATGATATTCACTATCATTCTGTATATTTTAGCCTTGTTTCGCATTCACGCAGCGCTGTATATAAATGCAAAGCGAGACAAAAATACATGGAATGATAGAGAATTTCAAGCTCTATGGAAATCTATATTTGCTTTTTAAAAGATTTTTCCCACAGGAAAAATAATTTCAAACATAATACTACAAAAGTAACAAAAAGTGTAGATTTTTGGTACTTGTCAATTGAGGATGTTTTCATTCGAGTTAAATTTTCTTTACAATAAATGAACATAAAGAAATAAGTAAATATACAGCATGATAGAGAATTTTAAGATCTATCAGAATATATAGATGCTTTTCTAAAATAATAATTTTACAGTGATAAAAAATTTACAAAACTAATTTTGATGACAGTGAGAAAATAAAGTCTTTGGGAACGTAGACATTAGATTTTCTTCATTGTGTTCAAATTATTTTTCAACAAATGAATGTAAAAAAATCAGTAAATATACAGAGTGATAGAAAACTCCACAGGCTTTCAGAATATGTAATTGGTTTTAAATAAATGTGTTTTATTCCCTTTTCTGAAGGAAAGGGTTATACACCGTTTAATCCGGTGGCTAAAAATGCTTAAAGTTTATTTGTTCGTTTGTTAGTTTGTTTGTCTAATCCAATCAGATTGCAGCAAAATTTTATCTTTCACAATTCTTTATACTTTGATTGAAAAACAGCTGACTCTAGGGTAATCTGGGTCGAGGAACTCGAATCTGATGTTAGCTTTTCGAAATTTTTTTCGGATTCATTTTTTTACACAAAGGATCACTTTTTTTACAAAAAAAAATTTCTTTATAAGGGTTGACCGAACGGTAATCAAGGACGAGAGATTCAAATCTGAAATCAGTTGCATAAAAATTATTTGACGATCAATTTTTTAAACAAACAACAAATTTTTAACAGAAAGCATTTGTTTTTTATGAAGTTTGATCAACGGCCGTTAATGTCCAGGAACTTGAATCTGACTTCGATTTTTTAAAATTTTATAAATGAATAGCTTGACGGTAATTTACAGAACACGATTTCTACGAGAAAGAGCTGAGCGAGTCTTCAGACGAGCGTTACTTGTTTCTTAGTGAGTGTATTAACAAATGTTCAGTACGCTTTTGAGAGGAATTCAAACGAGATGCATCTATTCAGTTGAAGCCTAAACTAATATTAAAGGATGTAGCGGTGTTAAATATGGAAACGGCTAGTCGTGAGTAGCCGACGAACAATTAGTCGTTGATTGAAAAAGTTTAGCATAAGTGTAATAAGTGAAATTTTAGGTACCTTAATAGATTCTCAAGAAACTCGATTCTTTAGGAAAAAGAATTCTTTATTCGACATTTTATGTAACAGAGCATATCCAGTAAAGGAATCTTGAATACTAACATAGTGTTATTTACTTAGTGTAGCGTAAGCAGAAATAGATATGTAATCGTGTCGTCCTAAAACTTTAAAAAGTTGGTCGGAATTCTCTAGTTTGGAAAAAAAAAAATTTCATGGAATTGTGGTTTGGAGTGATCGCCTCCTGGTCACGCTATTGGACTTGATAAACAAACCGAAACATCTGAACTGTATCTAATTTCCTTTTAAAGAAACAGTCGTATAGTGATAAATATTGCGCCTAAAAAGGCATGAATATTTATCTCTCCGTTTTGTTGAAACAAGACAGAATTTAGGATTAGAAAATATGACGCCCAAATCATTGAATATAGTCAGATATCTGTACTAGACTTGATCAAAATCAATCGAAGACAAAGACTCAAACTTGAGGTTTGCTTGTCATTTATATATGAATAGATATATGGAAATTTCTATAAAACTATCATCTCTAGAGTGGGTATTCTTTTCGTAGCTTTCATGCAATCAAAGGGATTGAAATATAAGATAATCCAAATGAAAATTATTTTGAATAATAATCACACTAAAGTTTCTCTCAGAAAAGGGTCAGCGAATCCGTAGGATGAGCGCTACCTTGTAGTGACAACACACACCGAATACATAGTGAAACTATTTTTTTCCAGGGGGAATAGATACATTGAAAAATTCGTATTGATAGTTTTAACACGTAATAGATATAGTTCCTAGAATAGATCAACATGGAGAATAAAACAATGAAGGTGAAACTTTCTAAATTCCTGTTGTAAGAGCTTTTTTACCATGCTATGCAGATATACAGAAATTATAGAAGAAAAACATATATTTTGCTAAAACTTGAGATGCTCTATAGGATTCGTAGATTGGATACATAGAGCATTCTAAAAGCTTTTTCGCCCGGCTCTTCTAAAAGCTTCAGTTTCCATTGAAGTATTATAAACTTTGAATTTCATATTTTAATTCTTTAAAACATTTTGTGAAAAAATGAATAAAATATACCAGAAGATACAATGTGAAAAAAATCTGCAATCTATAGTATAAAGCTTACGTTGATTTATATTTTTTCTTTGAAAATAAACAAATATTCTGAACAATCAAATCTCGATGCTACGATACGTAATTTAGAGAATTTTGCTTTTACTTTCAGAATAAAAATGACGCAATTAAAATAAAACTATTGTTTACAAATTGTAGAATTTTTCGCGTTGCATCTTTCGTTACGTTCCACCTTTTGAACAGAAAACGTATTCAGTCATAAAAGGATGAAATACGAAAAAAAGGAAGTCGTCGTTTGTGTAGAATTTTTGCATGCTAGAAAATTTCTCTCATAATTTTGCTTTTACTTAAGAACAATAGTTGCATATATAATATAAACTGTTCTTTGTAAATTGTGAAGCTTTTCACGCTGCATCTTATAATGTATTTTGTTTTTTCTAATAAAGTAGATCAGGTAATAAAAACATAAGATAAGAAAAAACGAATTCATCTTTTACGAAAAAGCAACATTGTTCTCGCAAAGTCGAAATTTGATCGGTCAGAATTTTGTCGGTTTTTAAAATAAAAAGTGCAATTGTAAAATAAGCAGTCCTTTGTAAACTGCAGAGTTTTTCACGCTGCATCATGTGATATATTGTGCTTTTTAATAGAACCTATTAAGTAATAATAAAATGAGATGCAAAAATGTTCCACTCATTATGACCTGATGATAGCAACGAGTTTGCATCAAAAACAATTTCAGTAGTGATCGGATAGCATAGAAAGACAGAGCAAAAAGCACTCTATCTGTTCATAAAAAAAGAAATTTTTCTTCAGCGTTCTGTACGAAATTAAGATTGAGGCGACACTAGTTTTGGTATAACCTAAGTAGCAATCAATTTTACGGGAAAAACAACGTAATTTTAGTGTGGTTCAATGCGCCTTTTTGTGAAGATTCTAAGTATGGTCTTGGATTGTAGTTTGGACCTTGATTTATCGAAGAAAACAAGGGGAAACCATTTGTTAACGCAGTTTTACAAAAAAATTGTATAGAAAAAGTACTGTTTTTCTAGCACCAAAAGTATTTTAAACATATCTCTATCAAAACAAACAATAATTGGCAATATTTTTATATTAAAATGTTCGGAATCAAAAGCTCTACAAACTATGTAATATTAATGTGGATGAGAAAATCATTTTTAATTCAGAAGGTACTTCTGATGGATGCTTTCTTATCCTAGAAATGCAAAAAAATCACTTTTGAATAATAATAAGATACATAAATTTTGCAAAATACGAACTATTATTTATACGAACTGAATCGAAAATGTTCACGAATCCAAACAATACATAATAGAGCTTTCGAGACGACAAGTCTCATAATCAGTATGCGAAGTGTAAATGTACCTATATGAATACTGCGTTTAAATAGATATAAAATAAAAATGATTCAATAGGACTTATTTTTTAATTTCAATAATAATAAAATACATAAACTTGTGATCTCGAAAGCTCTATTATGTATTCTTTGAATTCGTGAACATTTCGATTCTGTTCGTATAAATAATAGTTCGTATTTTGCAAAATTTATGTATATTATTATCATTCAAAATTAGAAAACAAGTCCTATTGAATCATTTTCATTTTTTTTATATCTAAAAATATCAGTGTTTGTTGAATTATTTTGTTGATTCAAAAAAGCATGAGCTCCCATCTGAGAGGCTGCAGAATGCCTACCAAGCAGAATTCAGAATTTTGTAGACTTGTCTATATTGAGCAATGAATTGACTGTAAACAAACTTCCTTCCTTCCAAGCGCTTCTTTCAAACACACAATTCTGCTTAGAATTCAAAAACTAAAGCAGAATTTTCACAGAATTCTATTTCCATCAGCAGAAAACAAACTTTTTTCCTCACTTACCCTTCTTTCAAATGCAAAATTCTGCTTAGGGTTCAAAAACCAATCGACATCGGTGGGTCAGAATAAGAAATAAAGCAATTAAAAAAAACAAATATATCTATTCAGTGCACCATATTGCTTCTTATTTATTCTCCAACCAACAAATCTACGAGATCTCTCTGAACCTTCAATTTGTGACTAATTACATGCCACGGTCCATCGCAATGCCTTACCATATTCGGTTTAATACTGCTAGTTCCTTTAAACACTCCACAGGATACAAATTTCATTAAACATATGTTAACAACTGAAAAAAGAAAGCTGCAGCAGAATTTTGTTCAGAATCTTAATACACACATATGGTATATGCTGGCCTCCGATTACGAATTTTTCAAAAAGAAAGGATTCTTTATAGAAAATAGGAAAAATATAGGTATTCATACTTTCTTCTTAAAAGTCTGGCTATGTAAAACTTTGCAACTGGAAATCTTCTTTTAATAAAGTTAGCTTCAACGGCTGGACTTTGCTCCGGCATACACTACTAACCAAAAGTCCCTCATTATCCTAAAGTTTATTGATATTTCAAGCTTTTGGCTCAGAATTTTGGTTGCATGTAAGCAGTGAGAAACGCTGATCATAGACACCAATCGATCTCAATCCAATGTAATATGACGGAGTTATATACCAAAGACTATCTTTACCTTCAATTGCTCATATGAAGAAAAATGAGATTTTTCTTTTGCTGAACGATTATAATTAACTTTCTCACTGATGAATATCGCTGCTAATGTATACAATGATGGGTAGAAATGATACGTGAATGTATTAAGCTATTGACAATTGGTGACTTATGCAGTGGTGTGGCCATTACATCGTGGTATTGTGAATTTAGTACATGCTTCGACCCTGAAACTTCCCAGAGATATTCGTGTGCCAATGAGTATACAAAAATACATTTTCAAATAAATCGGTCATTTTCTAAAGATAATTTTCGCTATAACGAACTGAAAATCATTATAATCGAAGTTTGGTAGGCAATGCTTATGAAAAGTGATATCTCAGTAATTTGAAAGACTTTTCTCGTGAAATTTTTATTGGAAAAACCAAAAGACTCAATCTTTCGAGTTATAGGCTCCCTGACTTCCCGAGTGGTTGTATAGCTGACACATAAGTAATGCAGAATAAAGATAGTGTTTGATGTATAACTCTGTCATATTACAATAGATTGAGATCGGATTGGTGTCTATGATCAGCGTTTCTCACTAATTGCATGCAACCAAAATTCCGAGCCAAAAGCTTAGAAGATCGATAAACTTCAAGCAGATGAGAGATTTTTGGCGAGCGCTGTATTATTCATGATAAACAAAAACTGCAAGAAAAAGCTTTAAAGAGTATAATCATTCTATAAACATTTTTTTTACTTCGTATATATAGCACTTAAGAATTCTTCAGTCAATTCGCTTTCTACCAGAAAGAAAAATCTTGTATAATAAAGATAGACCTCGTCGTAATATAATCGATGATTCAAGATATTTGACTATGCATGATAAAATTCAAAGATTTTTGAACATTTCCAGGAACAGCGCGATCGGGGAAGGACGATTGGATCATTCCCCTTCTACTTCGGAAAATTGTGGTTGGAACTTTCTTCGAATTTCAAAATTTTGACAGTATCCGATTTTCTCCGAATTAGTGGAATCACCAGGCAATCTTCTCCAAATTCTGAGAACTATAAGTGACTGTTTTCTCCGAATTTGAAAAAAATAGATTTTTTACTCTAATCCTTCATATATTATTGCATAAAATATGATCAGTGTAATTTAAGTAAGTTTGAAAAGTTTAATTATTTCTAAAAGTAAGCGACAACAAAAATATTTGTGACTCTTGCTTTGAATTTCGGACTGACCTTCTCTGCTTCGAGCTCTTCGGACCACCTCTGAACATTTCATACTTTTTCCCATATAATATAGGTAAAATAGGAAAAGTAGTCGAAATATAGGACAAATTATAGGATTTTCCAAAAATATAGGTTTTATAGGAAGTATAGGTCGAATCGGAGCCTAGGTTATATGATATCATTTGATTTCATGCATGCGACAATAAACAGTACAGATTTCTGTAAATAATTCTGAAACTACAGCAGAATTTCGTTCAGGATTCTATTCCATAGACATACTATATACAACTCAATTATTCATGTATATCAGATTACGTATCCTCTCTTTTGATACTTATCAACAAATTCTAACCAGAATCAAGATAATAGTAGAATTTTATCAAATAGAATTTTATAGAATGTTATGTAAGTATGAGAGAAACAAAATTAAATAAAAACAATGCATAAGTGTAAAAAATTCTAAATTCTGCTTGGTAGGCATTCTGCAACTACTGCTAAGAACCTAATGCCATTCTGAAGAAAACCTAGTTCAATTCTACAAAGATCCTGTGATGATACTGGACAAAATCTTCGAAGAATTCTAATCACACTCTAAGAGATGAGAACAAAAATCCTTTATTTTTCTAATTTTGAAATTCTGACAGGATCCTGATCGTATCTTTCAAGAATCTTGCGCTGAAACATCAAAGATTTTCCTTAGGGCTACTACTTGAAGCAGACAAAATGAATATTATTAGTAATGAGAATGAAAGTAAGAGAGACAATATTTTTGCGTGCGCTCATTAACCTGCTCGATAGAACACTTCAAAATTATATAAAACTTAAAGGAATATACTATCCTGTGGATGAGATATAAATATGTTTTATCTGGATTTCAATAAAACAATGGATATAAAAGAAAAAAAACCACTACAGAACAAGAAATCTCCGTATTTTTTCTAGCATTATTTTAAAATATGATATTGAACAATGTTCTATATATATATGTCTTTCGAAGATTTTAAACTACTTCTATCAAGAGAAAGTTTCCCTCCAATTTATATTTTCTTTATATTTGAGAAATCATTGATATAGGTATCAGTAAAATGTATTATACTAGAACTTTTCTTTACAACAACTGAGAATTTTATCTATTCTTCTCTGTCACATCAAACAGAGTGAAAAACAATATTATATAAGTTTTTCATTTCTCACAATTCAAAGAAAATGAAAGATTTCTTCTGATGATGATCATGTCTTCCCTTTCTTTTAGTACCATTTCGTGCCAGTTTGATAGATATTCCTGCAAATGCCACATGGAACAAGAATGGTCGAACAGTAGGAGGACAAAAACCAACACTCCTTTGGCCTCGCGGATTATATGTGGATGATGAACAAACAATTTATGTTGCTGATTATGGAAATCACCGTATTGTGGAATGGAAATCTGGTGAAACAAATAGACAAATAGTGGCAGGTGGAAATGGACGAGGAAATGGTACTCATCAATTGAATGGACCAACAGATGTGATCGTGGATAAAGAAAGAGATAGTCTTATTATTTGTGACGTTGGGAATAGAAGAGTAGTTAGATGGCCTCGTCAAAATGGAACAAGTGGAGAAATAATTATTTCAAATATCTGTTGTTGGGGTTTGACAATGGATGACAATGGATTTCTCTATGTCACTGATATTGACAAACATGAAGTAAGAAGATATCGAATGGGTGAATCCGAAGGAATAGTAGTAGCAGGTGGAAATAGACAAGGAGATCGTCTTGATCAGCTCAATCACCCCACTTACATATTCGTCGATCGAGAACATTCAGTATTTGTGTCTGATAGAGATAATCACCGTGTGATGGAATGGATAGAAGGTGCAAAAGAAGGTATAGTTGTTGCTGGTGGACAAGGACAAGGAAATAGTTTGACACAATTGTTTAATCCTTATGGAATTGTAGTTGATCAATTGGGTACTGTTTATGTAGCTGATGGTGACAATAACCGAATTGTACGTTGGCCTAAAGGAGCACAACAAGGAAATGATATTGTTGGTGGAAATGGTCGAGGAACACAAGCAAATCAACTCAATTTTCCCATAGGATTGTCATTTGATCGACAAGGTAATCTCTATGTTGTTGATCGTAATAACGATCGATTACAACGATTTAATATTGAAATACCATGAAATTAATGGGATGAACTAATAAATTTTATTTATTTTCAGCTATTAATTATTATTTTTTGATTGCTGTGTAATTTTAATTGAAAAGAAATAAATGAATTGATGAATATATATATTCACGTGCGCGTGCGCGACCAGAGAGACCCTGATTGTTGGAGGCACAAAAGCCAACAGCGGTAAGACAATGTACGTACATACATAAAAGGTCTTTCCGTTGTCTTTGTCCAACAAGAGCAGTATCTCTCTGGGTTGAATTAATACAGAATACATGCAATAATTCAACGCTAAAAGAAAAGTAGTTAGAAGAAATGGACAGCACTCACCCTTGGGAAAAAATTTGGGGTGGAAAATAAATATACTACTCGTTCTGTTCCAATGTAACAGTAGTATATTTATTTCCGAAAAAAACGATATATCAATGCTTAAATTTTCGATGTTTTTTCATTCATTTGAATAATTTTCTTTCATATTCAATTTGTTATTGATTATCAATTAAATAACTGTTACATTTGGAACAGAAAGAGTCATTTAATTAATAATCAATGGCAAATTGAATATGAAAGAAATTTACTCAATTGAATGAAAAACAAAAAAAAATTCCAAGGACGCTATCTAATCCTAAGAGACTTACTTAATTTATTGAAATAAATGATAAATTTCAGTCTCTTATATATGATATTATTTATCGACAAAGCAGGTGATTTTGTCGATCATGTTCGTCATTAATTTTCATTCATATATCTTATATGAACGAAAAAAAAATAAAAATAGCCCATATGTTTCTTATAAGCTTAACTGCTTTCATATTGACGTCTGTATTGTATGATTTGTATACATACGTGCAATATATATGTTTATCAATTAAGTTCTAATTCCTTGTATAACCTTATTTTTTTTTATTTATCGGTTGAAACAAAAGAGTTAATTGATATTTGTAGTATGTCGGCTTGTCCACGTAACGCGACATTTCGCTGATTAAGTTTTGAAAAAATTTTTTGTCGACATGAACGGATCTGTGTAGACTATCCGACGTAGTTTTTAGCGCTGATAACGAATCTGACATTAATTTCTAGAAAACGTCAGTTTTTCTCATCAAAAATAAGGTTTCAAACTTTTGAAAAACTATATTTTCAGTGATCTAAACAAGAAATTTTATTATAAACCGACGAAAGATATACCATTTGACACAGAATTTTATTCTCTACAAAATGGTATATTTGAATTTAACTTTCGTAGCTAAGAACAGGTTGTAGATTGTGGTACATTTTCTACCTTAGATTCCAGTTTGGAAGCTTCCATTTCCATGAATCAATCTCATTTTTGGATTCCAAGCTAAATACACCGAAACAACTAACACATGTAAAAATGAACAAATTCCGACCATGGTAAGTACCCGAAAATCGATGAACAAAACGCTGTGTCACAACGTTACGAAAAATGTCACAGCGTTACGTTCGTTTTTTTCATTTTTTTCACGAGTATTAAAATTTTTAAGAAGAATTTTTTTACTATTCGAAAGCTCATTCAAACCTCTACAAAACTTGCATTTTTGTTAATTTATTTAGATAGACACTTTCTTAAAATTTAAAGCTTACGTAAGAGTACCGAAGGAAAAGGGTCCTTTTATGTCATGCCGTTACGCGACTAAAAAATCGTCCTAGCAGCTCGAAACTTCAACGAAAAATACTCATTTTATGGCATAAAGAGAGTATACCGAGCTGTGTCGAATGATGTTCGAACGAATTTTCCAGCTATTATCGTTCTTGAGATAGTCGGAAACCAAGGTATCAAAAATGTCACAACGTTACATTTGGACAAGCCAATGTGTACTATTAGTCTAGTTCTACTTTATCCTAAAATTTGAACTTTCTATATATTATCATTATCAGTTTAGATACATCACACAAAAAGCCAATGAAAAATCGAAAAAAATCATTACATATTAAAATTTTAAAAAATAAAAATAATGTCAATGACAATATATTTATTCACCATTTTAATCTTCTACTTAGTGCAGTTACAAAGTATAAATAATACAAAAGTGATCTAACTTTTTCATTTAGAAGTACTATAATTGTAAATAAAACGAATTGTCTTCCTTTAATTATCTATTCATGACGAAGAAATAATTTTTCTAATCTAAGTATATTTTTGTATTCTGGTATCTATAAAATCGTGATAAATAAAAAAATATATAAACAATAAATTGTACGAACATAACACGTAGAACCAAAAAATGATACTATTTTCTGTGATGTTAATATTTTAAACTCAAAAAGCTAACTTTTATTATATAACATTATAGTCATACATGAAAAATATCCCGATTTTTTCGTTGGCGTTTTTTTTGTGATGCATCTAAATTGATAATGATAATATATAGAAAGCTTAAATTTTAGTACAAAATAGAAATAGGCTAATAGTATACATAATACAAATATCAATTCTTTTGGTTCAACCAATATATAAAAAAATAAGGTTTCGTGAGGGATCAGAAAATAGGGAACACTCTTTTTAGAAGAAATATTTTTACTATTTACATTAGCATCTTATTACGACTAAAAATACAAAACTATATACTTAGGGCATACCAAAAGTAGTGGCGCTATCATCTTATTTCCTTATAGAAAGCTTGAAGAAATTTTATTTTGTTATGCAATGATAGAGAAAACAATGCTCTATTTTTCTATGCCATTTCATCAAAACTCAACTAATATCATAATTATAAAATTTCCAAAAAAAGACAAAAAGAGCTGTTTTTTATGATATTTTAAGGTTATATGAATGTTGATATTTTTTGAATAGCTCAAGAACAGAAACAGCTAGAGAGCTGTGGTTTTCACTGTTCGAAAGAGAAGATGAAGGTACATCGAATCACATATTACACTTATTCCTAGAATGTTGTGTGAAGTTTGTTTAATCAATTTACTAAGTGAAGAAAAATGGTTTTTTATCAAAAAAAAAACAGAAAAAAAGTTATTTTTTACAGAAATTGTCAGAAAAATCACTTTTAACTTCGACTAGTATACTTATAACTCCCAAATGGTCAATTACAAATATCTGAATCTTGTGCAGTTTTTTAGATCCCTCATTGGCGGTTTGAATACACATCTACCAATTAAGAATTCACTGTAAACATTTAATTGGGTAGGCTTGCTTTGAAAGGAGTCTTCTGAAGATGTTAAATAAGTCACATTAGACAACTTTGTAATATATGATTTGATGCATATTCATCTCCTTTTTCGAACAGTGAAAACCGCAGCTCTCTAGCTGTTTCTGTTCTTGAGCTATTCAAAAAATATCAACATTCATATAACCTTAAAATATTATAAAAAACAGCTCTTTTTGTCTTTTTTTGGAAATTTTATAATTATTCTCTTTCTCGTAGAGAAGAGTCTTAGAAACATAAATTGTTTGTTTGATTGATTGATTGATTGCTTGTGTGTCCGCAGGGTCAAAAAAACATCAAAAACCGATTTTTCGAAAAAGGCATTTCTAGAGGTATTTCGATGCAGGGAGTTCGAATCTGAAGTCTGTTTGGTGACCATGTGGTATCAGCATTGATCAATTGATGTTAGGAATTGGTGAGGTTTGGTATTTTTCATCGAAAATAGGTGTTTTTTCACAAAATGATGGTTTCATCGTGGTGGGTGATGAACACCATTGCTGATTATCATTCTCTTTCTCGTAGAGAAGAGTCTTGCAAACATAAATTGTCTGCTTGATTGCTTGCTTGTATGTCCGCACAAGGTCAAAAGAACATTTTACTAATATTTTCTATAAAACTTAACCAAAAGGTAATCGGGGTCCAGGAATCCGAATCTGATGTTAGTTTTTTAAAATTTTTTTGAGAATCAATTTTTTACACAAAGGATCACTTTTTTGCAAAAAAAAAAATTTTTTTATAAGGGTTGCCCGAAGGGTAACGGTGTCGAGGAATCCAAAACTGAAGTCAGTTTTCTAAAAATTTTTCAGGCTCAAGTTCTTAAATAAACGACAAATTTTTAACAAAAAACATTTGTTTTTATGAAGTTTGGTCAAAGGCAGGTGAGGTTGAGGAACTTATATCTTACTTTGGGTTTTTTAATTTTATAAGTGAATAGCTTGATGGTAGTTTAGAAACACGATTTCTACGAGAAAGAGAAGAGCGAGTCTTTAGACGAGCGTTACTTGTGATATTAGTTGAGTTTTGATGAAATGGCATAGAAAAATAGAGCATTGTTTTCTCTATCATTGCATAACAAAATAAAATTTCTTCAAGCTTTCTATAAGGAAATAAGATGATAGCGCCCAGAGATGGACGGGGCGCGGTGTGACACCGCCCGCCCCGCCAGCGGGGTGGTGCAGAAACTTGGCGGGGTGGGGCGGTGGCGGTGCGCTGCGAAATTTCGCGGTTTCCCCGCCTCTTGATAATATTAAGTCTTTTAAGATTTTTTTCTTAAATTTTTTGCTTTTATATTTCGAAACTTTATCTTAATAGATAGAGTAGAATATAAACAATAACATGACAATAAGACATTTAAATATCTCCACCCCTATTCATTTAAATGAACTCAGCTTTTAGTTGGTAGTAGAACTCTGTTCAAATTTTTTTTCTATTGAAATAATGTAGATATAAATCCTGCACTGTTAAATATTTTAGTTGATGTCAAGAAAGCAGCTTTGCTAGTTATCGAGAAAGAAAAATATATATGAAATATTGTGCAGATGATTTTCAGTTTTCATTTAACAGAATAATTTTAAAAATTTTAAATAAATCTCCTGAATGATGCTATATGAATGTACAGAAAAATTTCTCAACCAGTCAATTTAAAAAGTTGCAATTAAAATATTTCGACTTTTCAGACATGAAGTATAGAATTTTGCTGATTGTCAACTGAATAATCAAAGGCTTTTGGATACACATTTTAGTTATTAGGCACAAGTTCTAGCATTCAGAGTACCTAGCATAGTAAATTTTCTATATGTACATCAATATGGTATGTAGAAGATTTGCATGAATTTTTTTAAGTCATTCTGCCACATGACAATTGAAATTCCTCTACACAATGTTTCATATGTATTTTTCTTACTTGACAACTATTGATGTTGCTTTCTTGACGTCAACCAAAATATTTAACAGTAGGATTTACTTATATTATCCGGATAGAAAAATTTAAGTAGACTATTACTACCAATCAAAAATGAGCCCGTTTAAATAAACAGAAGCATAGATACTTAAATTTCTCGTTGTCGTATTATTATTTCTGGATCATCCTTTATTTAAATTATGTCTTCTCATCTGAATAAATATAATATCTGGTAGGCCAGAAAAACCAGCCAAACTTTATTTTGTATTTTACTGCGTATTGTTTCAGACGTATCTTTCCAAAGTTTTTCACAAAAAATGCGCCGTGAAATTCTCTGCAGAAATACATAAAGACATTTGATATCGAATAGAATTATGAAAATATTCCAAATGCAATACTATGATACTCCAACGTACCCAACTTTTTATATTTCTTCTTAAAAGCCCATGGACTATTTTTCATATGCATATACTTATAAATCAAAAAGGTAAACATCTTTCTCTTCAACAGTTAAATGGAGATTTCTCGTAGTATAGCATGAAATCTGTTTGATCCAAATATGTATTATAAATTACCAACTAATTTCTTTAATTGTGTTCAAATTGACTATAATTTAGTTTATTTTGCTTTTTCAATCGAAAAAGCAACATATTTAACTTTTGATGTCCGAGTGCTAGATGCCATTTCTTTCTCTTCAAAATAAAACAAAAGAAGATAAAAGGATTCATTTATGATCTTTGTATGCAAATTTTCTCAAATAATATGAGACTAGTATTCATAAAATACAATTTTCCTAATAAAATCTGAGAGAAAGAAAACCTTATCTTTCGTTATATACTCCAATGTGAAAATTTTTTTATCACAGTCTTAAAACAGAACTTTTCTAGAACTAAAATAACGGTTAATTAGCTTTTGATATCCTGAAAGCACCAATCAACAAAAGAAAAGAAAAATGTTCATTTTTGCTAAAAAAAGGTTTAAAGAGTTAAGCATGTTGCAGGCACGCAGCCAGGATTTTTTTCAGGGGGGGGGGGGGGGATCGGGTTTTTTTTGCCCAAGAAAGATGTTTTCAACTATCTTTCTTTCCGTATGATGAAAAATGAAACGAACTCATTTTCTGTTGACAGGCAATTTTTTTATTGTACAATGAAAAACTGATGAAATAGCATGGCTATTGGCAGAAATGAGAGAATTATTAGTTGCAACTATCTGTAAATGTGTTCAAAGCTTGAAATTATCAGATTTCATAACAAAAAACCAAAAATTCAGGGGGGGGGGGAATCAATCCCCCCAATCTCCCCCCCTGGCTACGTCCCTGGCATGTTGAGACTTTCCAATAATATTCGTAGAATTTTTTCATAGCCCCACTCAATGTCAAATGTCCTTATATATTCTTGTAGAGAATTATGTGACCGATCGTTTCGTAAAAAAAATTTAGGACAGATGCTTCAGATCGTACGAAGAACAATAGAAAGTAAAATTTGGCTCGTTTTCATTGGACCGTGCGATAGTAACTATAAAAAGCTACTAAAAATTTTATGAATAAATGACCTCTGAAAACGGACTTTATACAAGGCGGGGCGGGGCGGTGGCGGTGCGACTATTTTGCTGCCCCGTCCATCTATGGTATATAACTACTTGGTTAATCTAATATGAATTCTCTTTTTAAATTTCATTTTATTTCGATAATTAGAAATTAGATATTGAGTACTTCTGATTCCAATGATAGTTTCTGGTAATATATCAGCAATTATAAGCGGTTAATTTTTTATTCAAAATTTTATTTTGAGACACTATCTCAAACACGGAACAGTAAGTTATTCGCATGAACAACATTGATATTTTATATAGCTGATTTACGTAAATGAAGCTTGTATATGAATTTCCTTTTTAGATAGATTATGTCCATTAAAGACATTTCACAGTATGTTTTTTTTCAGTATCATTGTAAAAGATTCTTGTGATTTACATTTTATTGTCTTAGTTTGAGAAGAACTTGAGGCAACGGATAGGAAAAACTCATTTTTAAATTTACAACACATAAGCGTGAATATGAGAATTTTACGAAGGATATTTTGATACATTTGAACAAAAGAAGAAACTCAATAATAATTCAAATTTAAAAAATTTGAGAAAATAAAGAATTTTTTATTTTATCAATTATTTTTCAGAGAGTAAAAATATACATTTATATTATAATTGATACTGAACATTTCATGCAAATAAGATTATTGACATCTTTATAAATAGACATGTCAAGATATTCATTAACATATGGTCCAGGCGATTCATGTCAGTACTCTATCAATGCACCATAAAAGTCAAAAAATGTTATCTATGATGAGAAAATCATGGGTGAGTGATATTTTTGGAATTTAAGATTGATAGTTTTGGTTTTAGAAATCATGAAATGTGGGAGATTCGTTCAAACTGAACTAGCTATAGCATTACATTTCTTGACCATTTACCTATCAATAATTCTCGAAATAAAGGGTGATCTAAAATTTATCGCACAGAATGTTTATTCACTTTTGATCGGCTAGAAAGTATTTCCTATTAGTCAAAAGCTATGAGGTAGAATCAGAATTTTGTGCTCTTTTCGAATATAGACTCAGAAATTTTGTCTCACTTTTTGTTCGAGAACAGTGAAATAATCTTTGAAAGGCTCAAAAAATTAGATTGGAAGAAAAAATTTTTCGCGCACTTTTGTATTTTCACTATTACAATTCGAAGCTAAAAGTTGCAATCTTTACTTTATATATCAGTTTGTAGATCAGAAACTGCTCTACAAAATGCACTTTTTGAGAATGTTTTTGTCTATCGAAAAAGCACCTCAGTTTTCGTTTTCCCTAAATACTCATTTTTAAAAAACTGACTTTTTAACCAAAATCGTTTGACGTTGAAAAGAGGGCTTGACAAAATGATTGTAACTTCAGCTGGGTAGAAGCTACAGCTTAGTTCAATATCACATTTTGTAGACAAGTGTTTGCTCTACAAAACGATCGATTTTGACAATTCTTAGCATGTTTGAAAAGGCACTTATAGGGTAAACAAAAACGTGTTGATTCACCATTAAAAATAATATTTCATAACTTTCAAAAGGTTTCTCACTGTGCTTGAAAAAAATCAGATACAACATTTCTAAGCCTATATTCAAAGAGAGCACAAAATTCTGGTTGCGACCTAATAGTTTTTGACTCGTCTGAAATGCTTTCAAGCAGACTAAAATGAACAAATATGTTGACTGGGAACTCCGTTCCATAGGTTCCATCCAAACTAATTTTTTGAGCGTTTCAAAGATTATTTCACTGTTTTCGAACAAAAAGTGAGACAAAATTTCTGAGTCTATATTCGAAAAGAGCACAAAATTCTGATTCTAGCTCATAGCTTTTGACTAATAGGAAATACTTTCTAGCCGGCCAAAAGTGAATAAACATTCTGTGCGAGAAATTTTAGATCACCCTTTAGATAGAATGAATTCAGTCGAGGGTTAAGCGAGTCACCTCTGACGAGCGTCACTTATATTTTAGGATAAGATGAACGAAAAAATTTGAGATTTTCGCAATAAACTATTCTCACTAGGACTTGTCTTTGTGTAAAGTTTCAAGTCAAAACTGGAAATTCTGTTTTTCTGGTGTTTCTGAGTAGAATTACGAGATTCAACGAAAAATACCCTAAAAATGCAATATCATCGCAGTAATAATCTATTAGCTCGAAGTCAAAAGCGGTTGAACAATCTTGTGAGTTCTCTCGTAAGAACAATCCTACATCTGCTAGTATATTATTTGAATCATCTTATATTATTTTTATATTGATCATGATAATGACGATTCTAATGATCAAAATGAAATCAGCAATATTATTGCCAAGAATAATATTCATGCTGCCGATAATCTATGTTACTACTGATTAGCTACCCTCATCCTCACCCTTGTTCTTCAAATGAACTGAAATTTTGCTTATTAGTATACATCAATGAGAGACATTTTAGTTCATAATCAATAAAACTATTTTCATCAAAAATAACATCATAAATTGATTCTAATAATAAAATCGAATCATATTAGAGTATTTTCTGTTATTTTTAATTGAGAATTTTCTAAGTATTAAAAATGATCAAAGTTATTTTTTCATGGAATAAGTCCAGAACAACAAAAAAATCAATTAAATTTAAATAATCTTGTATATTTCAATGCAAACAAATAAAAGAATGTAAAAAAAAACATAGCAAAAAATCACAAACTTTTACAGTGACTATATGAAAGTACAAAGAAATATTTTTGCAATTCTCAGTAAACTCTTATATGAACATAAATTGATACGAGGTTATTTGTTTGTGTATTGTCATGTGTACATTTAATCTAAATATAAGCTATAGATATCGATCTATTGAAAAGAATAAAAAAAGAATTGTTACATTTCTTTTGTTAGATCAAAACTGTGAAGAATAAATTTTCTTTTTGATAAATTATTAATAATATAGAGCAAGTTTTTCATTTATCTCGAATAATGGAAATGAAAAGAAAAAAAACAAACTCATCTTTCATATTTATTAAGAAATAATATAATTAAATAAATATTTTAATTTTATATGAATCATATATAATACTTATTGATTTTGAATAACTTACAAAAAAATAATTTCTTTTATGCTTAGTAATCGTATCGATATTTTAGTTGAAATTATGTGTTATTTTTCTAAAAATTAATGTAATAATTATTGTTGAAAATATAAAATTGAAAATATCGAAATATTTTGTTTTCATGTTAAAATAAATGTTTCATTGTTGTCACTTATTATAGATGTAATTATATATAAATGAATATTTCAGTTCATCATGATAACGTAGTTAAAAAAAATTCGTATTAGAAATATTCAAACCTTTTAAATGCTTATAAACAAATTTACATTCGATCTTCCATAATAATACTTCTGCTCTGTAATCAGTTCTGCACATGGCTATGTTATATATTGAAAAAAAAAAGAAGTAAAAATGTATGTATTTTGATCAAAGAACGAAATGTCAATATTACGATCGAATTTTGCAATCGGTGAAAAAAAACTGAAAGAGAAAATAAGAATAACGAATCTGTTGATTAACAAACGCATCATTTCTTTTTTTGTACGTTTTATTAAACAGAGCAACGAAACAACAGTAAAAAGATTGAAGGTAAATACCGATTGATTTTTTTTCATTAAAAGCATGTCTTTCAAATGAATATATTTAGTTCTTGTTAGTAATGTATCATAAATGGATTTTTCAATTCAGATCAGTTCATGAAAGAAGATCTCTAAATGTAATATATGCCTCCACTACGATACATAATGTATTTATCGATCTTAACAAGACTAAAAGAATTCTAAAAGGATTTGTATTCATCGTCTACTCTTTTAGAGTTATGACGATAGTAGAATAGACATTCTTCTTTCTCTAAGGATGTCAGGATTTCCTTTTCGTGCAGTTTCATAATCATAGAATATCAACGCATTTGTCAATATGTTTTACGAATTTTCAAATGCTCCAATACACGTGTATATGCTTTTTTTGCCTTTTTTACCATAAAGCTCCATGTAGTTTCTAGATAGATATGTCAATGACGAGTTTTGTTCCTAGAAGTTTAGCGTCATATATGCGCGCTAGATTCACAAATATTCAGATCCACATTCACATTTTCCATTCTTAGAGATGCAGTAAGCGACACGTCTGAAAATAGGCTTTCTTGGCCTAACATTTTTATCCTGTGTTTTAGTTGGATCTCAGATATTTTTGTTGCCAGAGTTAGGTGTGAATCCAGGCAGAAGTCGTAAAATTTAGATGTAGTAGACTCTAGCTGCACATAAGAGCCACTTATAACTTGTTTATTACGAGATTATCATCAAAGTTGTTTGAAAAATATGTAAAATGTCCCGGTCAACGAAAACTAATCGAAAAAAATCTAGAGTATTTCACATTATTCTTCGATTGAGAATTCGAAGACTATCTACCTAGATTCGGATCCAAAAATTTTGCATCCAATTGACGACATTTCAAGGTCACTATTCAATTAAGACAAGGCGAAAGTTTAATGGCTTCTTAAAAAAAATTTCTGTTTTTGGTTGCAAACTCATCTCTGGCCTGCACTAATGTTATGCATTAATAAATTCAAGTTCGAAATAAACAGTATTAATACTGTTTCATTTGAATAGCATAGCATAAAAAAAGTATCTCCGTATTTTTATGCTGTCGGTAAGAGTCCAATAAAAAATATCGTGCCTACCCAAGATTTAAAACATTCCGTCGCCCATGGATCTCATAAAGCAAACGTTTTTCTTCAACTCAGTAATAAATTTATTCATGTAGTGATTCCTCATTTATGATAACAAAATTAAAATTGCGATGAAACTTAATGGAAGATTCTCAGAGTGTGAGTAGAGCAAACAAAGAAAGGATTTTCTTCGAGTAAATTTAGTGCATGTCAAAAAACGGTACTTGCTGAACCGATAGAGCTATTTATGAGCTACGAGATGATCGATTTAGTCTCTTTATATGAATTTTAAAGAATGGCGCAAAATCATTAATATGAAAACGAATGTGTTAAAAGTTTTATAAAGAATCTCACAGACAACATTCGTTGCGTGCGTATTTAGTTGCTAATAGGTTTAAAAATTGAAGTTAACGAAAAGCAATAGATAATGCATAGATCGAATATAGTCAGGAGCCAAACGAATCGGATCGATAAACTTTATCTTGAACTAGAGCGAACAAGAAAAAGATCAAAAATCAATTCTAATCTGAATTCTAATTATAATTCAAGAAATATCTATTCTGTTAGAATGTCTAAGGAAACCAAAATGGTGTAAATAAAATGAAAGTTTTTGTCAAACTACGTTAGGAGAACAAAATATGAGTTTTATCGATGTTTATTATTGTATTTGAAATAATGATTTTATTATAGTGATTGAAACTTAGCAGTTTTTAATGAAGTCTGCAACGAACAAGAAATTCTGACCTTAAATATTCATTTGTATAAAAGTGCTTGTGGCTGCGTAACGGATCTTTTTTTATGAACCAAATTGTAGAGTATATAAGAAACTTTAGGGATTGAATAAATATACGTCTATGAGAAATAGAAAATGCCAACCTCTTTTGGTAATCATGAGTTCCTCTAACACTGAAATTGTATAGTGAATGATTTGCCAGAACCGTATATCTAGTAGACTCTGATTATTAATACATCGTTGCAATAGAAAATGCAGTATTTCGGAATTAAATTGCTATACTTAGACGTAGAAAAGTCAAAAATTCACTCAGCTATTTTCTCGTCCTCGCAAATAATTAAAATTATTATGGATTGTATCAGCAAAAAACTTGAAATTACATATAGATGGTCGTACTGCAATCTGTAGGTACTTTGAATAATGAAACAGCATTCATCCAGCACTTCCATGTTCTTTCTACAGACATTCGACATTTTAGTCAATCATACAGGTGTGTTCAAAAAAACTTGCACAAAATTCCTTTTTAATCTTCGAATCTTTTTCCTATGGCTCGCGGTAGCTATAAGTGCCATTTTTTTAGGGCTGATTCTACGGTAGTTGTACTAGATAACCATCATACAGAACTTTGTATTTTCTTATTTTTAATATAAATCTATATGATTATATTATCTTCTTCTTCCTCAAAAAGTCTAGCATATATCTCTACTATACTGTTGAAATAAAGCCATAAAGATCTGCTTGTATGATCCATTGTAAAACAAGTGTTCTACTAAGAACTATCTATTACAATAGTGCCAGATTAAAATAAACCATCATTAGTCAAAACATCCAAACCAAAAAATGAAATATGTACCTGTAAAAGTAAACAAAAGTTTATGAATGAGACCATATTGCAAATCAAGATGTGTTGTCTGTTATATGTTGAGGTGTAGTTTTGATGGTCTTTATTAAATTTATATGCTTGAGAGCAGCCTATTTTTTACTGTTAGATGTAAGCGATGAAAAGAGCGATATCGCTTTAAAAAGCTATATCATCAAAGGCGTTTCTAATGGGAAAATAATTGAAAATGTATCAGTCATGTCATTGAATAATTCGTTAGCATTAATACACCTTAAATACTTCAATATTTATCTGATATCTTGGACATTCATTTCATAGGAATCTTCGGTCAGCCACAAACTATATCGCTGAGAAAATAAAGTCAAAATAAATTGGTGAATTCCATCACCTTTCAGGTGAAGAAGTTTAAAATGTTGAAATTTGCGTTGTAGTTGATTTTGATATGTCCAAGGAAAAAACATCTTTACTTTCTATTTCTTCCAAAGGTGAACAAAGGGAATATCAAATTATGCTGTTTTATAGTACTTTTCGTGGACTATAAACCACAATAGAAAACAATCTCAAGAGGATGTGTATATAGGATAATACCTGTAGAAAAAATGTGCAAGTTTTTTTGAACACAGCTGTATATCACACGTTTTCATAAAGCTTATTTTTATCTTAAATTACACTTTGATGTGTCGGTATTCTGAAAGTTTGTCAAAGAATCATATAATGTCATTTACAATTAGTAAGATATCTTTTAATCTCATTGATACATTTCCATCTAGGATAAATTGTTCGTTTCTCTGCTACACTTATAGATGAAATTTGAAAAATCTTATCATTTTCTTCTACTCAGATTAGACATCTACTCATAGTTATAGAAAACGCATTATCTGAGTTATAAACGATAATTGAAGCAACATTTTAGTTTTTGCTTTTTTCACCTCAATAGTAGAAAATTCTTATATAAGCTATAAATTTATTTCAAATAAAAACTCATCTTTGACCTCTTTGAAAATACTGACATTAAAGTCTTTACTTAAATCATAATTATAATTTGGACAAAAATTAATGTTTAATATAAATAATTTTTGTGTTTTTTTAAGAATCAATTTCAATTTTAATATTAATAAATGGCTTCAAAATATGTTGATAATGTTGATATACAACATAATCAACGATTTTCAGATTTTGCCGAAGAACCTCATCGAATGTTATTGCCTATTCAAGGTTATGAAAAAAAACCCCTGGTTACAATCGAAGAAGCTGTTGAACCATTAGTTTCATTAGTACCCGATGTTAAGCGAATGGCATATTTTGCTAAAAAGAAATGTAAAAATCCTCCAGCTGATAATCTTTCAGTAGATGAATCAGCTTCAATAATGCTTTATTCTATGGAATGGGAACCAGAAGAAGAATGTCTTTATTATGTATTAAATGCAACTCTTCGTTCTGAAAATCGAAAAAAATTAGTTCCATGGTTTTTATTCTTAAAACTAATTTTAACTGCACTAGCACGTCTACCATCACGAAATTATTCTGTTTATCGTGGTATTAAACGTGATATGGCAAAAGATTTTCCTGAAGGAGAAGAAATTATTTGGTGGGGATTTAGTTCATGTACATTAAACATGAAGGTTTTGAAAAATGAACAATTTTTGGGTACAACAGGAACAAGAACTTTTCTTACTATCGAATGTGAAAGTGGAAAAGATATTCGGAATCATTCGGTTTTTCAAAATGAAGATGAAATTCTTCTTCCACCTGGACGACAATTCAAAGTTGTTGCTTGTCTTAATCAATCGGGCGGTCTTCATATGATACAACTTAAAGAAATTCAACCACCATATGCGCTTCTTGAACCTCCATCAAAAGTAAGTCAATCTTTTCTTTTCATTTAATCAATAAATAAACTGTAAAATTATATTTGGATTCTTTTAAGGATATTTCACAAAATTTCAACCCTATTGCAGCCACTTCTCAATCAATATCCACATCAATAAGCAGGTAATATTATTATTCTCAGATACAGTCAAAGAAAGTTTAAAAAATAGTTCAGATCATAATTATCTGTGCTAAAATAAAATTGATTATTTTTCATAAATATAATTCAAAAAATCGAGCACATGAAAAACCATGTTAACAATGAAGATAAAGATTGCGTAACTGGTCTAAAGTTAAAAATAAACTATAGTTTTTTTCAACTATAATCATTTAGATCGATCCATATCGAATAGATAATATTTTATTTCTAAGCTTATCTTCCGCATTAATATCTTGTATATTTTCATAGAATTTTATATAATTTATAACTTAGAATCATTGAAAAATATGTTTCTCTAAATATATCTTTTGAAAGAATAAATTTATCTTTTTTATTATGATCCTGATCTTTACTCTCTCAATAGTAAATTATTTTTGAAGTTGTACTAAATTGTGTTAAATGAGATCTTGAATATTATCTACTTATACTAAACTACCGAAGGGGAAATGTTAACTCGTTTTTATTCTAAACTATTTGAAAGTGTACTTTTTGAAATATAGTAAAAACTAAATAGTAAATATTAAATAATTGGTTTAATGTTTGCCAATTGAATCTAATTGGTTAAAATAGGGATCTTCGAAAGTTGCGATAGGAGGCTGTTCCGAAATATTAAACAGACCATTGGACATTCGTATTTTATTAAAATTCTAGGGAACTGGAATTAGTTTGCTGAAATTTACAACGATTTGATCACATGTATTTTGAATCAGTCGGGCTAGCTATGAATGATTGAGAACCGCAGATCATCTTCTGCAAAACTCGGACAAGTTGCATTTCAAGAAGTTGTTTAGGAAAGATCGTATCTCATATCGCAGTAATAGTTAAGAGATATATGGAAAGCATGGATATAACTGCTTTTGAAAACTACTGTTTGTGTATAATGTGATGAGCAAAAATTTTGGTTAACAACAAATTTGTTTTTTATACAAATATAGAATTTGATGTAGAATATAAGTCATTTTTTTGTCCATAAATTTTATCTGTACAAAACACAATTTTAGTCTGAAAATTATCATTTTTCGAATAGAAGAGAAGTTTTAATTACTTCAACATATGTACAAAAAAGAAAATATTTCCATCATATCTCTCATATTTAGTTAAAGTTTTATTTATTTACATATAAGTAAACAATAATTGAAAAATATGAATCAAAATTTCATTTGAATTTTAAATTAAATTAATTTAAATTATTTATTTTAGTTTACAATTATCAAATAATAATGTAAAAACATCAGGTAAGATTAACATTCGATTCTTTTAATTAAATTTAACAATCATATCAGCTTGAAAGTTGTTCATGAAAACAATCAGAAGACTAAAGCCGTTGCGAATATCACTATATCTGATATGAACAGTGAAAGATCCCTATCTTATTACAAAAGTCCAATTTTTTAAGAAAAAATCGAAGTGAAGTTTTTATCGCAGGAAAATGAACCAAACTTATCTCTTTCAAAATATAATGTATGTAGAAGAAGTTCATGGTAATTTTTCTATTGATATATTTTTGCAATTAGTTAAGTAATATCAAAAAATAAATAATCATTGTCAAAATAGCATATCAAAGTATACTTATTATGTAAAAAACAAACGTTTTAGTTCAAGACGTAGGCAGGTGAATAAAGAAAGTTTGTCACGTGCATTTTTGATCCTGAAAAAATACTGGATGAGATATTTTAAACGCCCATATTTTGCGTTTCAGTTTTTCATCAATTATTACATCGTATTAAAAAACAAAATATGCTATAAGGTGCAGCATAAAAAGCTTTACAACTGACACAAGATCACCTTTCTTACAGTTGCACTTTTTCCTTTCAAAATGATTAAAACTTTGAGCGACCAAAATCCAACTGTGCGAATGATATTAACTTACAAAAAATTATTTGTTTTCTATATATCCCCCCCTGGGAAAAAAAGTTTCACTATGTATTCCTTATTTATTGTCACTATAAGAACACATTTATTTAAAACTAATTACATATTCTGAAAGCCCGTCGAGTTTTCTATTATCCTGTATATTTACTTATTTCCTTATGTTCATTTATTGTAAAGAAAATTTGAGTCGAATGAAAACACTCTCAATCGACAAGTACCAAAAATCTACATTTTTCCACTGTTTTTTTTATTTATTAACAGGAAGAAATAAATTATGTAAAAGAAAGTAGACCATTTGATAGCGCATGAAATTCTCTATCATTCTGTATATTTTAGTCTTGCTTCGCATTTATGTAGCGCAGTATATGAATGCAAAGTGAGACAAAAATACATAGAATGATAGAGAATTTCAAGCTCCATGAAAATCTATATTTGCTTTTTAAAAAATTTTTCCGATAGGAAAAATAATTTCAAACATAATACTACAAATGTAACAAAAATGTGTAGATTTTTGGTACTTGTCCATTGAGGATGTTTTCATTCGACTCAAATTTTCTTTACAATAAATGAACATAAAGAAATAAGTAAATATACAGGATGATAGAAAATTTTAAGATCTATCAGAATATATAGATGCTTTTCTAAAATAATTATTTCACAGTGATAAAAAATTTACAAAATTAATTTTGATGACAGTGAGAAAATAAAGTCTTTGGGAACGTAGACATTAGATTTTCTTCATTGTGTTCAAATTATTTTTCAATAAATGAATGTAAAAAAATAAGTAAATATACAGAGTGATAGAAAACTCGATGGGCTTTCAGAATATGTAATTGGTTTTAAATAAATGTGTTTTTATAGTGACAATAAATAAGGAATGCAGAGTGAAACTATTTTTTTCAGGAGGAATAGATACATTGAAAAATTCGTATTGGTAGTTTTAACACGTAATAGATATAGGTCCTAGAATAGATCAACATGGAGAATAAAAATAATGAAGGTGAAACTTTATAAATTCCTGTTGTAAGAATTTTTTTACCATTCTATGTAAATATACAGAAATTATAGAAGAAAAACATAAATTTTGCTAAAACTTGAGATGTCCTGTAGGATTCGTAGATTGCATACATAGAGCATTCTAAAAGTTTTTTCGCCCAGCTCTTCTAAAAGCTTCAATTTCCATTGAAGTATTATAAACTTTGAATTTCATATTTTAATTCTTTAAAACATTTTGTGAAAAAAATAATAAAATGTACCAGAAGATACAGCGTGAAAAAATCTACAATCTGTAGTATAAAGCTTGCGTTGATTTATACTTTTTCTTTGAAAATAAACAAATATTCTGAGCAATCAAATCTCGACGCTACGATACGTAGTTTAGAGAATTTGGTTTTATTTTCAGAATAAAAAGAACGCAATTAAAATAAAACTATTGTTTGCAAATTGTAGAATTTTTCGCGCTGCATCTTTCGTCATGTTCCATTTTTTGAAAAGAAAACGTATTCATTGATAAAAGAATGAAATACAAAAAAAAGGAAGTCTTCGTTCGTGCAGAATTTTTGCATCCTAGAAAATTTCTCTCTCATAATTTTGTTTTTACTTAAGAACAATAGTTGCATATATAATATAAACTGTTCTTTGTAAATTGTGCAGCTTTTCACGCTGCATCTTATGGTGTATTTTGTTTTTTAAATAAAACTTATCAATTGATGAATAAGAAAAAAAATGCATTCGTTGCATACCAGAAAAAAATCACTTTTTTGCAGCATTGAAATTTAATCGTTCAGAATTTTCTCGATTTTCAAAACTAGCTGTCTTATGTAAACTGTAGAACTTTTCACGCTGCATCTTATGATATGTTTTGTTTTTGTTTAATAGAAAGTATTAAGTAATGCAAAGATGAAATAAGAATAAAACGAATTCATCTTTTATCAAAAAAAAATTGTTTTTTCGCAGTGTCGGAATTCGATTCTTTAAAACTGTCGATATTTTAACACAAAACATGCAACTATAAAATTAGTTGTCCGTTGCAAATTATAGAGTTTTTCGCGCTGCATCTTTTAGCATATTTTCATTTCTTTTAATAAAACGTATTTGTGAATCAAAAAATGAAATGTAAAGTTCTTCTATTTATGATGGGTTATCTGTTAGCAAGTTGCGTGCACTTATCATAAAAGCAATGATGGACCACAGCGAAGCACAAGACTTATAAGCCTGAAGCTTTGCAGATAATCCTAAATATGTCTAAGCATTATAACAGTATACTTGAATACAAACTGAAGCTTTTAAATGAGTCGGGCGAAAAAACTTTTAGAATGTCCCATGCACATTCACATCGAGCAAAAACTAACTGACAAAAACGATTGTTTATTTTTGTAAAACTATAAGGAATAACAGGAGAGAACAAGAACGATAAGAAGATGAAGAGAACAGGAGGAACGAACGAACATGTATACGTATGGGTGTATATATATATAGGATCGTGAACTAGAATAATCCTTCATATGTATATGAAGGAAAGGAAAAATCATATACATGTCATAGGAGGATAAAATGGAAATGTCCTAATATCGTTGTGAGGAAGCTACCAATATGTATATCTCTAAATATATTGAACAATACGAACAACTTTCTTAGAATATAATCAGTTTTGTTATAATTTTTCTTCTTGAAATTTGACAATAAAAGATAGTTAAAAAAACGTTTTGATTGTTAATTTTTTCAATACTCTGCTGTTAACATAGATGGGGCATATTTTTTTTGCAACCGTTACCAAAAATTTGTATATGGGCCTTTCTGCATCTGTACTCATACCCCAAAAAAGACCGTACTTGCCCGTCTCTGCATAGTATAATATGACACATTCATCTTGAGTAAGCTGATCAATATATCAACTGGAGATCTAGACGATTGATACTCTATATGTTCATTTCTCTAATATTCCATTTAGAGATCTTGCTAAGAACGAGAGGCTGCAGAATACCCACCAAGCAGAATTCAGAATTTTGTAGACTTGTCCATATTAGGCAATGAATTGACTATAAGCGAACTTCATTCCTTCCAAGCGCTTCTTCCCAACGCAAAATTCTGCTTAGATTCAAAAACTAAAGCAGAATTTTGACAAAATTCTATTTCCATCAGAAGAAAACAAAATTCTTTCTTAAAAAGAAAACAACATAATTTTATTCAGAATAAAGAAAAGATGTGTAAGAAGTTCATGTCATCGTTCAAATAAAACATCCACGCTAGTCTACGATAGTAACTGTCGATTCAAAACAAAAACAAATTCAAACAAACGAATACAATTTAATCATTTAATAATCAGTAGAATTTTGTTCAAAATTCTAATATACCCACATGCTAAATGATATCATTTGATTTCATGCATGTAATAATACACAACACAGAATTCTGAAACTACAGCAGAATTTCGTTCAGGATTCTATTCCATAGATATACTATGTACAACTCAATTATTCATGTATATCCGATTACATATCCTCTCTTTTGATACTTGTCAACAAATTCTAACCAGAATCAAGATAATAGTAGAATTTTATCAAATAGAATTTTATAGAATGTTATGTAAGTATGAGAGAAACAAAATTAAATAAAAACAATGCATAAGTGTACAAAATTCTGAATTCTGTTTGGTAGGCATCCTGCAACTACTGCTAAGAACCTAATGTCATTCTGAAGAAAACCTAGTTCAATTCTACAAAAATCCTGTGATAATACTGAACAAAATCTTCGAAGAATTCCAATCACATTCTAAGAGATGAGAACAAAAATCCTTTATTTTTTCGATTTTGAGATTCTGACAGGGTCCTGATTATGTCTTTCAAGAATCTTGCGCGGAAACATCAAAGTTTTTCCTTAGGACTATTACATGAAACAGACAAAATGAATATTATTAATAATGAGAATGAAAGCAAGAGAGAAAACAGTTTTGAGTGGACTCACCTACCCGCTCAATTGAACACTGTTGGAAATTATATGAAATAAAACTTCAAGAAATATGCTATCTTGTGGGTGAGATATAAATATTTTTTATCTCGATTTCAATGAAACAATAGATATGAAAAAAGACCACTACAGAACAAGAAATCTCTGTATTTTTCTAGCACTATTCAAAAATATAATATTTAACAATGTTCTAAATATATAAGTCTTTCGAGGATTTTAAACTACTTCTATCAAGAAAAAGTTTCTCTACAATTTATATTTTCTTTATATCTGAGAAATCATTGATATAGGTATCAGTAAAATGTATTATACTAGAACTTTTCTTTACAACAACTGAGAATTCTCTATTCGTCTCTATCACACCAAACAGAGTGAAAAACAATATTATAGAAGTTTGTCTTTTCTCATAATTCAAAGAAAATGAAAGATTTCTTTTGATGATAATCATGTTTTTCTCTTTCTTTTAGTACCACTCCGTGCCAGTTTGATAGATATTCCTCCAAATGCCAAATGGAATAAGAATGGTCAAACAGTAGGAGGACAAAATCCAACACTCTCTGACCCTCGAGGTTTATATGTGGATGATGAACAAACAATTTATGTTGCTGATTGGGGAAATTATTGTATTGTAGCATGGAAATCGAATGAAACAAATGGACAAATAGTGGCAGGTGGACATGGAGAAGGAAATGATACTCATCAATTGAATGGACCAACAGATGTGATTGTGGATAAAGAGAGAGATAGTCTTATTATTTGTGATTTGAGGAATGACAGAGTAGTTAGATGGCCTCGTCAAAATGGAACAAATGGAGAAATAATTATTTCGAATATTACTTGTTATGGTTTGACAATGGATGACAATGGATTTCTCTATGTGTCTGATTATGACAAACATGAAGTAAGAAGATATCGAATGGGTGAATCCGAAGGAATAGTAGTAGCAGGTGGAAATAGAAGAGGAAATTGTCTTGATCAGCTCGATCACCCCACTTATATATTCGTGGATCAAGAACATTCAGTATTTGTATCTGATTCGAACAATCACCGTGTGATGAAATGGATAGAAGGTGCAACAGAAGGTATTGTTGTTGCTGGTGGACAAGAATATGGAAAGAGTTTGACACAATTGTATTATCCTCAAGCAGTTGTAGTTGATCAATTGGATACTGTTTATGTAGCTGATAGTAGTAATCAACGAATTGTACGGTGGCCTAAAGGAGCCCAACAAGGAAATGTTATTGTTGGTAGAAATGGTAAAGGAGCACAAGCAAATCGAATCAATTTGCCAGCGGGATTGACATTTGATCGACAAGGTAATCTCTATGTTGTTGATTATGGTAACAGACTGGTACAACGATTTAACATTGAAATACCATGAAATTAATGGATAAGTTTTATTTATTTTCAGCTTTTGATTATAACATTTTGATTGCTGTGTAATTTTAAATGAAAAGAAATAAATGAATTAATGTATATTTATATTCACATGCGCGCGCGCGACCAGAGAGACTCTGATTGTTGGAGGCACAAAAGCCAACAGCGGTAAGACAATATACGTACATACATAAAAGGTCTTTCCGTTGTCTTTGTCCAACAAGAGCAGTATCTCTCTGGGTTGAATTAATGTAGAAGACGTACACTAATTCAACGCTAAAAGAAAAGTAGTTAGAAGAAATGGACAGCATTTACCCTTACATCCTTGGAGAAAAATTTCGGGTGGAAATAAATATACTACTCTTTCTGTTCCAATGTGACAGTAGTATATTTATTTCCGAAAAAAAAGATATGTAAATGCTTAAATTTTGGGTGTTTTTCAATCAATTGAATAATTTTCTTTCATATTCAATTTGTTATTGATTATCAATTAAATAACTGTTACATTTGGAACAGAAAGAGTCATTTAATTAATAATCAATAACAAACTGAATATGAAAGAAAATGACTCAATTTCAATGAAAAACGAAAAAATTTTTTAAGGACCTTATCTAATTCTAACTAACTTATTTTTAAGAGACTTACTTAACGTATTGAAATAAATGATAAATTTCAGTCTGTTATATATGATATCATTTATTGACAAAGCGGCTGACTTTGTCGGTCAAGTTCGTCATTAATTTTGTGAAACACGATCTAAAAGAGAGTGTTGAAGTGTTTAAGTGTAGAAATTTGGACCCACCCCCCCCCCCACAGACGTGACAGACATCCTTAGCAACGAAGCGTCACAGACGTGACAGACACGTTAGGAACGGCTTATCACAGACGTGACAGACACCCTTAGCAACAGCACATCACAGACGTGACAGACATCACAGACGTGACAGACATCACAGACGTGACAGACATCACAGACCGTGACCGACAGGCAAGAGTATCATCTCAAAACGTAACCTACATCTTAATGTATTAATTAATTATTTTATTAGTTTTTAACTAATTAAATAGGTTTAATCGATTAATTGGGTTTTTAATTAATTAATCCGTGTCTGGTTAAGCGGTTAATGTTTATTTAGTTAATTAATTAGTGTTTAATTAATTAAATACCTATTGCAGATCGTGACCAACATCTAAGCTGATTAATTAATTCGTATCTAATTGATTAATTTTCCGTTAGAGACAGGATGCTGGGCTCCTCATAGAGAGTGAGAAACGTGGTCTAAAGTAATCACATATTGTAACAGATAGCTTCAGGATACTATCAGGGTTCATGTATATTTCAAGTCTAGCTAAAATATCAATGGAGTATTTTCTCATTGAAGTTCTATGGTCTATGGTCAGGAATAATGCGGAAGCATACCCGGTTATACATAAAACACCAATTTTTGAGAATTACTAATAATGAGTGTATCGTGTTTCACATTTTTAATCCCGGAGGGATTGCGCTGAAAGCTTTTCATTCATATGTCATATATGAATGAAAAAAAATGAAAATAGCACATATGTTTCACATATGCTTAATTGTTTTAATATTGACATCCGTATTGTATGATTTATACACATAAGTATAATATGCATCTCTATCAATTAATCCTTTGAGGGCGGACTTTTTTTTTCATAGTAAAAAAGCAATCGTGTTGCTGAAACTACTTATATTTTGAAAGTTATCAGTGATCACAATTATTATCGTTAGAGTTCATTTCAAAGATACAGCTGGTTTATTCTGAAATAAAAAAACGACACGCAACAAAACACAAAAGTCTAAAAGTTCATTAATGTATGAAAATCTTTGAAACAGGCAACTACGCAAAGACCCACATCACAATCTTTACACATATAACGTGAGTCTGTTCTCTTTTTAGGTCGTCTACTAGTATGTGCACATACAACACATTGTCTCTGAGGAGTTCTTTTCGCTGTTGTTTGAGGTACAAGAGAAGGAAAATGTCTATCAGTGAGTCGAGTTGGTTTGTAGCCTTGTACGAGGCGTCCAATTGTTGGATGTGGAATATGATAGCTTTGTAAAATTTCACGTATAAGTTGCAAGCGAAAGTCTGCTAATGTAGATCTGTTGCCAGTTTTCATTTTATAGAGTATATAAGCATTGAAAACTACTAAATCAAGGATATGAAAAAATAGTTTTCTATACAATTTCACAGATTTTCTTAGACTTTCATAAAAACTAGTTTGCATGTAAACTTTCTCAATTGCTCCTCTATTATAATTATAATCAATTATTGAAACTGGTTTTTTAATTCGTACTTTAGTTTTTGGATGAACTTTTCCAGTATATTTCATATGAGGTTGATGGATAGTAGATAGCATTGTAACTTCTCGTTTATCACACCATTTCACTACTAGCATGTCGTTTGTACATTTATAAACTTGTTGACCTCTCTGAATTTCATCTTCAAGTCGAGGTAAACCATGTGCTCTATTTACTCTAACAGGATCACATGCACCCGTTGATCTTGCATGTAATGTGTCAAAAAGTACAGGACTTGTGAACCAACTATCTAAGAACAAATTATGACCTTTATCTAAGTAAAGTTTTATCAAAGTCATAACAATTGAACCAAAAATCCCGACGTGTGGATATCTTATTATGTTCGTAGTTGCTTCAGTGTATATAATGAAGTCTAAAATTATTCCACTGAAAACATCACATATAATATAGGTTTTTATCCCGAATCTACTTCTTTTAGACGGAATATACTGTTTGAAACTAAGTCGACCTTTGTACAACATTAAGCCTTCGTCAATACATAAATCTCGATAAGGAACAAAAATTTCTCGGAATCTTTCACGTAAATAAGTAATTATTGGCTTGATCTTATATAGCTTATCATGAAATGGTTGATATTTGTTATCATTGAAGTGCAGAAATCGTAAAAGTAAGTGAAATCTGTCTCTGCTCATAATATCTGCAAACATAGGTGTAGAAATCAAAGGGTCAGTAGACCAATAGTCTTTCACTCGGCTTTTTTTTATATGAGCCATTAGCATATAAGTTGCGAAAAATATATACATTTCTGGTACAGTAGCATCAATTGCTTCTTGGTATCGTTCAGGTAAATTTTCGTGTTCTAATGCATAGAAATGATACTTGTTTGTCTCATCGACAACTTTTTGCATCAGACTGCGATCAAATATCAAACGGAAATAATCTAGTGGTTTATTTTCATTAGTTATTGACAAATATCTATTAATACCAGATTTACTTGAGTCAAATGTGACTGTTTTTGGCTCGAACCATTCCACTCTCCATGCTCGCTCTTTGAAAGATCTTTCTGTATCCCGTTTTTCATCTTCACTGTTCAATTCATTATCAAAGTCGGAAATTAAATCAGTACTCAATTGATCATGTGATTCAAAATTTGAAGAAGTCTCAGTAGCATCTGAATTGGTTGAACTACTAGTTGCCATAATAATACCGAAAAGCTTCAAAGTATAAAAAGAGTGGTGATAATGTATTAAGTTGATTAGTGAGAAGAGTAGTTGCTATTGTATTTTCTTTATTAGAATCTTATAAAACTATGATAAACTAATGATGGGACAACAATATCTCCTATTTATAGTACTTCAAAAAAACATTCGCGAATGCTAAATAAGATTATTGGCTTCATATGAACTAATGGTGATTTCATACGAAAGATGTCACCCTTACGCTTACCAGATGCCATTAGTAAACTTCATGAAATCATTTCTATATACTATAAATAAAACTAGTCAGTGTTCCCTTCACAAACCTACTCAGATTTTTGAGCCCGTATATATACGGGCATCGCCTTCAAAGGGTTAATATTAAAATATGATAAAGTATAATTCTCACAATACTTTTCCTTATTTTGTTTAATGAATAGAAGAATATTAATATAAAAATTTTATTTTTCATTATTTACAAATTTCAATACTAAAACAAACAATAGAAATATAAATTGATTTATGAATATGATTTTATTGTAAATATAATACGAATTATTAAGTTTAATTAATCAATTTAAGCTAGATGATAATAATTAAACATATCTAATTAAGACGTGGTGCAATAACTTGCATTTGAATTGAATTCATTAAATTTGATTGATTCATTTGTCTTATTATCCTTTTTAAAGCTCGTTTTAGTTCATTACGAAATGTTTTTGTTGTTAAATTCAATAATGGTGATATACTTACTTGTATAAACTGACAAAAATATACAACAGATTGAATAAATTGTTCAATACTAATTTGATTGGAAGTTTTTATATTAAATCTTGTCGCTTCTTTATACATAAGATATAACGAAACTGGTAAACGTAGACAAAAATAGATGATTATTTGAATTATTAATAAGAGAATAAGACGTCGATTACTACGAAATTGTTGTTGTAAAACATGACCTTGTCTTACATTTATTAATATTCGAATTCCAAAAGCAATCATTAATAAAAGTGGAATAATTGCAACACAAATAAGATTATAATATGAAACAAATGTTGCTGGAATACCTTGAAAAAAAGTACAAATTAATTGTATACCATTAATAAATTGTATATTAACAGTAAAAAATGAATGTAAATGAAAAACTAACCAAAAAATACAGATTATTCCAATCATTAATATTGCAAAACGTTTAGTACTTCGTAAACGTGTATTAGCATTACGTGATGATGCTAATGATCGATCAACTGATGCCATTACTAATAAATATGATGGAATAACTGCAAGAACAAAACTTATATAATAATGTATACGACAAAATATTGATGATTGAATTGATGGATTAATTTGAAAAAGATTATCAACTACAGCTAAGAGAATAGTAAAATTTATGTAAAGAATATTTGTTATCATATAAGCAATAAGAAATAAAGCACATGGATTTCGTCTCATTGATTTTTGAAGAAATACAAAAAGACCAATAGCTCCACCAATATTACCAATAAAAATACATATTGTACATCCAATACGAGTAATTTCTTGTTGAATACTAATCAATAAAGGTATTATTGTCATTTTTTTCTAAAATCTCTCTATAATATAAATAAACAATTGAAATTTCTGTAAAAAGTCAATATCTAGTTTTGTATATATATTAATTAATATATGTCATAACAATACCTTCTAAAAGATATTCTTTAATTGCATTTTTGCCTGATTTCAACGAAATATTTTATAAGATTAATATTAAAATATATTAGTTTTGTTATGTTATCGTAAAACTTCACAAATTAACATATGATTCACGAATGGGTCTCAGAAATCTTTAAATGTTCTCAAAGATCAATTTGATCCTACAGGGACAATGGTAATAGCTCTTTCGTTTATCTCAAGTTGATTTTATAGAAATCTTCTTAACTATATTTTGTAGTTCTTTATAATGGTTTAAACATCTAGTACTTGATTTTATTCATTGAACTGTAATGATTCTATTTTAATTATGCATTAAAAAGCGAATTAATCTATAGTTAAGTTTTTTTGGCTAATAAAAAATGATTTATTTTACTTGATAATATTTTCATTAAAATTCTATATAAAATAATATATAAAAATGCCATACCTATACTATCGACTTTCATGTAATAAATGCTACAGCATTAGAAAAAAATATATTCATTATAAATAAACACTAAGAAGGTTTATTTAATGAAATTTTGAATAATAAATGCAGTTCCTTGTATAACAAGAACATAAGATAAAAAATAAAGAAAAAAAAGCTTGTCACCACAGCCCATTTGAGGCTAAAATGTGGAACTCGCATATATCTTTTACCTTCAATAAACTAATATAAAATACATAAAGTAAAAGATCTTCTGTAGAGTATAGCTGTTTTTCAATATAATCTACGATGAGAACAAAAAATCTTTTTTATTTTGCATTGTTGCTATCCGCTTGTTATTTTTTTGACCATATGTTAATTATTGCAAATCTATGTATCATTGCTCCCTACTTACGTTATTTTCTATACATATCCTATTCAAATTGTTCTATATTATAGTTGATAGGTCATGAAGAGTATTATAATCAGCATAATTTGATATCTCCTTTGTTCGCCTTTAGAAGAAATAGAAAACAAAGATCTTTTTTTTTGCTTGGGATACAATAAAATTATTTACAATCAAAATTTTAACACTTAACTTGTTCATATAACAAACGATAGAGTTTACCTGATTTTTTTTTGAATATCTCTACTCAATGTTACAATTTAGGGCTGACCAAAGATTCTTTTGAGATTAATATCTAAGATATTAAATGAATACTCGAATATTCGTGATGTATGTCACTCGTATTGATAAAGCTTTTCTAAAGTATTGTCTCTCTTTTCATCACTAATAGTTAGCAAAAATATAGGTCATCTTCAAGCATATTGGCAAAATAAAGACCTTCCAAACTATATGTCGGTGTATAAGAGACCACACACTCTCATTTGAAAGATGATTAATCCAAAATTTTACAGGTACATATTTTATTTGTTCATTTGAATGTTTTGTCTAAGAGTGATTTATTTTAATCTAGTGTTATTGTAGTAAATAATCTTTAGTAGAATACCTGTTTTACAATGGATCATGCATCTAGATCTTACTACTTTGTTTCAATAGTATAATATTGATATATGATAGACTTATCGAAGAGTCAGTTTTAAAAAACTGACGCTTATAGTTGCTTTGAGCCATGAAAAAAGATCCTAAAATAAAAAAACAATCTGTGTAAGTTATTTTGACCACAGTTGTATATAAATGTAATTACATACGTTTTATATTTAAAATAAAATCTAATTAACGTATTTTATGCAATTCAAAAAGTACATTAGAATATTTATATATAATTAAATATAATTTTCATCAAAGAAAAGATTATTTTATTATAATCTTTGTAAATTTTGTAATTAATAATAAGATAAAGTTATCATATATGATATAAAAGATATTCGATTCTGTTTCACTAATTAATTATTAATGAAAGTAGCTTTAATTTCTTTGTATACCCATTCTATCGAATACAACATACAAATGATTCAATCGGCTAAAATGTGTTATATCTTACTTGTTGAATATTTTGATTGTAAGATTGCTCACGGTTCAGTCTATCAATTATTGAACAATTCGTAATGAAAAATTTCATTATTTACTTTATGTAAATACACCATTTAATAACAGAATAGATTCTACTTTTAGATACATTTAGCAAGCACAACATACATATTCTTTTCTTTTTTCCTTTTTCCCAGCGTTTATCTTAGTGTTAACGAGTAAATAGATCGAAGCAATAAAACTTTGTCAATACATTTAAAATTATGAACATCATCGTATCAATGAGTTAAATCAACAAAAGATTTAGTTTATACTCAAAATGACAATTTAGAACAAAATATTTTTATTTGTAAAATCTATGTTATCTATTTATCAAATTTGTGTTTTTTACTGATATAAATTGTATACTCTTACTGGTATTATATATAAATAATAATCGATTCATTTAAAATAAAAAAACCATTCTCCTTTCTGTTAATGTCGGTTAAAACTGGTACAGAAAACATCAATGATTTTAAAGTGTTCTTCTCAGTCTCCATTATAAATCTATAAAACAGATGAAATTTTGAATGGTTTGAATAAATTATGATTTTATCACATCGTGTTATGTATATGAACCATATAAACTATTAAAGAATTATTTATTTGTGACATATTATATTGTTAAAATTACTTGAATACAGTACCGCATGTAACTAAGCGATAAACATTATAAATCATGTCATCTCCTACACGACTTCAATCACCCGTCGCTCAAATTATTATTTACGTTCCAAACGAAAAAAAAGAAATTTTTTCTTCTTATTTTTTTTTTCTTTTCATCATTTATTCTATTGATCAAAATACTATTTTTTACTATGTACAAATATTTTAAAAAATAAAAAAAAAACTAATTAATAAAATATGTCATCGAGAATTCAACCATATCGTCAACATCCTCGTTATGTTGTAAGTACTATACCGTCTTTGAATGAAAATATATCATTTGATAATGCTCCCATCACACAATCGGATATTCCTGTAACTCCTCCATCTTCGTGAGTAATTACTATGTTAATTAAAATCAAGTTTTATTATAATATTTTAGAAAATCAAAAATACCTTTATGGCCAACAATCTTATGGATTGGTTTAGGCATTTTTCTACTTATTGTCTTAGCTATTGTTATCGTCGTACCTATTGTTGCTTTAGCTAATAAAGGTTAGAATTAATCATTTAAGAACTAATGAAAATCTTATAATAATTCAAATGACTTTTTCTATTATTTTAAGGTACTACAACAACAACTACAACAAGTATCTATATTAAATTTGAAATTATTTCCTATTTATAAATATATTTCTAATTGATTAGCTATTTCTACAATATGTCCAACAACAGCAATTACCACTACAGTAACTTCAAGTCCATTACCTTCACAATGTTCTACTTATACCAATATTACAGATGATTCTACACGAAGTCCAGATTATTCAGCATCAATTGCTTGTGATACATCAGAATTTGGAAGTACACCAATATGGATTCGTTTTGTTGGTTCAGGTGGAACTCTTTTGGCTAATTGTCCTATTGATCCAGGTCTATGTGGAACAACTGCTCCTGGTTGGTATAGTGGAATTCATCCATCTAGAGCTGGGGATATTACATCTGGTTATGTCTGTTTTAATTATAATGATGATTACTGTTATTGGGTAAATCTTATTTTAGTAACTAATTGTAATGGTTTTTATATTTATTATTTGAGAGAACCACCTGATTGTGATTTACGATATTGTACTATTTAAATAGAAATAAATTCTTTAAAAAAATATAGAAAAGTAAATGTCAAATGACATGATACTGTATTCTGATTGTCATAAATCTTTCTCGTATCATTATTATCAGTTTAAAGAAAATGCTACACATATAATTTGCCTATTGAATAGAACCAATTGCAATTTACTCGTCATATCTGTTGGACGGATATGAACACTTTGCATTATCCTAGTTCAATTTGCAATCTGTCGTAGAATTAGCAGACGTTCTTTGTTCAGGCATATTCTATACTATAAAAGAGAAATATATTACCATCATATTCATTCACTAATACAAACTGATTTTCTTATACGATTATAATTATGAATACAAGTATGTTATCAAATGATACAACCAATTGGTTTTATATGGATCGTAAAAGATTTCACAAACTTTTAATTGATGAATTAGGTTTAATTCTTTCAAAATATTTAATAGCACTTGATTTTGATACAGCAATATCATTTATGATTGGTGAAACAGCTGAAGAAATTTTAACAAAAATTCAACAAACATTAAGTCGTTCAATTTGTGGTAAAATAATTTGTAATGATTATTGTACATCTTGTATTCTTATGCCATCATCTTATGCTAAACTTACTTGGTTTGTTCAACGTTTACTTATTATGAGTCCATTAAGTAAACCTCTTGTAAAACGAACATTTATATTAAAAAATAATGAAAATTGTATTTGTGGTAAAACTAATTTACAAGATTCTGCTGGTGTTAAAAATGATGCTGAGCTAAATTTTATAGAAAATTTAATTGAGGTAAAAAATTTATTTTTTATATTTTGATGAAATATTTATTTTATTTATTTAGACATTATTGAATATTTACTTCAACAATGAATTTGAAATAGATCTTGTATTGTTTTTATTTGCTGCAATTTTTCTATTATCCATTACTTTTTTTCTCACATCGACTTAAATTACAAATAATTTCTATTATTGTTAACTCATATAAAGTTTTCATAAGATTGTCTTGATTATTGTCAACTCATATAACATCTTATTGCTATTGTAAATATGAATAATAAAATGTTCTGTTTGTTACTAAATAATAAATGATCTAATTGATTATTGGATAAAATAATATATAAAATAGATTTATTGTTTTCTTTTATAAATATTGCAATGAAGAAAGTATATGATCTATGAATAAGTTGAATTTTACTTTTTCTGTCATACAAAGTTGATTACTTTCTTGGGAAGAAGTTTCAAAAATCCAAAATTTTTCAGAAAATTTCTATACGAAATAAATGTTATACTGTAGCACTTAATAAATCTGATCGATTAGCAGTGGAAGTTGTAATCTAAACTAGTCACCATCTTGAAAATCAAAAAGCCTTTGTTCAATATCGTAGCGGTAGTGAAGTTAATCGAAAAAATATCGTTTGGATATGAATTAGTATCTTCCGTGCCTAAAAAAAATATTTTGACTTATATGAGCATAATTCATTCTTGGACATAGAACGATCCAACATTGTCCTACACTTCATTTTAACCCATTCGCGGTGATATGAACATTTCTTTATCAGTGGTGAGACTCACCAATGGGTCATATCGATTCGAAAGGATTAATAGAATAGTAAGACTTCTTAATAACAATGGTAATAAGCTGTTTACTAATCGTTCGAATCTATAACATACACAGATAGTCATGTATTCAAGAGCTATCTTTTCGAAAGAGAAACAAATAAAGAATAGAAAAGCGCGTAGTTGGAAAATTGAATGCTTATGCTTTTGTTTGCGATTAAATCTTAGAGAAACGATCCATATGAATATTCGCTAAAATATAGGTAAAAAGCTTTTCTAGCTGTGATATTCTAGCAATTAACTTTCCTAACTGAACTTAAAGACAATTTTTTTTATTCCTTTATGATTTATAGGTTATCCATTCTTCGAAATCTAGAATTCATTCAAATTAAACGTCATAAAAAAACAGATATGTCTACTGTAAATATAGATCATTTTTTTTAACAAACAAAATAAGTTTAAAGAAAGAGTCTTCGTTGTAGCTGTAGGTTTCTTCTTTGGTTTTGTGTTGATGAAATCATTTTATTGGCATTGCCACTATTAAATTATTTAATTTTGTTATTAAACGATTTATTGTATCATTTTCTGATTCATGTGTATATTGAGTCAAACCATCCCTAAGTTCAAGTTTCCACGAGCTTCTATTACCAATTGCCAGAACATTAATGGCAGAAAGTGAAATAGTCACAGTGGCATAAATTCAAAGTATACGAGAAGTATATGTATACATAAAATTGTACAAGTAATTTGATGAGTTTTTGATTTTTAATTTTAATCCATAAAATAGACAAGTATTCTTTAAATATCAATATCATTTTCTAAATTAAAAACGAATTGTTCGTTCAGTATGAGAATATTTCTTATTTGGTGATTATATATAATATCTTTTACAGTTTGTTTAAAAGACAGACATTTATGGAAATTCTTTTCAATTAATATGAAACGTATTTATAATCATCTTTCACATAATTTACCATCATAATCGTTTGCATTACATGAAAAAGATATTGTACAAAATAAAATTTATATTAGTCAATGAAACTATGTTTGAATTGACTATTTATATCTTTTTTGTTTAATAATCATAAAAAAATTGGTTTCTACCGAAAGATCGAGATAAAGCAAAGAAAATAAAAAAATTATATTTACTCAATCATTTACACGCATGGCTTCAGTCTATTATTCCTTCACTTCTTATTCAAAGCAACGAAAAAATAAAAATAAAAATACATGTGTAATCGATTATTCATTTATTTGTTTTTCGTTTCTCAACTGTTCTTTCTTACATTCTCACTAAAATAAATAAAAACCAAAACATTTCATCATTGTTAGAAACAAACGTCAAGAATAGACAAAATTTTTCATAAATGTTCAATTAATTAATTATCCTATAGAAGTAGGCTGAGTGACATCACTTTAGAGAAGATTTAATTGAAATTTTCAAATGATGATGAAAGAGCATTAAAAAGGTAGTGATAAACTTTTAGAAACCTTCAGCTTTTTCTGAAAATAAACAGAACTTTTGTAATAGAATGTTTCACATATCACCATTAGTTCTTGATCACTTTTTGACAGGTAATATCCTTATGTTAGACATGAGAGGGGGAGATAACAACTGCTCAGAAAACTGTTGATCTGATGTGTAACAATCTAACAAGATACAATTAAGAAATAAATTATGTATCATAAGACCGCGAACAAGCTTCGTTAATATACTGGAATTATTCAATCAAATTAGTAACAAAAGACTTAATATTTTATCGTGTAGAAAAAAGTGAACTCATAGGAGTTAATGTTTTCAAACTTATTTACTTTCAAAACACAATAAATTTTTTTAGGATGTTAGAATATAACTATAATGACAAAAAATCAATACATTGAATGCAATCATTGGAAATAATTTTGAAGACACTAAAAATTGAGTGATATAAAATAAAAATATGAATAAGTTTAATGATTAATATGTGAATAAATTTACATTTGTATGTGATACATTTATTCTTAAGTTGATTTCTATATTTTATTCAGTAACCACTCTAAAAAAAAATTATACATATTATTCATTGAATACTGGAAGAATGAGGAGAAAATATTCGTCCAATCATCATCATAAACAAGTTCTGTTACTATGAGAAACTATATGATTATGTATTAGTTTGCCAGCTGGTCATGTCGAATTAATCATTTTCATATTCTCCTGCGATGCAAATTCTTATTACTAAATAACGTTTTCTTCGATGTGAGAAAAAGAAACACTGAGAATTTATTCATTTTGTAATAGAACGAAAGAAAAAAAAACATAGAAAAAACTGTAATAGAAATATTTGTTTTTTTGACACCCTTCTCATTCACATACTTGTTAATCAATCAAAAACATGGATCCACAGAAGAACAATATCGGGTAAATTCTTTTCCGTAAAACTTGTATTCTTACAGACTTTTCTAAGAGACAAAAGTTTTATCAATAGATAGATAGAATATTTTTCTATTCTAATATTTATTTTTTTAAATCTAATATAGAAACTGATAATGTATATAAAAATAATTTTTTATGTTCTAAAAAATATACATATTAATCATATTTAGTGATAACTATAAATAGATAAGAGAAAAGTTGTCAATAAATATGATTAATACGCACATTTTTTAGAACATGAAAAGTTGTGTCGATCTACACTAGAAAAAATTATACGTGTCGTAGTAATTATCTAGAAGAACAAAATGTGATCATACCTCATTCTCTATCAAATATTATTTATCTTTCAAGCCTATAGAAAGTGAGTGATAGATTTACAATCGTATTCAGCTGATAAGGAAACATATTCACATGTTCAAGCATTTTAGAACCAATCTTTTAGCTATAAGTAGACCTTGATCAGGTATGAAGAATCTAAAAAGGATGCACTCGTGAGATACTGAATTTTTAAGAGATCTTTAATTAGGCTAGATGGTGCACAGAATTTCACATTTTTAAAACCTTTAGATTTTTCATACCTCATCAAAGTCTACTTATAGCTAAAAGATAGGTTCTAAAATGTTTGAACATGTAAATATGTTCCTTCGTGAGTTACTATATCTTTATATATTGAATTATCTTTGATCTCTTTTTAATTATTTTATATTTCGATACGAATGAAAAATGAGAAGTTATTTAATAGTTCTATTATTAATTCTGTGTTTTTTTGCACATAGGAAGCAAACAGATGGTCCTAATACAAGAACGACTAACAAGCCAACAATAAATGCACCAAATGTTAAGACTACTATAAATGAATGTAAGGATGACAAACAAAAACAATTGAATTTCCATCCTGAAGATATGTGTATTCGTCAAGCAGTAGCATCAAGATCACAGGAAGATGATTAATAAATCTTCTAAAACTGTTAATGTACAACTGATATTTCTTTATTTTATTGTTTTCATGTGACCAAAATCTTTTTTCTTTGAAGAGAAAAATATGGAGATAAAAAATATATTTTTGTACTTTATCTATCAATAAAGACTCGAGAGAAAAGAGAATATGGTCAAATAATTTCTCATTCAATAACAAATATCACATCATTATCAATGTATTAGTGTACTAAGACAACTATAGAAGAAAACATAAGTATCTCTCTATTTGTCTTTAATGTTGTATCACATGAGAATTTTTGATGTAGACTATTTTTCTACATGGAATCATATATATGTCATGAAAAAGCCTATGGAGATACAACTGGTTGTATATTTATTACTGAGATATGAATATTTTAACTTAACTTTTTTGAACATAAATTCTTTACTATTTCTCAATTTATATTCATTCAGTAGAAGTAATAAATATTCGAAAACAAATAAATGTTTATGTTAACTTCTTTATCTAAAAAATAAAGATTTTTACTTAAATTTCTTGCAATATATCAACGAATACTTCGAAATAAATATTTCAGAAAAAAAGTGAAGATTGTTCACGTATTTGTTAATTAATCATATAGTGTAATTGATTAAGTATGTCTTTTTTTTGTCATTTGTAGTTGAGTATCTGATTCCATTACTTGCTTTGTTAATTCTGCTTCAATTCAAAATGTGATCCTCATATTTTTATCTTATAAAAGTACCTTTTATAAAACAACTGAAAAATAAATCAAATTACAAAAGCAAGTGGTGAAATCAGATACTCAACTTGCACAAACAATTGAATACATTGACTTCAGAGAATTGAAAAAAAAGTAATATAGAAAATATATAGTCGATCAAATGGAATAATAGGTACGTGAACACTCATACAATTTTCTTTTACTAATCTGACGTATTTATACAGTTAATTTTTTTGAATTCATGATTAAAAATAACTAATATTAATTAGACCGATGAAAATTTAATAAATATCTTTTATGTAAAGTTTTGTTATTATTATATATTTGTATTTCTATACTTATACATTATAAATTGCGATTTGCCATAATAAACTCATTGAAAATGATTATCAATTCATCATTTTAACTTTATAGTAAATTCACAAGGCCAATATAAATTTTATATATATATATATATAGATTAATTTTCTTCGACATACTCTGAAAAACTTTCATTGCACTATTGTTGTCAAAAAGAATTTGATTATTTTTGTCAAACATTGACAAATTTAATAATAAATATAAACTATTTATAGATCTCGTGTAATGAGATAATAATTTATTGGAAGTCGAACATATAATATTTGAATGAACAACTGTAGTCAAGTGATTTTTTAATGGTATATGCAGTTAATTAGAATGAATCATTATCTTCTTATTGGTTTAAGATCTCAACGAGAAAAAGTAAATTTTCGTAAAATTTTTTCATTGATAATGGATTACTTGATTTTATTTAAGTTTTAGGTATTTCAGTTAGAAAACTAGGCTTACTATCAAAATGAAAAAAAACATCAATTTTAGAACTGAAAAGATGCGAATTATTTTCTTTTTCCTTTGATATTTACTAGAAACTAATTGTTATGAGTCTACATCTCCCAATTTTACCAAAGAATATTTCGAGAAATCTCAATATATAAAGGTAAGATGTTAATCAGTTATTGAAAATATGGAAACAATTCCAGATATAAGTCTGATTAATAAATGAAACAAGATCTAAAATGGACGATATGAAATTTTTTTTTATCCAATTACTCTTATTGTCGAATTGACCTAGAAAAAATTAGAATCGACTTTTTTTGTATATTTGACAGTACTTATTACTAATTTTGTATATGAATGTCTTCAATATATCATTCATTTGTATGTAGAAAGTCCGCAGATCAATATGACATTGACACAACTGGTATATCAATCAATACCATACCCAATGTCATTATTGTTAACTTTGAAAATAACTAATTAGGTTATAGAAAATATATTTGTTGAATCGTCACTTGAAAGTCATCAGAGAAGAATTAACAGATCTCTTGAAATAATAGTATAAAAATGATATCTATTTACTTTATTCTTTTCATGTATATAATTATGTTTCAGTATAAGACAATGTATGGAAAATAATGCATTTTTCTTACTAATTAATTTTGCCATTCAAGGATAATAAGAACGAAAAAATTATTATCGTTATTCAATAAGAAATGCCACCATTATATACAGAAGATTCCTATTCTGTCATTAGTGAGAACAATTAAATATCTTCTTGACGTAGAAAAGCTGAGATCAGTCTTCTCTGTTAATGAGTTACATATTCATTTAATTACGACGTCTTTAGAAAAAAGATATGCTTTAATACATAGTAACAATACAAAAAAAAAACTACATACTCATAGAAAACTGCTTTCAAGTTAAATGAATAATGATGGAAAAGAAAACAACTAATCAACCCCTTTCGTCACTATATCGTATTGTTGACAAGGAAAAAAAATATATAGATAAGTAAATATTATTATTTATACACATAACGAAGTTGCTTCTTTTGCTTATATCTTGTTTACATACATGTTATCACTGTATATACTCAATTGGAAAAAATTAGTCATATAAATATATATTTATATATATATTATGATGTTTAAAATGTAAATCTAATATTTAATAATCGATTATCATGATCAACGAGGTAAGATTGAATACATGTTTTATTTCTTTAATTTCGAAATTTGAAAAGATTAGATAGGATTTTATTTCTTATATTTTCCTTTCATTTATCTATTTTAAAATTCATTTTTTTCTAGTAGAAATGTGAATTTTTGAGTAATTCAATATTGAAGACTAAATGTTTTGTTACTATATTATTATGATCTTCGTTATTAGGTGAAACTAGTTCAAGCATTTATAATGCATAGTTTTTAGATGTATTTGTATAAAAATAAACAAGAGACAGCTGGAATATTATATATGATTATTTTGTTTTGGTATGTGATAGACTTGTCTTTTCAGAAAAATTATTTATTCTCTTTGTTATATTAATAACCAATCATTTGTAAAATGTCAGCCTATCTAGTAATAGCTTGAAAACGATCTATTTTCATCTTTGTAAAAAAAGCGTTTTTATATGATTTTCCAATCAGATATAGAATAGGTTAGAAAGATAAATTATTTTACTAATCAATAGTTTTATGTTTTTCCTTCGATCGAACATAATCTTCGAATTTGCTTGAACCAAGAAGAGTTGTATATCTGATTTTCTCTATGTTTTCTAATTATAGAAGATGGACAATTCGATCAATTTTAAAGAGAAACTTTTCTAGTTTCTCTTTATCAAATTTACTCTAATGGAAATTCCTCATGTCGTTATATTTCATTAGTCAGTTATATCGATAATTAAGAATGGATCAATGAGACGATTTTGTCCTCTTCTTCGTATCTGTATATATATACAATAATTCTTTCATTTATCTTCTCGTTGTCCTTTATTCTATCTATTTTGCTTATATTATCTCTGCATAGTTTATCAAATGGTCTTCAGACGTGATGCTTATTTCTTTTTCTACATGACTTTTGATAGGAGATGTATAATAACTTGAAAGATGAGAGAGAATAAACCAGAAAGTTGTCCATAAAAAACAAATATTTATAAAAACATTTCATTTAGATACATGAATTTAGATATGAAAATTTTCATAAGAAAATATAGAAAAGATGAAGTTATTATGCAATATTATCTGTTATTTAGGTCTATTATGATAACTAAACAGCCTTAAACATCTCCGCTATAATAAATTCTTCTCTTCGTTTGTTTAGATCTACTTCCTTTCCTACGTCACAAAGTAATTGATTGATTTCCCTTAGCGACAGTAAATTGTCGTTCCCAATTCCGTTCATAATTAGATGAAATATTTAATGACGAGTTAATCATTACTTCTATTACATCTAAGATTTGGGATTTTTTTTTTATTCACTATATAGAAATGTGGCTTGTAATTACTTTTTCATATTCTTCTTACGAGAAGTGCGTTTCGCTGATTTTTACATAACATATTTAAATACATTTGACAATAAAACTAAATATAAAGATGTTCAAATATATGAAACTATCATAATCTTGAGGGAGTGTTACATTATATTTGGATATAAGAATTTTGAATAATTAAGAATATTTTAGAATAATAATTCAATGAACGATCATGATGAATAATTCAACGAATCCATCAACATCACGATCTACCACTAGAATTGTTTTAAGTGCTGCTCGTTCACGTCTTGTTCGTGCCTTTCATGAATTTAATCTTTTTTCTGATCATCCAATTTGGTCATCTGCACTTACTCATGCAGAACAAATACTTAGTACTCAAGCTTTTCTCATTCATCTTTTTATTTCTCTTCTAATCGTTATTGTTTATGTTACTTTTGCTATTCGAACACATGAAGTCACTCTCGACAAATTTTCTCTTGCTGAATTTGAACGACTTGAAGTTCTTCATCCAACTACAATTAATGTTCCTTGTACTCAACTATCAATTCCTTTTCATAAATTTGTTAAATCATCATCACACATTCATCAAGTTTGCTCTAGTTCATTCGTCAGTCAAGAATGGATTTCTTCTCTTTTTCTTTCTAATGCTACTTCTCATAATATTCTTGATTTTCGTACATTTACTTTTGCTCAATTTCGTGCTCTTGCTCTACTTTGTCATACAGTACGTCAAGCTGTCAATGATGCTCAACGTGCATTTGGTTCTACTCATCTAACTACTACACATGTTCTTTCTCGCTCTCAATTTATTGAGATAATGGATGTCATAATCAGTAATTTTAAACGTAATGTAAAGGCTAATGAAAACCGAATTACAAATCTGGTTTCAATAAGTATAGCAGAGAATCGAGCACTATCAGCATTACGTACAAATTATTATATTCAGTCGGTACCTGGTTCACGTTCTTATTTAACAATGAATGGTGCCTATTTAAATAAAAATAAAACAATCAAACATGCCTGTTATTGTCGATTAGAACAAAATCGCTGCATTTATTCAGCTGGTGTTTATGACAAATGGACGCCACCGGGTTCACTCAATTCAACAGCATCGATATTGCCACCTCGGATTCAGGTAAAAAATATTATTTAAAACTGGTTTTGATGCAGTGTATGCTAATTTCTATTAAAAAAGAACTTCCCATTTTCACTATTTTTATGAACAGAAAAAGGATAGTTCTGGTAAATTTTTTTACAAAAAAAATTTTCAACAAATATCAGTAAACAAATAACTCCGTCTCGTATTTCTATTTTGCTAGTAATGGAACTTTTTATACTGATTAAGGAGAAGATCGATCATATTTGGGTCAAATGAAAGTTCTTATTATCAAACTAATGAATTTAAAATATTACACTCTCATAGTATATTTAAAGCAAGTTACTTCAATCTCAAGGTATGTGGAATTTAGATATACAAATAAATTAGGGAAGATTCACTTCACTATTATAAGGTTAAAACATAGTATTGTTCAGGTTAATGAGAGATTTGGAAGAGCTATCTCTCATATAATCCAAAAAATGACATACTTTGTCTTTGTAATAGTGAAGTAAATTTTTCCTAATTTATTTTTATTCCTAAATTTTACATACCTTGAAATCTAATTAATATGCTCCTGGTATCCTATGAAGATATAATATTTTAAATTAGTAAGATATTAAACAAGATCGTTCGATATACCTCTATAAATTTATGACTTGATCATTGAAGAAAAAGGTTTTCTTCCTCTGAGAAAAATAATGATAAAAACCGAAAATTATATCTTTAATGTCATTAAATTCATTGTAGATTCCAGGTCTCATGGCTGGTTGTCTTCCTCTTGACACTATATATCAATCAACACTTGAATGTCTTTATAATCAATCATGCGTTAATATATTGACTCTTCAACCTCATATCTCTCGACCAAAAGCTCTAAATGCTTCTTCATCAGAATTTTTAGTTAATGCAACAATAGAATCAATGTTCAAACAATCACTTTTCGTTGAATCATGGCAAAGTACACCAAATTTTGAAAAATATTTTGCTGCTTGTGCACCGCGATCACTCTCCTATAGTTACGAAGATGGATTTTTTCTAGCTATGATTTTTACTATATGTGTTAGTGCTTTTGGTGGTCTCGTTGTTGGTTGGCAATTAATCTCACCACTTATTGTAAAAGTTTGGAAACGAATAAAGTGGAAACAACAACAAGCACATCCAACTGTTCAGTTGAATCCAATGAGTGTTGAAGGGGCCGTTTTGAGTGTAGCACCCAGACCAATCAATGAAGGTTAGTGTAGGTCTCTTAGATGAAAATTCTACCATCCGATACTGACTTGCATGGAATAATCACAATCAGATAATTACTTGAAAAAAATAATTTAATGTTTTCTTTTAGTTGTAGTAACTCATGTTCGTAAAACAATATATACGTTCAATTTGTTTCCATCAGATGATGATAATGATGATCCAGAAGAAGAACGCGTTGGCATCATCGCCACTCGCTTATATATTCTATGCTTATTAATTAGTCTTCCTGTCTTGATCTTTTACATTGCTTTGGAAAAACAAACAAAAACCTACAATATTCCTTCTCCTTCTCTCGCAAAATTTGAAGAGTTGAACTTAATGTATTCATCTACTCTAGAATGTCCATGTACTCATATGTCGATATCCTATGCTCGAATCATCTCTATCGTTCCTCGTTATCATCAGGTGTGCTCTAGTGAATTTCTTAAAGATTATTGGCTCTCCTATTTTGGTCCAGTGCTGCATGGGGGGCTCGAGGGCGCATTTCTTACTCCTGATTTTCGAGTCAGTGGTCAATCATTTTTCGAATTACTGAGCATTTTCTGTAAAGAAGCGAATAAAAAGATTGAGGCTGGATTACTTGTATTCCGATCTACTCGATTATTTACAGCTAGTGCTATATCACGTGCAGAATTTGATCTTCAGACATCTACACGAATGGAACGATTTAAACAACATATTATCTCTTCATGTCTCGTTCTTGCCGAGTTAGTACATTCTTCCATTCGATCCAATCGTTTAGTCACTGAAATGCTTACCAGTGCTTCACCTATATCAAGTTTCGACAATCAAACATCGAAATGGTCTCTACGTTTTCGAACTCGACGTTTCTATAGTAACTCCTGTTTATGCTCTCTATCTGATCGATGTACTCGTCCAATTGGTTTCTATTCTCAATTGGATACGGTTCATTCTCAGCCTAACATCACTGTACCTGGACTAGTTGTTGGTTGCTATCCAATCGATTCTTTTCTCTTATCTACTTTAGAATGTTTATTCGATCGTCAATGTCTCAAACTCATAATAGATAACTACGATTTTGATGTAGTCAATTTGGTTCGACCATTGGACGAACGTGCCATCAATATTCAACCACTTCATGATGAAAACAGTCGTTTTCCTCCAAACACCACTATAGAAATGATTTTTTCAGAATTGTTCGTAGAAGAATGGAAAACTACCAGAAATTACGCGAGCTATTATGCACGTTGCGCACCTATACAATGTACATACAAAATGATGCGTTTTGACACACCTTACATTGCAACAATGATGCTTGGCTTTTATGGTGGATTGAGTATTATTTTAGAATTCATCCTACCACCAGCAGTTAAAATAGTAAGACGATGGTGGCGAAAATCAAATTTGCATCAAGAGAGAAATATCTCTCCTGTAGTAATCACAGGTAACACATTTTACGATTGTTTTTATTCATAGAAAGACAGGGATTTTAAAAAAATGAAGTCGAAAGTGTGTAAACTCGATCTATTCAACGTATTTTGCTTCAGTCTTTGGTTTACCTAAATACTATTTTGTATGTTTTATAGTGCATTAGGTGCTTATTTTCGACTGCCTACCAAAATATAGTATTTGTAACGTTTTAGGCATTACATGAATATTATATCTGTATACTTGTGAGATCTATTCGCGCATCATATCTATAAGCTTTTATGGTCTATCTGAATATCAATTGTGGAGTTTTTCTAAAAGCTACCTAATTTCTTGGTGAATCATTTGCCATAGTTTTATGCTAAATTTCGACTAATTATTTAACTTTTAATATTAAGATTAAATTTCTTTATCTACATTTTAATTTTAATGATTAGATCCTAGAACTGAGCACTTCTTAAGAGTTATGAACGCCATTGTTGGTCATTTAAAAATCTAATTTTCTTAGATGACCAAGATTCTAAATCAAGGTTACTCGTCACTTTGCATATCATCATACACGCTCTTGTCAATTGAGCTGGAATACCAAATTGTAATGCAAAACTAGCCGACATCTGATTGATTCAGGACTTCTAGAACATCCTTATATTGTTGTTTTTTTTACTTTCCTTCTCTTTCTTTTATTGAAAAACGTCTACGATTTTAGTGAAAAATACACGAAAGAATGATTCATTCTTTCAAAACCATGCAATGGTAATATAAGTCTCTGTTTAATAAGAGACTATATACATGTCTCATGATCACCAATTCTAGCACTCTCAATGTAGATTATTTTGATGCAAATTGCAGGTAAGAGCCGAACCTAATAGACGATGTATACGACTGCCATGTACGAAATAGATGATTCTTCTTTCTCAGTATCTTATGTTTTTTTTGTGACTTCTATATACCAAGTTTATTTCCTTCTGTTTTTCATTGTTTATGAATGTGTATGTTCAATTCGAATAAAAAAGAAATTGCAATAAGATACAGTCTTAGTTAGATTCGTTATGAATTTGATGGAACTTATAAAAACAACCTTATAAAATATGGCGATATTAATATGAAAGATTCAAATGGAAGATGTGATCAGATAACTTATAACTTCGAAAATTTGTGATACTTTTATTCATATTGAAAAGCAGATATAAAAATCTTATTTAATAAAAGATAAGACCATAATAAATAAGTCTGATGTTTGCACTCAAAATTGGAATTCTTGAATTGACATACTGTTGACTGTTAATGAGGTCGATTTTACTGTATAAAAAAATTTGTTAAAAATAAAATATGTCAAGAATTTAAATAAAAAAAATCCCTACTCGTTACGATATCATTTTAAAAATCTTGAAAATTAAACAAAGATACCTTTGATACATCTTTTTAGCATGTTTGGAAATAATTGAGATAATTTTAAAATATTTTATTAGGATTCTTGTATGAAAAAAACTCATCTATTTTATTTTAGGTACAACTGTTGATTTGAATAATAAAAAAAAAACTCATCCTGTTTTTAATGTTTTCCAAAAGTTCTGGTCACTTAATTTATTTACAACTGATTCATCTTCAACGAACGAACGACATAAACATCAAGAAATCGTGGCTACTCGTGTTTATCTTCTTCTGTTTATCGTTTGTCTCACTGGTGCTATTCTCTATGCTGGTCCACTTAGTGAAGAAACTGATACTACAATCATCCCATCACCTACACCTGATACTGTTAATAATCTCTATAATAAAAACATTTCTACTCTATCCTGTCCTTGTTCAACTGCAGCTGTTAGTTATTCAAAATTTCTAACTATTATACCACATTATCATTCAATCTGTTCCAGTCAGTTTATCTCACCTTCTTATTGGTCTCATATTTTCAACAAAGGTGACAATATATCCTTAGAACTCACTGCTCACTGTCGTATCTTGGCGTCTCTGTGTAATATAGCACATCGTGTGATTGAAAATACAAAAGAAGTATTTGGTACTCGTGAAATGATCAGTGTAGAAACTGTTAGTCGTTCTTCATTTTATACCCAAACAAATGCAATTGTTTCTACATTTATCACTCAAACTCCAGCAGATTTTCGTCGAACACTTTCATTTATTGTCGGTTCATTTGGAGTTAATCAACTTTTGAATGTTTTCTCTAGTAATTGGGAAGTAGCTTTTAGCAGTCAAAATGAATATTATCTTATTGCTACACATCCACGTCGATTTTCTTCATCGAATTGTACTTGCGCCACATCATCTGACTGTACCGAACAACTTGGAGAAAATGTATTTAGTGGTTGTTTTCCATTTGATGGATTTCGTTTATCTAAACTTGACAACTATTCAATGGAACAATTGATTAACAAACTCTTTGTAGAAAAATGGCAAAATCAAAGTAATTATACAGCCTATTTTGACGCATGTCGACCAACAGAATGTCGATATACATTACCCGATCGAAATAATCTTCTATATATGTTGACAACTGTTTTAGGTTTATATGGAGGTAAGATGATAAACTGGTTTGGTGATAAAATATATATAATATTGATTGAAATTTACATAGGTTTGACATACGCCCTTCGTTTACTTGTTGGTCAAAGTTTATTGGGATATCGTTGGTGGAAGAAACATATCCAACAAGAACAAATCCAGATTACTTCAACTCAGCCGGTGTCCTAGTGAAGGCTTCAGTTTTTTTATCAAAAAAAGTGTTGTTTTTCTGTGTTGTAACTTTTCCTACTAATTTATTGTATAATACCAGTATTAGACCATAGTGAGGCTTATAGCCACACTATAGATTGAATTTTATTTGATGAACAAAACATGCAATTTCATCCTATAGTAACGTGAGTTCAAAATTGTAGAAAAGTATCGATAACGATAAGTAAGATTATTTTTGATTAGTCGTTGTTTTCTATGAAAAGCCTCTTCTTGATTCATCTATCTATTTTATTCTTAATAAATCATTAAATTTTGTTCTGTTTGTAATATCATGATATTTTTGTAGTTTCGAATGGAATAGATTTTAGTTATTTCATCAGATTAAGTGATGAAGACTAAATTAAGAATAGAATTCTTCACTAATACGACTTTTTGTGCATAGACCTGATGCATTGCATCTCATCCTATACCCAGATATTTTGTCGTTCATAACAAGTATTTTAACATATTTTTTCTTGATTTCAAGCATATTCTGTTTAGTTATATAAGTAAGTAGTAAGGAAAAGGAAAAGATTACCCGAAGTTGGACACGAAATCAACAAGTTAAGTGATTTTTTATTGAATTGCTGTTCTATTAATTATACAATTCACTCAGTATTTTTAAGCATCTGTTCGTTTGTCGGTGATAATAAAGAAATTAAAACCAATGTTAGGGTTAAATATCACAAATATAGACTATACATTAGAAATATGCACTGCATCCGAAGAATGAGACAGAAATGACGATAGTCTCATGTCGAATTGAAATATTACACTTTTTATAATAAAATTATCCAAATTAAAAGTTCGGTCATTTTAATATTCAAATAGGTTTTAAAAAACATTAATTACGATCTAATTTATACATTTAGAAATTAAGTAAAATGATGAAGAGCAAATAAATTCCTTAAAAGATTTTTGAATAATTATGAATCTTTGCTTGATTCGTATAGCTGTGCTAATGAACTCGTACACTAGAAGCACTCGACCAACAATCTTCTATTTATAACTAAGAAGAATTTGTGCACTTTATAGGAGATCCACAAAAGCTATCTAGTTTATCTACTTATTGACATTGCTCAATGCTGCCATCTATTCATAAGACATCAGATACACTTTTCACATTGATGTTAGACAAATTTTTTCTTAATTTAATCCATAAAAAACATGTTTTACAAATTCTGCTCAGGATATTGTGAAGTTTTCAATAAGAACGTTACCCAGACTACTATCGAACTTATGGCAATTTTTGCCTTAGAAGCATTGTGTCAGAGGAAGTATAGAGATGAAATTTTCCATGTGAGTCACTTGCACTTTCGCTAAGGTAGTATATAAGATGCTTTTGAAAATGTACAGAGTTATAATAGATTTCAGACAAATATGTCACCACCAATACAACGTGAAATTAGTGTTGAGGAAAAATATGGATTTATTAAACGAATTGGAAAGGGGAGTTATGGCGAAGTATGGTTAGTAGCCCCATTAGCCACAATTGCCAAAGGAACACGGGTAAATAGAATTGACTAGGCTTGTTTTTTTCCAGGATACTGATGCTATTACAGATTTGATTTTCTGATAGAATAGCAAAGTATTAGTTAATCGTCATATAATGTAATACATTTTAAAAAGTTGGTTTTTATTTTCAACTTTAGTACGTAGTAAAGCGATTAAATCTTCAGTTCGCAACTGATCAGGCGCTAGAAGTTGCTGAGCAAGAAGCAAAATTGCTGTCAACACTAAAACATCCAAATATTATTACTTATGTTGAATCATTTCGCTCATGGGACTATTGTCTAAACATTGTTATGCATTACTGTGAAGATGGTGATCTCTATAAAAAAATTAGAGAGAAACAATCCGAAGGAAGAATGTTTGAAGAAGCTAAAGTTATTGAATGGTGTATTCAAATTTGTATGGCTCTACAATATATACACGAACGATACATAATACATAGAGATTTGAAAACGCAGAATATTTTTTTAACTAAACATGGAATTATTAAAGTTGGAGACTTCGGTATCAGCAGGTGTGTAATATACTACTGATGAAAACTTATATGCAATGTCAGTAAAAACTACGATGAGCAGAGCATTTTGTTAAGAAGAAAGCTCAGATATAACATGAAAAATTTCAAAGTGTTCAATAACGATATTGAGCTAATACCTTGTCAGACTTATTAGATTCTCCGGTAAACTGACAGATTTTGCTTTTATTTAGAGTTCTTGATAATGCCAACGGCTTGGCAAAAACTATAATTGGTACTCCATACTATATGAGTCCAGAAATGTTTTCAAATATACCATATGATCAAAAGGTAAGTTTAGATGATTCTAAATAGTTGATAAAGTATAATTCATCAATTTACATAATCTTTATAATTCTAGTCCGATATATGGTCATTAGGTTGCTGCATGTATGAGCTTGTTAACCTTGAAACTGCATTCCAAGCTACAGATATGAATTCACTGATTTTGAAAATAATACGAGGAGACGTAAGTGCGCTTGATTCACAGATAAATTGAGTTTCCACGAGTTGAACTTAAAATTATTCATATTTTAGATACCGAAAATACAAGGAAACTACAGTGACGAATTGAAAGGAATTATTAAAGCTATGTTATCAAAACAGTCACATCACAGACCAACAGCTAAAGAAGTTTTGGAGAACAAATATATCAAGCAATATATTAAGCAAATGTTGGAAGATACGAAAAGGAGGTAATCTTTGCTAACTTTTCATTAGTATATTTGACAAAAAATTAACAACTTCCAATATATGATTATTGCATAGGATTCAAAATCGCACTTCAAGAAAGCATTCGGGGAAACAAAATGACTTGACGTTACCATCAGAATCTGAACTGCCAAGTGAATCCGTAATAAATAACGTTACTTCAACGACCATGACAGATTCATATCCCGGTGAAGCACGTACACGTCGCCGACAAAGGATTGCTAGTCAACAACAGTCAACGTTTCATACTACAGTCGAGTCGACTGTTGCAGTGACCACAAATACTAATAATTTATTATCGAACACGGATGAACTAGAGATATGGGAGCAATTTCCAATTAAAACCCTAACACATTATTTTGAGGAGCATGAAAGAGAGGATGAGGACAATCATCATGACATTCAGAACAAAAACAATTTGACCAACGTATTGCATTCATATCCTGATACAAGAAATACCCATGTGAAGCAAGAAGCAACAACTACAGTGGTAAGTCGAGTATAGATGATACCTTCATACATGATAAATTCAGATGGCTACTAGTGCTATGATATAGTTCAATTTCGATTCTTCTTCGTATTTTTTTTATAATTGTGAAAGTTGATTTTTTATACAAGTATCGCATTGCCCGAGACAGTGTATTGGGTCAGAGTTAAAAAATTGAATTTCTCTATTGAGAATTAAGTCACCTAGCTTCAAAACTTAAATTTTCTTAGATACACTGAAGTCTAAAAAATAATTTGAAAAGAATTCAAAAATAGAGTAAGAAAGTATATGACAAATAGTTTTAATACGACAAGACAAAATGAACAATATAACAGACAGAAGGTTTTTTTTGAAAATTAAAGCGCAGGCATATCAGATGAGGACAAAGAGGTAGTTACTATATTTATGGTGCACAATTGTATATCGCCTGTGCTAGAGCAAAATTTATACTGAAACTGAAATAAAATTATCAAAAACATGGTTTCTGTACATAGCTCTTTTTATTTTAGCCATATCGGCCAATGGCAATAGTAACTGTAAAAGTACCTGGCGAGGATCAAAATAAAATAAATTGTCGCTATTTTGATATTGGTACTTTGCCAAAACAAACCTTATTGCCTATTACGGGATATAATATCACACCATTAACATCTCTTGAAGACTCTATACGACCTGTAGAACATCTTCTAGATGATATTAATATAAAAATCATTGTAGCTAAGCAGAATGCACAGCAACGGCATGGCATACTATCAGTTGAAGAATCAGCTGCCATACAGCTATATACAATGGAGACATTACCTTCTGACCATTCTCTTTATTACAATCTCAATAAAACTTTACGTTCAGCTAGTCGACAAGAATTAATACCATGGTTTCCATATTTGAAATTGCTTATGACAGCATTATGGAAACTACCATCTGTTCAACGTACAGTTTGGCGGGGGATTAAAAATGTTGATCTTAGTAACGAGTATCAAGAAGGACAATGCTATACCTGGTGGAATCTCAGTTCCTGCACAGAGTCATTAACTGTGATACAAACATCACAGTTTTTAGGAACTGATGGTTCACAAACATTATTTTGTATTGAATGTGAAAATGGAAAACAAATTAAGGAGCATTCTTACCTCGGACATGAAAATGAAATATTATTGCCACCAGCAACGTACTTCAAAGTTTTAGGGAAAGCAAATCTTACAACCGATGTACATGTTATACATGTGCAACAGTTATCACCGCCCTATCAGCTGATTAGTCCACCATTTTAACAGCAGTCGTTGCTGCAACGATAAAAATGACTCAACATCCTGAACCAATGGCTCCTTACTTATCTTTTTAGTTCGATAGTTATGTGTATCTTCTAAATAAAATAAATAAGATATCACAAAAATATTTCTTTTATTGAGAAATAATTCACTTCATCTTTTTTTTTCCAAATCCACTGCAATTAATTTAGAATGATTTTCTCTCTTTCAAACATTTGTCATCATCATTAGAGTTATTTGTGTCATTTTTTTTTAAATTCTGTTTAAATATATATTGTTTGAATCAGCTCGTGTGCATCCTTTGAATATGCGGAAGCAAGCTGGAAATAAAAGAAAGCTAAAATAAAAATTAGCTTTCATCGAAAAATTAAAAGTTCTTGTCGTTTTCAAAAAAGAATTCTAATTGTTTATGAAAAAATTTGGAGTTCCAATTGGTACAATTATGATTTATTGAGTAGTTTACATAATTATTGTTTTTTTCACTTTACATCTTATTGGTCAATTGTCTCAATTACAAATAAAATTCACATTTCGAAAACAGTTGGTAGATTTTTTCTCGACAAATAATTACCTGTTCTACAGATTGAGTCACTTAAATTTCTTCAAAATATGAGATTCTTTTCATTGTTTTTGCTTATTCTTTAGTATTATTTAGGCCACGTTTATCATTACAAATCAATGCTAAGTATTATTGTCTTATTTTAGATCAGATAGATTTATAAAACTAAACTATAAATATTTTATTTATATAAGCTATTAAAATTTATTTTAGGCTCATTGGAACAGCCAAATTATATACTAAGTATTTTATTAACAAAATAATTTTTTTTATCCATTTTAGGTATATATATATATAGATATCTATTTAAAAACAATTAATCATACGGATACAAATGCCATTCATATATGACTGAATAGCTTGCAAGGCGCACGATGTGGGGGGGGGGGAGGGATGAGGTGGGCTAGCCCCCCCCCCCCCCTTTTTAAGCGTGTCTGCGAACATTTTTAGTAGTGCTTACAGTACGGATTACAAGGAACTAGCTGTCGCAGAGACACGTCAGTACGTCTGGAAAACATGGATCAAGACCTTTTTTTTTTGTTTTTGCTCTTCAGTTCTGAGTTTCGAGAGAACTGAGAGTATTTGTAAGTACTGTCTGTCAAAAAACTATTAGCTCCTCCTCCCCCACTCATAAAAGCAGGCGAGAGCCTTGATAGCTTGACTAAATCGTTTTTGAATGAAAAATAATGACACATATGACCAACAAAGTTAATTAATTTATTAATAAATGGTCATTGTTTTTACTTTACTATATATTACTTTACTATATAATAAAATGATATCATTCAAATATTCTACATTTTATCGAGATAAATAATTGTCTTAAGAATGACTCTTAGTTAGTTGTAGATAGAAGATAAAATTTTTCTTTTACATTTAACTTATTATTGATGATCAACTCAGTGACTATTTCTGTTCCAAATATAACAGTCATTTTATTGATTATCAATAACAAATTTAATATAAAAGAAAAATATTTATTTCAATTTAAAATTAATTTTTTTTATGACAAATATGATTGCTTTCCGATTGCTTAACTTTTTTTTAGTGTTGAATTATTGTATGTTTTCTACATTAATTCAACCCAGAGAGATACTACTCTTGTTGGACACAGACAACGGAAACACCTCTTATGTACGTACATTGTCTTACCGCTGTTGACCTTTATGCCTCCAACAATCAGGATTTCTCCGATCGCACGCGAGCGAACGTGAATATAAATATATCTCAATTCATTTATTTCTTTTCAATTGAGATTACAAAGCAATCGAAAAATAATAATCAATAGCTGAAAATAAATAAAATTTATCAGTTCATCCCATTAATCTCATGGTACTTCAATGTTAAATCGTTGTATCCGATTGTTTCTCTCATCAACAACATAGAGATTACCTTGTCGATCAAATGATAATCCCACAGGGCAATTGAGTTGATTTGCTTGTGCTCCTGCACCATTTCCACCAATAATAACATTTCCTTGTTGTGCTCCTTTAGGCCAACGTACAATTCGATGATTATCACAATCAGCTATATAAATAGTGCCCAATTGATCAACTAGAACTCCTTGAGGAGAAGACAATTGTGTCAGACTCTTTCCTTCTTCTTGTCCACCAGCAACAACAATACCTTCTTTTGCACCTTCTATCCATTTCATCACACGGTGATTTTTCCAATCAGACACAAATACTGAATGTTCTCGATCAACGAATACGTAGCGTGGCTTATTGAGCTGATCAAGACGATTTCCTTGTCCATTTCCACCTGCCACTACTATTCCTTGTGAATCACCCATTCGATACCTTCTTACTTCATGTTTGTTTTCATCCGTAACATAGAGGAATCCATTGTCATCGATTGTCAGACCAAAAGAAGAGACGTTGGAAATAATTATTTCTCCACTTGTTCTATTTCGAAAAGACCATCTAACTACTCTATTATTCCGGTAATCAGAAATAATAAGACTATCTCTCGCTTTATCCACGACGACATCTGTTGGATACTTCAATTGATGAGTTCCATTTCCTTCTCCATGTCCACCTGCCACTATTTGTCCATTTGTTTCACCCGGTTTCCATGCTATGATATGGTGATTATAACAATCAGCAACATAAATTGTTTGTTCATCATCCATATGTAATCCGAAAGGGCGATGAAGTGTTGGTTTTTGTCCTCCTACTATTTGACCATTCTTGTTCCATTTAGCATTTGTAGGAATATCTATCAAACTTGCATGAAGTGATACTAAAAGAAAGAGAAAACATGATCATCACCAAAAGGAATCTTTCATTTCCTTTGAATTGTGAGAAAAGATTAGAGGTGTAGAAGAGAAAACCTTGTATGATGTTGTTTTTTTACTTCATTTGGTGTGATAGAGAAGAATAAAGAAAATTCTCAATTGTTGTAAAAAAAAGTCCTATTATCATATACTTTACTGATGTCTATATCAATGATTTCTCTAATATAATGAAGGAATAAATTAAAGAGGAACTTTTTCTTGATGCAAACAGTCTAAAATCTTCTAAAAACGTGTATAGAACATTGTTCAATACCACTCATTAAATTAATCATAGAAAAATTATAGAGATGTATGAGTAATTGATATTTCTTATTCAGTAGTAGTTTTTATTCTTTTCATATTCATTGTTCTATTGAAATCGAGATAAAAAATATTTAAATCCTACTCTCGCTCCTAAGTTACTAGATTCTTTGAGATTTTATTTCATAAAATTTCGAACAGTGTTCTGTCAAACGAGTAGGCAAGGCCACTCCAAATTGTTTTCTCTCTTATTTTCATTCTCATTATTAACAATATTCTTTTTGTCTGTTTCAAGTAGTAGTAAAGAATGTGGGAGATGATACTATTTGAACTCTTTGCTCATCCGTCATATGAGTTTTTCCTGCCACACTTCTGAAGATACTATTCGGCGGACATTTTTCTAGTCGCAACTTCCTCTTAGAGTCTTTAAGGACTCCTCAGAGAGTCACCAAGCTAATCTCCTAGGTGTCCCTGCATGGCAACTCCCTAGAGAGTTTTTCTTTTTGTGATTCGTTTTTATAAAGTGCATAAATCTTTTAAATATATACGAAAATACAGCTGTTCAGATATATTTACATAATTAATTCTAGAAACATCTGGCTGATATACAAAGACAAGAACACTCGAAGAAAGAGTAGAATTTTTGTTTTATCTTAAAATTGTTCGATATATTTTGTTACGCCACAATAGTACTTTCTAAATGGATAGTAGTTAAATAGTTAAATATAGATGGAAACGTGATTCAGCAGCTAAGCAAAGCTTACTAGAAATTTCAACAGATAAATCAATGTTACTGAAATATGTCATGTATTGGTTGATAATGACTTAGTCTTCACTTTTTATGCCGCTCCCTAAAAAATTCATGGGGATTCCTCGGAAACTTCTTCTGAAAACCCTAGGGGTTTAACAAGGAAGAAAAAACTAGAGTTGTCTTTCTCACAGCACATCGAAAGGTGTCCTTTCTATGTTTCTTCTATTACTATTGATTCTGATACATTTAAGTGGACTTACTATCTACAATATTTAAACTAATTTTACTATGGCTGACCAAAAGTTCGTAGTACAATGTTTAGATTTTTATAAAATACTTACTTACTGTCAAAACGTTTATTACATGAATACATAAGTAGTAAAATATTTCGTTTATAATTTTAACAGTCTTTTAGATAAAGTCTCTAGTACAGTGAATATTGTTCGTCCAGAGTTCAAGTATGTTTCTAAGTTTCGCACGTTTTCTTCCCTCTCTCTCATATAATATTTTGTGATGTGATGTGTATTTAAATATTAAATGTAATCATAAAATAAGGTGTGCAAAATCATTTATTGAGTTAGTTCATTGAATTCATCTAGTTGTTTTGTATGAATCAATCAGCATTTTTGAACGGTACTTTGTATCAAATATCAAACTCCTCGTGGATCTGTGAAAAAATCTTATTTAGAATTTTTAAAAACATTGTGCAAAATGACTGATAAATTTAATCAATATTCTAGTAACATTCGGACTATTCTGGAAATATGTGAAAAAACAATTTGCGAAGAACTTACAACATTATTAAGACCTAATATTCCAGCATATTCAACTGTTAGAAAATGAGTAAAATATTTTTGTGAAGGGAGAGACCCAGATCGAACTCACCCTATCAGCTCTTGTCGAATCCAATGAAATTAATGACATTACAACGTCTAATCCGGCTCATACTAATTCGCAGTATCCATGTGAAATGAGAGTTTAAAAAAATAGTTTTATTACTATCTTATATTGTTCATTTAGGTTTTCTATTCAATGCTTCGGCTGAAACAGTGAGTTCGAATAAATGATTTTTTTTCTTTATTTAGATTGATTAGCATTGAAATTAACAGGAAGTATTCTGTTTAATTCTATAGTATTTTTTCTCTATTTTAGATCAAGGTATATATCATCATTAAACAGTAGATATATTATTCAAAATGATTTTTTATTATTTTAAAATCGAATATCATACTAAACTACGAATAACGAGTATATTATTTAACTAAGTAATTTTTTTTCATTTTTTTAAGTTGCATTTTATGTTAAAATTGACAAGATTCGAAAATTTTTTTGAAAATTAGAGAAGAAAAATACAATGAAGCGAATAATATTTATGAAAAAAAAGACCTTTTGTGGTATATTCAGACTATTCCAACTGCTTTTTTTATTAGCATAATTTGTTTGAAAACTTTACAAAAAAAGATTATCATGATTAATATGAAGTTATATAAGTTGAATAGTATCATTATAGAATGTGAATAATCTGTAGATATTTATTTTTTATCGATAAATAAAATTACAATCCGTTCACGTAACAGACCATCATTGTAGACGAAATCGACTAACATATTTAGACAAAGTCAATTTGTCGTTTTGTAGAGCAACTTTTACAGTATAGCGAAATATTTTTTTTATCTACATAGAATACATCTATCTTTGAGAAACAACTTTTAGTTAAAAATATATCTGGGATATTTAGTAAATATCAAATGTGTACCGCGATTTTTAATATATGAATTTTAATATAAGCAAATACTTCTTTTTTTAAAGTTGATTGTATAATTTAAAAGTAATCTGGAATAGCTCTATGTTCATCAAAAAAATCTAGGATTAGTACATTGTTGAGTGTGATCAGGGCTGCCCCGACCGGGCGGGTGTCGGGGGTGTAACACCCCCCAATCATCAAGAATTTTCGTTTTTTTTGCTCGCGAAATTGAGAATTTCCTTGAGTTTTTTAGCAAAAATGATGTTACACCCCCCCAAAATTCGCCGTACTCGATCTCCTCCTTTAAAAAAATTTCGCTACACCCCCCCAAAGTTGGCCGACTCGGGGCAGCCCTGAGTGTGATTTGATCACAACAATACCTTTTAAGTCATTTATAACTTTGAATACGATATTTCTGTTCTAAATGATAAATGCTCTAAAGCTAATATTTTTAGGTTCTATACCAAATGGAATATTTCACTATTTTACAAACATCTAGTTTTAGTTGAATAAGCATGACAAAATTACCATCGATAGCTCAACTTTGTTAAGTGATGTTAAATAGATTCTTTTTTCTTCATCATTATCATTTTAAACAAATACGTGAATGTACAAAAGTAGTTTAAGAAATATGAATAATTAGTTTCGAACAATTGTTTTGCATCTGTAGTATTTTTTTCAAGAAGCATTATTTACATAGTGAAACTATTCATCAATCGAGTGTGACTTATCCACATGACTACTGAAGTTAATCGTACGAGTACTAAAAGAATTTAATGTTTATGAATATTGTTTGTGTACTCATATTAGTTTTTATTTGCAGATTATCTCGCAGAAAAAAACACGAGCACTCAGTGTAGCATTCGTATGAGTTTTTTCGCAGAATCTTTAACGAAACAGTTATGCAGTTGTATGCACAAAAATAAATTGATATTACTTTAAATGAAAAATGGAGAAGAACTGTTTTAATGAATTCTTTATTTTATCCTATATTATTTTCTGATCAGTGGTTTATACCATTTGATTGGATGATCACTTTAAGAAAAAAAGAAAAGAGATTTTTATTTATTAACTGTTAACTTCACGAGTAAAATTTAATATTGAATTAAATATATCAATCGTAGTTCATTCTAGTCTCAATTTCTAGATTTAGATAAAATGTTCTGTATTAAAATAAATTTTTTCAGATTGATGACGGATTTTAATAGAAAAAAAACTAACGAGTTTCACTACAAACCAATTGCGATTTTAAATTGTACAAACATGAAGACAATGATTATAGAATCATAATTTACTTCTCACTTACTTTTATAAACTGTTTAATGATTGTAGATATAAACAATTTTTAAACACTTAGATATTTTGTTGTGTATCAACCAATACTGAATAATCTATCATTTATTTTTCTTTAAGTTTATTACTGTCATTTAATTAGTTTATGGTACTCTTACTGTATAAGATAAAGACAAAGAAATCTTCATCGTACATTATAGAAGAAAATTAGATATTTCTTTATCTCTACTATTTATGTTAAAAGTTAATGCAGATAAATTAAGTATTGTAACTCCCATATTTTCAATATATAAAATTGTACTTTATGTTATGAATCTATATAAAAAATGAAGTAGACGTAATGCAATAGTTATGAACAGAATTTAGGTCTATGAATATTTCACATAAATGACTACAGTACTCAAAAATTATATGACAGTACTCATAAAATACTCATTATTTTAAGGCGAACACTCAATAGTCGTACTCAGTTACTGAAATTCTAGCACGAGTACCGCTTGTGAGTACTCAAAAATCCTGAGTAATCATGAATTGTTCCGACATTTTCTAGCGGAAGTAATCTTTGAGCACTCTCTTGATCAGTAGATTCACTAGGGTTATATATTGATAACTCAACCTGCTCAAACAACGATTAACTTCTGCAAGCAAAACTGAATCATAAAAATCAATAAAACTAATGAATCTATGTTGTAGAGTGTAATCGATAGCTTACGACAATGTAGTTTTTATTTAAAAAGTTTCGCATATTTCAAAGAAAAATGTTCTCGCACAGGTATCACTCTGAATCAGTGGAAACGAATACATATCATCAATTTGAGGGCGAGGGTGAGGCGCAGGTAGGATAGGGGCACGAATATTGGATCCATGCAGTACTCTAATTGAAATAATATTCAAATATTCAATTCTATTCTTTGATGAATGATTATTAAAAAATATTTTTAAGAAAGTAGAATCAATCTAATATTCAAATAGAATGAAATCATTCAAAAGAAGTAAAAGTCTGTGAATATCTTTACATTCAACATTCTTCTTTCCAATGATTTTCCATTCATTCACTAATAATTAATGATCTTATTAATAAAATATAATAATAACACTTACCACCTGATATAATGACAGAAATTTTATCAATAAATAATGTAGATTGTTGTTCAATTATAATATTTGTTGGTTTATCAAATTCATCATTCAAGTTTTTTAATTTTTCTTTGAGATGATTCATGTCAATTTCATTAAAATCATTGTCTCGACGGATTCGTTTTATTTGTTCAGTTAAATTATCTAATTTATTTTTTATTTCAATATTCAATTTATTTGTATATTTGATTATTAATTGTTTACATTCTTCTGCTCTTTGTCTAATTTTATTAATTGAATCTTTTTCCCATTCATCAATTTTTTGTGTCAATGGATGCTTTTTTGTATTTTCGCTTTGTTGAATAAGTGATTGGAAAAATAAATTTCGATCACATTCAATTTCATCAAATTGTTTATTAAGTATTTGTCGATGTTGTGGTAAATCATCAACACAAAAATCTTTCGAACATCCTTCACATTTATATGTGATTTTTTCTTTTCTACATATGAAACATTGTTTTTTACAAGCTGATGTTGCCATTCGTTGAATACGATTTTAACAGTTGTGTATGAATGTTTGAAAATATGAAAAAAAAAGATAGACAAAAATCTTTCGTAAATTTCGGTGTATAGAAATTTGCGATAACAAAATGAGTCAATGTCAATAAACATTGGTTGGAAATAACAGAACACAATATCTTTGGATAATGAAACAACTTTTATCATTAAAAACTACAAATGATAAAAATTACTTTTTCATTTTGCAACAAAAATGAATTCAAAATTGAAACAATCTGGAAGATTTATCATAAGCATTTTATTTAGTTTTTCTTTCTCATATCAAGCAAATCATAGCGGTGAAAAGTTAATAGTCAATTTAATTCTTTTTGATATCGATTGTCGTCATGGAGTAACTAAGTCATACAGGATTTGATTAATTCAAAAAGATTATATCAATGTATCAGACTCAAGTTGAACTATATATAAAAAAAAAGCCAAAACATTTCTTATCTTTTATAGAAAGTAGTTTTAATATTTGATGAAGTTTGTGATTATTCGCCTTATAATATTACCTATACACAAATAATATATTAATCTATATAAATGTTAAAGCTCTCTCAAAGAGTATAAAACCTAGACGCCAATAATAAATGATGTATCGTCGGATTCTATGAAAATCAAACATGAAGCAAGATAAATTTTCGATTATTGTATGTGGGGTGATGTTTCTGACAACATAAAGCCACTCGTGCATAGTATACTATACAACAACTGTTGCTGGGTTGCATTGAATGAGCTGATGCTCATTATAGTGGCTAATCTAATACAACGAATCCTCAAAGAACACGCAACACTAGTTCTTCCTTAAAAGTGTTCCATGGACCATGACTAGGGGTCGACCAGCTCAAGTTCATGAACTCCGTTCAAATGAACTTTTCGAACAGCTCTATTCAAATGAACTGAACTTTTCAAACTATTCAAAAGGACCTGTTCAAGCGGATCAGGTCATTTGAATAGAGCTGTTCGAAAAGTTCAGTCCAGTTCAAAAGGAGCTGTTCAAGCAGTTCAGTTCAGTTCAAAAAGAGCTGTTTAAATAGTTCAGTTCGTGAGCGTGAGCGTTTTGAACAGTTCGTAAAATATGATCTAGAGCTGAATTTGCCGGGGTCTAATCATGACGACGAAAATATTATTTTCATTAAAGTAAAACATACCCTAGTGAAATTATTGAGTTCAGGATGTCCGTACACTGAGAAAACCTCAGCAAGGTACCTGATATTGGCACTGATAAAATTTCCAGTAATATTATTGATAGAGGTACTGCATTAGCTATCTATAGCAGGATATTTACTAAATACGTACTTGTATGAGCATCCAATTAGGATACTCGCTACCAACCTCTTCTTCATTCAGAAAAACACACACTATATATATACACCAATAAAACGGGGAAGAAAACACGCTATAACATATATTATGAAAAGTCCGAAGGAGATAACAAGGACAAAAGATGATGACCAGAAAAGTGGTGAAATAAACCCGCACACCGTGAAGGAAATGAAAAAGAAGAAAAAAAGAATGATAGGAAGAATCCATGATCATAGAGGAGAGAGAGAGAGAACAAAAGCCTATGTGAGGTTCGAGTCATTTATATATGATGACAGAACGAAGAAAAGATGGAAGAAAGAAAGAAAGAATGTCTCATATCCTAACACATCCACATCTAGAATTTTACTGCGAAAAGCCCTACAGAACATCCTAGATTTGTCATATTCTATGTAGCAACTGTTCATTCACCGTTTTCTTCTGGACACGCATGGATCCATATAAACAACTCGACAAAACATATGACATTAATATTTTTTAATACTAATTTGTTTTTAGATTATTTCTTGGATGTTTAGAAGTCGAGAACATGAAAATCTCGATAGTAGATTGAGAGAGAAATATTCTGAAGTAGTTTCATGGAGATCCGACCAACTCAAGTTTGGTTACATACCCTAATTTGACCTGCTTGAGTTGTAAGAATTAGAAATATTAAATGAAATGAAATCTCAAAAATGTCTTCAATTTCTTTGGAAGAAACAAAAAATGAAAAAAGTCAAAGGTTAGGTTCGATCATAAACATACTGCAGTTTTAGTAATAGAAGATCTAAAAATCCTTGCGGCAGTATCCAGTTAAGTATTTAGTCATTCTCGTTTAAGTACCCATTTACTAGATGCTTTCCATGAGGGTACCCACTCAAGTACCGTTATACGTACCTAAAAGTACTGTTAATGATACACTAAATATCCATCAAATTCCTCGTATATATTAGTAGCAGGGGATTATTTTGGGTATCCTTAACTCAGTACATTGACTAGAGTTCGAATTATGAACAACAAATTCAACTACAATCACAAGAATTATTCAATTTAGTTTTACGTTCTTCTCTAAAAAAACAACGATTTTACAGTTTAACAATGTAAAGAATGAAAATTTTATTCCATAACTGAACCAAAATCCAAACAAAAAAAACATAAGTACACCACCGAAAATATACACAAGAATAGAAAAATACATATCTATCGCTTCCAACGCTTTCTCTCATGCATACATTGCGTTCCAACACATATTTTCCCATTCAAAATCAGTGATGAACAACAAAATATGTGAGAGGTTTGTGAATGAAATCAAACAAACATGAGAGGAAAGGACGTATCATGGCCAACGGTCATGACAAACACTGTTGGAGCATATTGGGCAACAGAATTTATCAATGTTGTAGTAATTGATTATAGTTTACCAAAAAAGAAAGTTTTGCGTTTGGATTAAAATATTCCACGTCAATTTGCTTGGAATTGTGTCAAATATCTTTATTCATTTTTAAACAATGAAACTTATTGTGTTTTAACATTTTTGAAGAATGATGATAGTTTGATAAATACTGATTCATTTTTGTCCTGAATATCAATGATGAGTGACAATTAGTCCTTGATTTATTATTAATTGGAAACATCAAAAAGTTATTTCAGTGAGACTTTTAAGAAAATCAAATAATTAATACAATAAGCGTCATATGTTTGAACAATGAAATAAATCATTATGTTGCAACAGTTCTTCATGATTATTTTTATGAGTAGTTTGACTCCTAGATTTGGTCTTAATGTTACTATATACTTAATGAAATAATGCATCATAGAATATTATTTTTGGTTTAATCAAGATTTTCGATATATATATACTAGCGGTAGTATGCGGCGTTACTCGGGAAATCTCCATACTGGAAATTTACCATGTCAGAAAACGACAAAAGTTGTATAGAAGGCTTGGTTAAGATTTTTTTATCTATTATTACTACATGTCCCGGCGTGCCTACACTTGCATTCATTTCTAAATTGGATAATTCAGCAAATAGTGTGTGGACGTGACTGTCTTTCTCTTGAATCATGCGTATTGCCATAACTTATACTAACGCCCAGTGAAAAAAATGTGCCACTAAGAAGTAACTATTCTAACAATAGTAGCATATATTTCGAAGTTTTTGAAAGATTGAGAAAAATTTCAGTGTGTCATAACCTGTGTGAAATTTCAGCGCAACCCTCTCATTGATCATCCTGATCCCCTCTCGATCTTCCTCGGAACGTAAGAGTACGCCATGAAAAGTTTGATACTGCTAGTTCGTGCGGTGTCCCAATACATGAAAAAAAAGACAGAGACACAGACACAACTTCTTTGTATATATAGATTATGAGTGATGAGTAATGAAATTTTATCTCAATTCTTACTTTTTTTATTCGATGGATATTTTCAATCATACGGTTGCATTTCATCTTATACATTCTATTCGTTTTCTTTCCACTATCCTAAAATGTCGCATGACCAATGGCAAAGAACACATATTTTTTATACTTTCGTTCTTGAAGTATTGAGAAAACAATAACATGCACAAATTTTCTAAAAAGAGCATTTACTGTAGTAAATCTAAAAATAGGAGGGCAAACATTCCCCTTAAGATGAAAATTTTGGGTCAAAAACTACCATATGATCTTCCACTGATCGAAAGGGTATCTGCGTAAAATTTCATTGCATTTGCTCGTACCGTGTCCAAATGCATGAAGAACAAACAAACAGACAGACAAACAAACTTTCTTCTTTATATATATATATGTCGCAGGAGAAATTAAAATTTAGGAGAATTTAAAATTTTCCTAGGAAAAATTAAAATTTTAAGTTTTCTCAGGAGAACTTAGAATTTTATTTTTTTCTAGATATTTTCTAGGAAAACTTAGAATTTTAAATTCGCCTAAGAGAAATTAAAATTTTAATTTTTCCTATAGGAGAATTTTAAATTTTACTGAATATTTAGTATAAACTTTATTGCGTTTCTATATCAAAGATACAAGGATTAAACTAGACATTTGAACATGGTTCTGGTTTTGATGAATGACATTTGGTACCACACTGTATTTTTGCTGCTCGGCAACTGCATCTCTTTGTTGAACAACTACCATTACAGTTACATGCTACCGTAGGAGTAATTAATCCTGTACTGACATAAGCTTTACAGGCTTGAATAAAAGTCATTCTTGGTAAAGATGTTGGGTTGACGTTATGTAAGTCACGAAAGTTACAGTTGGATAAATTTAGTAAATCTAACGCTTGAAATAATGAAGTTATTACAGCTGCTGTTGTACATAGTTGATAGGTATTCATACCGTTTGATGCTGATTGAATCGATATTATCTTACATGATAGTACCTTGGGTGTAACATTTGTTCTGTCTACTTTATCGATTTTTAAACCAACTAAGTCACCAATTTTTATTAATTTAAAAGTTTTATACACCCAGAATTTGAGCTGAGAATCTCCCCATCCATCTCGAACAACCAAAACTATATCTTTATACAATGACTGTTTTATACAAAATGTATTTTGAAATTTGTGATTTAAACCTTTAATATGTTTATCAAGCAATTTATAAAATTCTTCCATGAAAATAACCAAATGACACTTAAAAACTAGTTATATGATATACGCGACGTGTGTTTAAATATAAATATTTCTTTCTTTCTGATTTTCTATCGGTTCTACTGGACGTAAAAGATATTTTAATTTTTCCTATAGGAAAAATTGAAATATACAGTTTATACTAAATATTCAGTAAAATTTAAAATTCTCCTATAGGAAAAATTAAAATTTTAATTTCTCCTAGGCGAATTTAAAATTCTAAGTTTTCCTAGAAAATATCTAGAAAAAAATAAAATTTTAAGTTCTCCTGGGAAAACTTAAAATTTTAATTTTTCCTAGGAAAATTTTAAATTCTCCTAAATTTTAATTTCTCCTGCGACATATATATAATCAATGCTAGATATCAATTTTCAAGAACAGTAGAAAAATAGAAATGCGAAATTTACTTTTTCGTAAAACTTCTAGAAGTTTTCATGAATCAATGCATCACATGATTACTTTCATCTATTACCTTTAGAGATTTTATACAAATGTAAATTTCTGATTTCTGTTATAGAGGAAAATTTAATCGATGAAGATAAGTATGAGATGCTTAGATTTGACCAAAAGTTCTGGCAACATCAAATAAAAATATAAAAATGCAGAGATATTTTTATTTTATTTTATCAAATATTAAGGATAGTTGCCATTATTATTTACATCAAGCCCGATCCTTTCTAATCACTTGTTAAAAGCTCTTTTGAAGTCTTTTTCTTCAAAAATTTTCAGGTATCTTGGAAATCGCATGAATTAATCATATTTTATTTCTTTTAAAAATTTAGTGAAATTTTGTTCGATCATGTTAGTTGCATTCTAGCATTAATAATGATGGAATATGGATTTATTTTATATAGATTAGTCAGAAGTCATGTGATGCTAACTGGCAAATTGAAGATGCATCGTCAAAGGCTATTGTTTATGAAGAAAAAGTTTAACCATAACTTCGTTTGGTATATTCTTTAAATCAAATAGTCCTGTTTTTATACATAGGGTAGATAAAAGCAAGACTGTAGGTCATAAGTATTATATTGAAAATTGTCCGAAGCCTTTTGCCAATGAAATATGGAAACAAACAGAGATATCAGCTTCAAAATTGCTTGACGATCATCGTTGAATTCATACTATTCCAATGTTATTGACTATACGACAGAAGAAAACATCAATATTATGTTACATCTACCATATTTGTCAAGCCTGATACTATGTAATTTTTGGTAAACAAATTCTATCGAACGTAGTTTAGTTGATTAAATAAATGTAACACGATAAGTCCATGCGGTTTCTAAGACACCTAAAAATTTTTGAAGAAAAAGACTTCAAAAGAACTTTTAACAAGCGGTTAGAAAGGATCGGACTTGCTGTAAATAATAATGGCAACTATCCTCAAGATTTGATAAAATTAAATTAAAAATATCTCTACATTTTTATATTTTTATTTAATATTGCCAGAACTTTTCGTCAGACGTAAATAATACTCTAAAAATTCCTTCTCATCGTCAGTTAGGTGTAGATAGGAAAAATTTTTTTTTTCAAATAAATATTTTTCTTTTGTATTTAATTTCTTATTGATAATCAATTCAGTGACTCTTTCTGTTCCAAATGTAACAGTCATTAAATTGATTACCAATAATAAATTAAACATAAAAAGAAATCTTTTTTCCAAATAAATATATTACTATTACATTAGAACAAAAAGAGTAATATGTTTATTTCAATCCAAAATTAAATATTTTCTTAAGAATATGAGTGTTTTTCGATTGGCTAACTTCTTTAATTTTTTTAGCATTGAATTAATGTATGTTTTCTACATTAATTCTACTCAGAGAGATACTGCTCTTGTTGGACACAGACAACGGAAACACCTCTTATGTACGTACATTGTCTTGCCGGTGTTGGCCTTTATGCCTCCAACACAACTAGAATTTCTCTGGTCGCGCGCGATCGCACGTGAATATAAATATATCTCAATTCATTTTAATTCATTTATTTCTTTTCAATTGAGATTACAAAGCAATCAAAAAATAATAATCAATAGCTGAAAATAAATAAAATTTATGAGTTCATTCTATTAATTTCATGGTATTTCAATGTTAAATCGTTGTATTCGATTGTTTTCCCAATCAACAACATAGAGATTACCTTGTCGATCAAATGACAATCCCACAGGGCAATTGAGTTGATTTGCTTGTGCTCCTGCACCATTTCCACCAATAATAACATTTCCTTGACGTGCTCCTTTAGGCCAACGTACGATTCGATGATTATTTCTATCAGCTACATAAAGAGTACCCAATTGATCAACTAGAATTTCATTAGGGTAATACAATTGTGTCAGACTCTTTCCTTCTTCTTGTCCACCAGCAACAACAATACCTTCTTTTGCACCTTCTATCCATTTCATCACACGGTGATTATCAGACACAAATACTGAATGTTGTCTATCAACGAATATGTGGCGGGGATGATTGAGCTGATCAAGACGATTTCCTTGCCCATTTCCACCTGCTACTACTATTCCTTGTGTATCACCCGTTCTATATCTTCTTACTTCGTGTTTGTCATTATCAGAAACATAGAGAGCTCCATTGTCATCGATTGTCAAACTAAAACAAGAGATATTCGGAATAATTATTACTCCACTTATTCCATTTTGACGAGGCCATCTAATTACTCTTCTATTCCCCCAATCACAAATAATAAGACTATCTCTTTCTTTATCTACGATCACATCTGTTGGTCTATTCAATTGATGAGCACCATTTCCTTTTCCATATCCACCTGCCACTATTTGTCCATTTGTTTCACCTGATTTCCATGCTACAATACGGTCATTTCCATAATCAGCAACATAAATTGTTTGTTCATCATCCACATATAACCCAAGAGGATAAGAAAGTGCTGGATTTTGTCCTCCCACTGTTCGACCATTCTTGTTCCATTTGGCATTTGTAGGAATATCTATCAAACTGTCCCGAAATGGTGCTAAAACAAAGAGAAAATATGGTCATCATCAAAAGGAATCTTTCATTTTTTTTGAATTCTGAGAAAAGAAAAACTTCTATGATGTTGTTTTTCACTGTGTTTGATGTGATAGAGAAGAATAGAGAAAATTCTCAGGAGCTGTAAAGAAAAGTATCATTATAATATGTTTTACTGATGTCTATATCAATAATTTCTCAAATATAAAGAGAATATAGATTGGAGAAACTTTTTCTTGATACAAATAGTCTGAAGTTCTCGAAAGAAATGTATGTATAACTTTTGTTAAATATCATGTATTAAAATAGTGATAGAAAAAATATAGAGATGTATCAGTAATAGATATTTCTTGTTCTGTAGTAATCTTTTTTTCATATTCATTGTTTTAATAAAATCTAGATAAAAAATATTTATATCTCACCCACAAGATAGTATATTTCTTGAAGTTCTATTTTATATAATTTCGAACAATGTTCTATCGAACGGGCAGGTGAGTCCAACTCAAAAATGGTTTTTCTCTTACTTTCATCCTTATTATCAATAATATTTCTTTTGTTTGTTTCAGGTAGTAGTGAAGAATATGCAGTATGATAATAATTAACCTCGTTGCTTGCCAGGCATATGAGTTTTTCCTGTCAGACTTCCAAAAATACTATTCGACTGACATTTCCCTGGTCGAGACTCTCGTGGGGTTTCGGGGATCCCTTAGAGAGTTTTCTTTTTGTAATTTGATTCTGTAAAATATAAAAATGTTTTAAATATATAAGAAAATACAGATGTTCAGATGTATTTACATAATTGATTCTATAGCATCTGGCCGGTATAAAATGATAAGAAAAGTCGAAGAAAGAGTAGAATTTTTGTTTTATCTTAAAATCGTTTAATATATTTTGCTGAGCCGTATTTGCACTTTCTCAATAGATAGTAATGCCTGTCTAAAAAAACAATGGACTCGGGTATTTTTGCAATAACTCGAGAACAGAAAGAGCTAGAGAGCTGCGATTTTTACCAGTAAACAGGAGTAATATTAAGGCGTCTTTACTCCTGATATTGTATAAGACGAATTCATTTTACATTCAAGCATTTTTATAGAACAACAAAAAATTTCAAAAATAATCCGTCTTTGAAACAAAACTTTTGTAAAACACTCACAAAATTTGCTGAAAAACTGAAGAAAATTCGTACTTTTTGACGAAGTAAATAGGGAATTTAATTTTCTTTACCGTAAGATACGTAAAGTTTATGATACAAATTATATGTAAATCTACAGATCTGATGCCTCTCTATCTAAATCACACATCAAAACCAAAATTTCATTGAAATGATCAATCGGTTTCATGCCTATTTTTCAATGTTTTGCAGAAATGATAGAGTTTAAAACGACTACATCTTACACAATATTACAGAAAAAGATGCCTCAGTGTTGCCTCTTTCGATTGATCGAAACCACACCTCTATAGCTCTTTCCTTTCTTCAGTTATTGCAAAAATATTCGCGTCTACTTTCTTTTGGATAGACAGTAGTTAAATAGTTAAATATAGATAAAAACATGATTCAAGAGTTACGCAAAGCTCACTAGAATTTTTGACAGATAAATCAATATTATTGAAATATGTCATGCATTAGTTGATAATGACTTATTCTTCACTTTTTAATCCACTCTCCAAAAAACTTTTGGGAATTCTTTAGAAACTTCCTCTGAAATCCCTCTAGGGATTTAACAAGAGAGAATGGATTAGGGTCATCTTTCTCACGCTGACATCGAAATATGTCCTTCCTATGTTTCTTCTATTACTATTGACTCTGATACATTTAAATGGACTTACTATATACATTATTTAAACTAATTTTAGTAGGGCTGACCGAAAGTTCGTAGAACAATGTTGAAATTTTTATAAAATACTTAATACCAAAACATTTATTGCATGAATACATACGTAGTAAAATATTTCGTCTATAATCCTAACAGTCTTTTAGATAAAGTATATAAACACTGAATATTTTTTGCGTTCAGAGTTCGAGTAAATTTCGAAGTTTCGCACGTTTTCTTTTCTCTCTGATACAATATTTTGTGATCTCATACGTACTTAAATATTGGATGTAATCATATATATAGAGTGTGAAATCATTTATTGAATTAGTTCATTCGATTCATCTAGTTGTTTTATGGGAATCAAGCAGCATGTTTGAACAATACTTTGTATCAAATATCAAACTCATGCTGAATCTGTAACAAAATCTTATTTGAAATTTTTGAAAACATTATACCAAATGACTGATAAGTTTGATCAATATTCTATTAAAATTCGGACTATTTTAGAAATATGTAGGAAAACAATTTACAAAGAACTTATAACATCATTAAGATCTGATGCTGCAGCATGTTCAGCTATTACAAAATTAGCGGAGGTACCCGATGAAAAGAGAATATGGTTAAAGTTTTGCATCTTCCGTCCGACTTTACTGCTGTACATAACCCATCTTCTACAAAACTGTTCCCCGCTGTGGGTGAACCATCTGCAACAGAAATTTTTGCGTCACACCTGAAACCTCTTGGACAGGACTTTTACCGGCATGCGGCAGACGTCTGTAACAGGATTGTTCCTGCTATGCGTTAGGCGTTCGCCATCGGACTCTTCTCGTTGTGCATGATACCTCTCCCACAGGACCTTTTTCAGTATCTGAAACCTCTGCTACAGGTCTTACCCCGCCGTGCGTGGAGTATCTTTCACAGAGCTTTTCTCGCCGTGCATCAGGCATCTTCAACAGGACTCTTTCCATCGGGCTCAAGCTGTCATCCTCACTCCTATCCACTCCAGACACGATCACTTTCAAATTTGCATTGAAATGCGTCATTTGATTAGAAAGTGAGTAAAATCACGGTCTTTCACGAGTTGGATGATGTTTCACGCACGCCTCCCTTTCTTACTCTCAATCACTCTGTTGACTTTCCTATCAGAATCTCAATCTGTATTGATCTGGATGAAATTTCATCTAGCCCCTTCCGCGTACCCCGTTTGGTGGTTCCAAACTCATGTCGACTTTCGTCAGAAGCTAAGGAAGTAGTGTAGAAAATTTTGTGACACAGCTATCACACGGACTGAATACATAGCGCACAGAGAAACATTCTTCTTTATTTATATAGATACGTCATCGTTGTGAGTCAAGAAAAACAACAAATACGTTATTTCTGCGAGTCATAGAAAACAAATGGATACGCCATAGTTGTGAATCAAGGAAACACTCGTATACATCTTTCTCTTATAACCTTTTAGAAACCTTTGCTTTTCACATTTAGATCAAAGAATCATCGATACAAAATGATTAATCTTAGAATCATAAGAAATTCGCTAAATTTCTGGAAAATTCAGGCGAAGTTCATTGCAATAAAACTTGAGTGAAATTTCACCCTCACCCTCTCCCTACTCTTATTAATGCTGACAACATTCTTTAAAACTGCCTCTCAATTCAGGAAAGCACCATGGAAACTTTGGTAATGTTAGCTATTACAGCACTATTTGGGTGAAATTTCACCCACACACCACATCGAGACACATCCCGATAACCATATTAACCCCCTGTCTACCTTCCCTGGGTTCTAAAGAAGCATCGTGGAAAGTTTGATGGTCGTAGGTTTCACAGGAACTGAATGCATAGCGAACAAAGACACAAACCCCCTTTTATATATATATAGATGAGTAAAATATCTTCGTGAAAGGAGAGACTCAGGTCGAACTCATGCTATCGGATCCTGTTGAATCCGGTGAAATTAATGACACTACAACGTCTAATTTGGCTAACACTAATTCGCAACATCAATGTGAAATGAGAATTTAAAGGAATAGTTTTATTACTATTGTATATTGTTTATTTAGTTTTTCTACTCAATGTTTCGGTTTTAGATCGAAGTATCTATCATAATTAAGCAGTGGGTATATTATTTAAATGAGTTTTTATTATTTTGGATTGAATATCATACTAAAATCCAATAAAGGGTTTAGTGGAAAATGTCGAAAAAAAGACAAAGAAAACTTCCATATATGGATATTTTTTTATCTTTTTCTCGACACTTTCTACTAAACCGCGAATAACGAGTATATTATTTAACTAAATCGATTTTTGTTATTTTTTTCAAAATTGCATTTTATGTTAAAATTGACAAAATTCCAAAAAGTTTATGAAAACTTAAAGAAGAAAAAAACAATGTAGCGAATAATGTTTATGAAAAAAAAAGACGTTTTGTCGTATAGTCAGATTATTCCAACTGCTTCTTTTATTAGTATAATTTATTTGAAAACTTTACAAAAAAAGATTATCATGATTAATATGAAGTTATATAAGTTGAATAGTATCATTATAGAATGTCAATAATCTGTAGATATTTATTTTTTTTATCAATAAAATTACAGCTAATTCAAGTAACAGACCATCGTTGCAGACGAAATCGACTAATATAGTTAGACAAAGTCAATTTGGTAGTTTTGTAGAGCAACGTTTACAGTACAGTGAAATATTTATTTTATCTACATAGGATACATTTACCTTTGAGAAAAAACTTTTAGTTAAAAATATATCTGGGATATTCAGTAAATATCAAATATGTATCGCGATTTGTATTATATGAATTTTCAAATAAACAATTATTTCTTTTTTAAAGTTGATTGTATAATTTAAAAGTAATTTAGAATAGCTCTATGTTCATAAAAAATCTAGGATTAGTACATTGTTGAGTGTGATTTGATCACAACAATACCTTTTAAGTCATTTATAACTCTGAATAAAATATTTCTCTTCTAAATGATAAATGCTCTAAAGCTAATATTTTTATGTTCTATATCAAATGGAATATTTCACTATTTTACAAACATCTAAGTTTAGTTGAATAAGCAAGACAAAATCATCTTCGATAGCTCAACTTTGATAAGTAATGTTAGATAGATTATTTTTTCTTCACCATTATCATTTTACATTTGTAGCATTTTTTTTCAAGAAATACTATTTACATAGTGAAACTATTCATCAATCGAGTGTGACTTACCCGCATGAGTATTGAAGTTACTCATACGAGTACTAATAGAATTTAATGTTTATGAATACTGTTTGTGTACTCATATTACTTTTTATTTACAGATTATCTCTCAGAAAAAGACGTGAGAACTCAGTGTAGTATTCATACAAGTCCTTTCGCAGAATATTTAATGGAACACTTATGCAGTTGTATGCACAAAAATAAATTGATATTACTTCAAATAAAAAATGGAGAAGGACTGTTTTAATGAATTCTTTATTTTATCCTATATTATTTTCTAATCAGTAGTTTATACCATTTCATTGAATGATCAATTTAAGAGAAAAAGAAAAGAGATTTTCATTGATTAACTGTTAACTTCATGAGTAAAATTTAATATTGAATTAAATATATCAATCGTAGTTCATTCTAGTCTCAATTTCTAGATTTAGATAAAATGTTCTGTATTAAGATAATTTTTTTCAGATTGATGATAAATTTTAATAGAAAAGATAACTAACGATTTTTATTATAAATCGATGGCGATTTTAAATTCTACAAACATGAAGACAATGATTATAGAATTATAATTTATTTTTCACTTATTTCTATAAATTGTTAAATAATTGTATATATAAACAATTTTTAAACAGTTAGATATTTTGTTGTGTATCAACCAATACTGAATTTTTATCTGTAATCTCATATTTCAATTTTACTGAATAATCTATTATCTATTTCTTATTAAGTTTATTACTGTCATTTAATTAGTTTATGGTACTCTTACTGTATACGATAAAGACAAAGAAATCTTCATCGTACGTTATAGAAGAAAATTAGATATTATTTTAACTTTAGTATTTGTGTTAAAAGCTAATGCAGATAAATTAAGTATTGTAACTCTCGTATTTTCAATATATAGAATTGTACTTTATATTATGAATCTATATAAAAAAAAAATAGACGTAATCTAATAGTTATGAACAGAATTTAGGTCTATGAATATTTTACATAAATGACTAGAGTACTCATGAAATATCCATTATTCTAAGGCGAATACTCAATAGTCGTACTCAGATACTGAAATTCTAGCAGGAGTATCACTAATGAATACTCAAAAATCCTGAATAATCATGAGTTCTTCTGACATTTCCTAGCAGAAGTAATCTATGAGTGCTCTCTTGATCAGTACACTCACTAGGGTTAGACATTGATAACTCAACCTGCTCAAACAACGATTCTTTTCTGCAATAAAGTCTAATCATAAAATTCAATAAAACTAATGAATCTATGTTGTAGAGTATAATCAATAGCTCACAAAAATGTAGTTTTTATCTTGAGGGTGAGGGTGGAGTACGAGTAGAATACAGGTACGAATATTGAACCCATGCAGTACTCTAATTGAAATAATATTCAAATATTCAATTCTATTCTTCATTGAATGATTATTAGAAAATATCTTTAAGAAAGTAGAGTCAATCTAATATAAAAATAGAATGAAATCATTCAAAAGAAGTAAAAATCTATGAACATCTTTCCATTCAACATTTTTCTTTTCAATGATTTTCCATTCAACATTTTTCTTTTCAATGATTTTCCATTCATTCACTAATAATTAATGATCTTATTAATAAAATATAATAATGATACTTACCAAATGGTGTAATGACAGAAATTTTATCAATAAATAATGTAGATTGTTGTTCAATTTTAATATTTGTTGGTTTATCAAATTCATCATTCAAGCTTTTTAATTTTTCTTTGAGATAGTTTATATCAATTTCATTAAAATCATTGTCTTGACGGATTTGTTTTATTTGTTCGGTTAAATTATCTAATTTATTTTTTATTTCAATATTCAATTTATTTTTATATTTGATTATTAATTGTCTACATTCTTCTGCTTTTTGTTTAATTTTATTAATTGAATCTTTTTCCCATTCATCAATTTTTTGTATCAATGGATGCTTTTTTGTATTTTCACTTTGTTGAATAAGTGATTGGAAAAATAAATTTCGATCATATTCAATTTCATCAAATTGTTTATTAAGTATTTGTCGATGTTTTGGTAAATCATCAACACAAAAGTCTTTTGAACATCCTTCGCATTTGTATGTGATTTTTTCTTTTCTACATATGAAACATTGTTTTTTACAAGCTGATGTTGCCATTTGTTGAATATGTTTTTAACAGTTGTGTATGAATGTTTGAAAATGTAAGAAAAAATGAAAGAAAAGATTAAAAAAATCTTTCATTTATATCGGTGATTAGAAATTTGCAATAACAAAATGACTCAATGTCAATAAACATTGGATGGAAATAATACAACATAAGATGTTTTGCTATTGAAACAATTTTTGTCATTAAAAACTGCAACTGATAAAAGTTATTTTTTCATTTTGCACCAAAAATGAATTCAAAATTGAAATAATCTCGAAGATTTATCATAAGAATTTTATGTAGTTTTCTCTCTCATATCAAGAAAATCATAGCGGTAAAAAGTTAATAGTCAATTTAATTCTTTTTGATATCGATTGTCGTCATGGAGTAACTAAGTCATACAGAATCTGATCACTTCTAAAAAAACAATATTAATGTATCAGACTCAAGTTGTATGATATACAGAAAAAAAAGTTAAAACATTTCTTATCTTTTATAGAAAATTGTTTTAATTTTTGATGAAGTTTGTGATTATTCACTTTATAACATTATCTATATATAAATAATACGTTAGTCTATATAAATGTTAAAGCTCTCTCAAAGAATATAAAAACTATACGCCCAATAACAAATGATGTATCGTCGGATTCTACGAAAATCAAACATGAAGCAAGGTAAATTTTCGGTTATTGTTTGTGGGATGATGTCTTTGACAATATACAGCCATTCGTGAATGATATACTATACAACAAGTGTTGTCTGGTTGCATTGAATGAACTAATGTTCATTATAGTGGCTAAACTCATACAACGAATCTTCAAAGAACACAAAACACTAATTCCACTTTAGAAGTGTTCCATAGTTCTGATGAACAAAATATTATTTTCATTAAAATAAAACATACCCTAGAGAAATCATAGCTCTTGTCTGCATCGACTACATGTAATGAAGACAGCCGATCATGCATTGTCCGTTACAGTTGTCCCTATCAGAATAAAAACAACCTTCCTTGACATTTTGAAATGGATATGTATTTGATAATCTTACCCTAGTAAAGTATTAATCCTTATTGCTTCCTTCAAATAGCAGCTAGATTATCAGATTCATACATCACAATATAGCTCTTCAACAGCTTCACGATTTATCTATAAGCATTTGAACAACATTTTTTTTTATCTTGATATATGTTATTATTGCGATTCAAGCGTAATAAGTAATTCTATCTACCTATCAGATGCTAAACTTAGAACATTTATATTTTGGTCAAAAGAGTCCATGGGGAGAAATCTTTTTAGAGCTGCCCTAGTCTCACTAAATACTACTTGTTACCGGAATATGAGCTTTCCTCGTAAAAGAAGGAAAAAGAAGAATATATAAGTGAGTTACACTATAACAGCTTCTGTTGCTTGAATGATTTTTATACTGAAAATACACAAAGAACGAATACATAATCGTCTGTACTTTGTCCGACACAGTGGCAGTACTATGGCATCATTGATAGTATGATCACGATCTGGCCAAGAAATACACTGCTAAAATAGTGTCAAGAAATCGTCAGCAAGACAAACCAACCTATTCTGGTTGAAGTCACTATTTCAACTGATCATTTATGATAAATGTATCTTGTCACTACACTACTATAATTCATTTACCAAAGCTAGCAATCGTAAATGACTAAACATATGTGCCACGACAAGCTCATGAACTGTATTGAAGAGCTGGTGGTTAGCTCCAGCTCATGTGAGCTTGAAATGGCGTACCAGCTCCCACTCGCAGAACTGATATAGAACTGCCACATCCCTATTTTAGCTGTCTATCGATATATTAGATGATCGATGCCGATAAATGTTGTATTTAGACCTTACATCAATATAATCATATATATGTCCAGTGTATACCTCTATTTAATTTCTTTTAAAAATCAGATCTAAATACTATTGCATTTCTACCACTCTATTTTCAACATACTCTAGAAGTTCAATCTCAACAAACAACAGTTCATGATAGACAAATTTGGCCTGTTGAAACACAGATCTTGAAAAGTAAGCTCCAAGTTTAAACTCCAAAATTGCTAGTGTCCATATGAAACATGTAGACGATAGCATCGTGAAGTTTAAAATTTGAAGGTTACGTTTCTGGATCGGATACACAAGACGACATCATTCAGATAACGATATAAAATTTTAATTCAGTAGTATGACTAGAATTTGCGTAGTTCTTTCGAAAAATATTATGTATTTCGTTGAATCCTTTCCGCAAATAGTATTTCTTTGGTTCAGCTCTTCTGAGTGTTCCATTAATTGCTTAACGCTCACCAGTGCCCTTCCGTAGCGCCACCTACAACTAGCCGTTTCCATATTTCTCGGTTTCGTTGATAACTATCCATGATAATTCTAATTTTCGGATCTTTCTAAGCACTGCACTATATTGAAATCCTGCATATCAGATGCTTGATTAGATTTTCTCGCATTATATGTAGTGGATTAATTGTTACTATTAATAGAACTATGTGGCGCCATCTATGTTTAATATAATTTTATCTCTTCTTAATAATTTTCATTTGACAATAAATTCTGAAAAATTTTTTATATTATGTATTTTTAAATAATAATATATACATGAAAGAGGAGAATGGACAAGATCTAATGACCAATCAGTTTAAATTCGAATTATGCTTTGTTCTCTTCTATTATGAATGGTCGGTTTGTTGAAATCTCTTTCTTTTATACTTTTATTAAATAACTGAACAAAATTATTTTCTTATTAAAAAAAAACATACATAATGGCTGGTATTTCAGCAGCACGTTTAACTGAAGAACGAAAAGCATGGCGACGAGATCATCCATTTGGTTTTATAGCTGTAAATAAAATTTTTCCTTTTATACTTTTGAAATACATTGATAATTTTGATTTTTAGAGACCATCAAAAAATGCTGATGGTACATTAAATTTACTCAATTGGGAATGTGGTATTCCAGGTATTGAAAAAAATAAATATCATTTCAATGATTTTAATTTTCTCTTTTCTCTAGGCAAAGCCGGTACTTCGTGGGAGGGTGGTTTATTTAAATTGCGTAAATAAAATATAAATTGATGAGTTATCAATATTGTTTTTTCTTATATATTTAGGCATGATTTTTAAAGATGATTACCCATCAACACCACCAAAATGTAAATTTGAACCACCTCTATTTCACCCAAATATTTACCCAGTAAATAAATTTAAAACAAAAAAAGGAAAGATTTGATTTTTTTTTAATTTGTATTTATTCATAGAGTGGAACAGTATGTTTATCATTACTTGATGAAGAAAAAGATTGGCGTCCAGCAATAACAATAAAACAAATTTTACTTGGAATACAAGAATTATTAAATGAACCAAATCCAAAAGATCCAGCACAAGCTGAAGCTTATGCTATTTATATGCAAGATAAAACTGAATATGACAAACGTAAGAAGAAAAAAAATACATTGATATTATTGTATAAAAATTTTATTTATATCTATTTTTAGGAATTCGAGAACAAGCAGCACGTTTTCGTGCAACGGATATTTAATTGAAGAAAAGAAAATATATCAAATGTACAAACGGACAGACAAATGCACGATTAGTACAAGTCTTCTTCTTTTGTTTCTTTTCTTGTTCTTCATTTTCTTTTCTTTTTTTTTTTTTTGTCTTTGATGTTGTTCGAGTGTGTTAAACTCGAGATGATGTTTCCTTGAAAAGTAAATTTTTTTTGTCACTATATGATATGTTCATGTTTATTTAGAAATGCTCTTTTTTTAAAAAAGCAATGCTCATCAGTAAATAGAAACAAATAACATTTAAATGAAAATTTGAAATTTATTACTCAAATCCTATGTAGAATTAAATATAGAAATATATAAAGCTTACCAATATTTTCAATTGTTTAGCCTTTCATGATGAATTTCTCGTATGCTTTGTTGAAATTATTTTATATTCTATGAATAAGAATTCTAAACTTCGAGATAGAACTGGTGCGATTACACAAGAATATCATCAAAAAAATTATTCTACTCTGTAACAATAATTACATAATGTGATAAAAAGATAACATGAAAATAATAAATTAAAGAGTATATTTTGCTTTCATGTTATATTATTGAGTTCACTGTTGTTTTGGAGTTTGGACATTGACTCGTATATGCAGGTAACATTCGATATCAATGTTCTCTTTCTTCTAATAAAATCTAGAATGTCCTCTATGTACCATTTTACTTTTTGTTATCAGTAAACTAAAGAGAAAGAAAGTACACGTCCGACTCACGTTTACCCATATAAATAGACGAACAATCCACACATAAAAAGCATTCTATCATCGTTTTAATACATAGATAGTTATTCTAAATATTAAACAGGTATGTTTTTTGTTTTTATTAATGAACCAGTTACAACTAAAATATATTAAATATCTTTTCAAAAAGTTATTTGGATAGAAAAAAATTTTGATCACATGGATGTGCCCGTATTTTAGAGTAAAAAAAAATGAATATTGACGTATGAAAAATGTCTGATAAGAAATATATGCGTCGTAAGGAGATTGGCGCATCGATTATAAAATAGATAACAATAATCGACAAGTATATAATAAGACAAATGTTACATACATATATTCATTTTTTTCATCTATATACAGATAAAAGTTTGTATACATCACATTTTTTTATTTTCAGATTTTTTATTCTACGTTTTCTTTAAATTCAAATAATACAAATACAATGTCAACTGTCGGACGTGAAGCAACTGCAACTACAGGTTCAGCTGTAGCTCATACTGCTGTTTCTGAAAATGTTGCTGTTAGATCAGTTGTTAGCACTGAAACACAATCAAAAGTTAGCATGGAAAATACACAAAAAATGGCTGCTTTAATGAGCAAACTTGGTAAGATTATTTAATATAAGATTTTATTTAATTATTTTTATTTTTCAAGGTACAACTCATCAACAAATTGATGATTATTCTCGTCGACGTACTGAACAAATATCTGAAGAAGTTGCAGGTGCTATTAGTCGAATTGTTGCTGATACTCAAGTTCAACAAGCAACACTTTTAGCTGATGCAAATGTTCGTTCAGCTGCTATTGAAGAAGAATATAAACTTAAATTACAACAATATGTTTCTGAACTTGATGTTGGTAAAGCACAAAATTTAGCTACCCTTGAAAAAGATTTAAATTTACGTCAAGAAATGATTCTTGAAGAAGCTAAAAGACGTATTGATGATTTAAATGAAGAAGCAAATCGTTTGAAATTAGGTGTTTTACGTGAAGCTCAAGCACAAGCTAATGCTAAAGTTGAAGCTATTACTGAACAAGTTGCTGCGTAAGTTTGTTTTTTTTTCTTAAATCAAAAAAAATATATTAAATATTTTTAGTTTGAGTGCTGAAGATGCTAATCGTCTTTTAACATCAACATCAACAACAGTCATCACAACTGAAGCTAAAGCTACTGGAGAAAATCACGTTGCAGGTGCAACAGCTGTTCTTGGCACTAAAACTAGTGTTACTGGAACATCATCAGCTTCACAATCAGTCAAATCAGCTGCAACAACACACTAAATATTTATATAAAAATGACACATTTTTAGTTTCTGCATTTATTCAAGCTTTTTACTTTTTTTTATATCTTCTGTTATTTGTTATTATTGATACGAGCATAATAAATAATGTAGAAAGTTTTTCATAACAAAAATTCTCAATATCATAATTTAATAATCAATATTCTGATAAAAGTGCATATGAAAAATAACCTTATCTTTTAGAAAAAGAAAGTAATTTATTGTACTCCATAGTATTTAGATTTTTTTCTTTCTTCCTGTTGAGATTGAGAGATATACTATGAGAGTTTTTTTTTTTTATTTCTTAATGTTGCGACATTCTATTATAAATGCTAGAAAAAAAAAAGAGAATCGAGACGTTATTTTTTAAAACATTATATAACAGTATTCAAGAAACCTCCATGAAATATTGTGAATAATGGAAGAGTTTATTAGAAAATTAACACATGATAATCACAAATTTAATTCTCAATGGGATAAAATTGAAGATGAATTAACACAAAAATCTCATAAAAATAATATTATATCAATTCTCAATGCTCTTGTTGAATATGTATTACAAGAACCTCAAATACCCTATCCATCCGAACGTAAATTTGAATTTCTTACACTTATTATCGATACACTTGATTATAAGACAAAGAAAAAAAATGATACTTCAATTCTTGATCATGTTTTTCAAGTATTTGTACAAGTATTTGATCAAGGACAAATTGATTTATGGCATTTAACATTTCTTAAAAATCTTTATCAACATTTTGAATTAGAAAAATATCTTCCACAAAAATTATCATTTATCGAACAATTATTTCTTAGCTTACAAAAACATCCATTTACATTAATTAATGAAAATGAATCCATATTAGAATCATGGGAACAATTTTGGCGTAATGATGTTTTCAATGATGATTTACTTAATGAGAAAATTCTTGAATTAATGAAAGATAAATTGCAACAACTTTGTAGGTAAGTTAATAAAAGTAAAATTTAATAAGAAATATTTTCATAATGGATAGATTTGGTATTCAAAATTCTTCATCATCACCATTTTGGTCTGGAATAACATCATATTTAATAAGAAATCTTCCTCAATTATTTAATTCTTATGTTAATCTAACAGATGCTCAAGTTGATTTAGATTTATATTGTAATACTGAAATAGATGATTATAAAAGATTTATTCGAAAAAATTTTTCTAATCAAATTAATTTATTTAAAACAAATTATACTCAAATTCTTCTTTTAATTGAACGTTTATTATTAAAAAATAATTTTAAAGAAACAGAAAATATTCTTGAAGATATTCTATTAAAACATTTTTCAGCTATACCTAATCTTGAATCTTTACTTCAAATGTTTATTCAAATTTCACCAAAAATACCAAAAGAACATCGTGAAGAATTTACAACACGAGTTATTTCAGATTTATGTGATAAATTAGAAGATGCAAAAGTAAATAAAAAATTCTGGCCATTATTTTATAATTTTGCTATTGTTGTACTTGAATTACATACATTCAAAGCACCATCATGTGCAGAAGAATTACTTACAAAAGAAAATTTTTATCCTTGGAAAGAATTTGGAGAACGTTTAGATAAAATTATTCATCTATGTGGAAGTTATGATGATTATATTGTAAATGAAAAATCATATTTTAGTAAATTAGATAGTCTTGGAAAGATTCTTAGTACTATATATGATCGTGCTAAAGTAAATAATAATCTTTTTCGTAATACACATGCTCAAGCTTTTATGTATACATTTCGTTGGACATCTTCTCCTAATATGAATGTTCAACAATGGCCAATTCATGTTTATAAAATGGGAATATATATGATTAATCTTATTGATCGAAAACAAATTACATTAGATACATATTCTCAACTTCTACAAAAAGTTTATGATCGAATACAAATTGAAGATATTTATGATGAAACTGAAGGAACAGAAGAAGATTTTTTTGTTGTGAGTAATTCTAATCATAAAAAAAAACAAAAATTTGATATTTTTTATTCTTATAAAGCATTTGGCTGAACATCTTGGTACCTATACAGATACTCTTAAAACACTTTCATCTTCAATTCATAATTTATTCAATTCCATGTTTCTTGTCATTCTTGATCAACCACCTTTAAATGAAGATGGAACCATATCTTTTGGACATAAAATTTTTCATCAATTATGGACTAAAATCCTTGAAACATTAACTACAGAAGATGATGCTCGAATTTATGACCAGGTAGTTTCAAAATTATATACTCTTGCAAGAAATGATACAGGAGATGAGACAGATCTATTTTTAATATGGTGTACATTTTGGTATACAGTTGGAATACGTTTTCCTCAAGTTGCCGATAATCATATTGAAACGTTATTGGATGAATTTATTGATCGACATCAACTAGGTTTTGTAAATGTATTACAGGTCAGAATATTAATTCTAATCTCTTGTTCAATTCAATTTTTGAATAAGAATATTCTTTTATATTTAGAATTCTTATCTAAATAAACCTGAACCATTTCATGCACGTATTACAAAGATAATTCAAATCTGTTTTGAAAACAATAGCAATAATCAAGATCGTAATGTTTATTTTTTTTTACTTCAATCTGTTGGAAAACATCATTCCGAAACAATTTCATCTACACATATCGATCATATCTTTACTTCTCTTTCTAAAATAAAACCAAAATTAACTGATAATGAACTTCATAGTCTATTCCAATTTCTTGCTCCAATTGCTAGTACACAACCAAATCTTTTCGATAAATATCAACAAGATCTTATACATATTGCAACAGAAACTCAAAACACATCTGTTTTTTATTGTCTTCAACAATATTTTATTTCATCAACAATTATTAATGGAGAAAAAGTAGTCAACAATCATTTGGATAAACTTATACGTTTATTACAACATAAAAGCGGTTGTACACAAGATAATCGAAATTTAATTATACATGCTTGTGAACTAATTGGCATTCGTCATAAACAAGCATTTGAAAAAAAAAGAAAAGATTTTGTTACACTCAATTGTGAACAACTAGTTCATTTTATTGATAACAGTAAAATGACTGAAGATAATAAGCAAGCATTAGAACAATCTCGTCAAGAGATTGAAGTGATGGAAAAACGACTTCAAAAAACTGAAACAAATGTTCAACAAGTCAAATCAACAGTCAAACGACAAGAACTCAATGTAAGTCTTTTGACTAAGTATTATAATGAATCAAAAAACCCATTTAAGCACAAGACGCATTGAGATGCGGTGAGAAAATATTTCGAAACGCATCTGGACATAGTTTTTCTAAACAACGTGTTTAAACGCATTCATATTTTCGACCGCGTTTATATGCGTTTAGTTCTTGTAAATCAGATGCGATTTTATCTAAACTTTATTAAACTTTTTAATAAAGAATGTCAAGATGACTTTAAAATAGACAAAAGTCCAATAAAACAATATTATAATAATTTTCAGCTATTCATAACCCTTTTATCACACTATACTAAATACTATACTATTTAAATAATATTAATCGTTTTTCATCACATATAATCCTGTTAAAAGATTTTATCAAAAATTATTTATTCATTAAATCCTTTGATAAAACGATTTATCTATTAAATCCTGCGATAAAACGATTTATTCATTAAATCCTTTGATAAAATTATTTATCATATGAGTGATAAAATGAAAAAAAATCATAGTATTAATTACATGTAGTAGATAATAAAAAAAGATATTTTATAAAATAATTTAATAATCATATTGTGTTAAATATCTTAACTTCGAAAAAAGCACATCTTATGAAAATAAAGTATTTAATCGATGATATTCGCATTCAAATGTATTTTATTTTAAATGAGGAAAGATTTCGTGCTAGTATAATTTAGTGATGTATATAAACGATTTCTAATCACTGGTGCAATGTTCAAATCAAATCGCCATCGCTTAAGGTAAAATTCAATCTATTTGCCAGGATAGGCTAAGACCCTTATGAAACGCGTTTTGAGGCAAAAAATATTTACAAGGGAAATCTTTATTCATAGATTACAAACATGCATGCTCATGTCAATACACTTGATACACGTCTTCAAAATGTTAATGAACGAGTAGATATTCATCAAAAAGAAATTGAACGTATCGATGCAAAAACACTCAGTTATGTTCCCATATGGGCTGGTAATATTTGTAAATTATTAAATCGTCGTGCATCAAATGATTGGCGTTTACTTGGACGACGTTTTGGTTATTCATCGAGTGAATTACAACATTGGGCTACACAATTTGATCCATGTATGGCTTTACTGAATGAATGGTATATGACTCATAAGACAGATGAAGCTACTTTTGGTTTAATGAAATTATTAAAAGAAATTGGTCGACAAGATGTCGAAGAAATTATACGAAAAGCTATGAAAGATGCTGGAGAAATAATACCTGATAATATAGCAGATATTGATGTACATCGGCTTCCACCAATCTTTATATCCTATCAATGGAATTCACAAGCAATGGTTGTTCAACTTAAAAATCGCCTTGAAGAAGCTGGCTATTTATGTTGGATGGATATTGGTCAAATGGGTGGAGGTCAAGAACTTTACTCTAAAATTGATAAAGCTATTCGAGGAGCTAAAGTTATTCTATGCTGTATGAATAACGAATATGCTAAAACGGATACATGTATTGGTCAAGTTAATTTAGCTATAAGTACAGGAAAACCATTGATTCCACTACAAATGGAAAAACAAACATGGCCACCTGAAGGCGCTCTCGGTCCTTTAATGAGTGAATATTTATTCATTCGATTTTTTGATCGAAAAGCAAAGAATGATCCAAATTTTTGGCCAGATGATAAATTTACTGAATTACTCGGACAAATTCGATACTATGTTGCCCCTGACCCTGAAATGATTAGTGAACGATATAAAAATTGGTTTGTACCTCGTGTAGAAAACTTAATCTTTCTCAAACAAACTAATAACAGTAATAACCAAACAAATAAAAAAGGTATGAAAACTCAGCATGCTTCAGGCGAAATTGAAAGTTAGATTAGATATGTAAATTCGATTTTGTTGCTACTATTTCATTCTAGAATCATCACTTGTTGATACACCACTTGTTGTAATTCATCCACAAATAATGATTTCGTATCAATGGGATCGTCAATCAGATATTATTAGTTTATATAAACAATTAACCAAGCTTGGATATCGTGTTTGGTTGGACATATTTCAAATGGGTGGCGGAGATTCTTTATTTGCCAAAATTGATACAGGTATTCGAAATGCTCAATGTATTCTTGCCTGTATTACACCAAAATATACTTTATCAACAAATTGTCGACGAGAAATGTCATTAGCCGATAGTCTTGGAAAACCAATTATTCCATTACTTTTAGAAAAGTTAAACGAGAATTGGCCACCAGCAGGACCAATGTCTCTTGTATTTACCGATAAATTATATATAGATTTTTGTACTCATCAAAGCAATAGCATGTGGCAAAACAAAGAGTTTGATCAAATACTAATAAAATTAAAACAATTTGTACCTGAAGTTCAAATAGAACATCCCGAGAAGCATTTAATTAGTATGGAAAGACCATCATCTGCTGCTCGTCTTGATAAAAAAATCACAATACCCACGTCAACATTATCTGTGAAACGTACCAGTAGTGATCCAATTGTTCCTCAAAGTCAAGCATGTTTAATCATGTAAAACTTCTTATTATTTTACTGAAGACTCTGTCTTTTTCTCTTTGTATAACATATATTATGACATTTTCATGAATAAACGCTTTAAAATAAATTATTTATTGAACAAAAGAGATTGATAAATACATTAGACAAGAATTTTAGTTAGAAAATAAACTTGAATCAGAAAATGTTCTTCAGAATCTTGCAAGACAATGTCGATCATGATTACGTTCTTGAAAATAAAAACTGAAACGATTTTTAAAAAATTATAATAGGTTACAGCTGAATCTACTCAGACACATCATTTTCTTAAGAGATTCTTCACGAATCTCCCAGGATCAAGAATCTTAGGGATATTCCCAGGTTTTATTTAGGATTTGATCCCTCATTTGTTCAAGTTATTGCTCAAATTTTTGCTCCGTTTTATAATTATTGTCGTTAACACCTAAACTTTGTGTAAGTTGTATGAGACGAACGGGTGGAAAATCTTTGAAATTAAAACAAAATCTCTTTATTATTTAAGCAACTAGAACGTAATCTTAAACCTGATAGTCATTAAGAGTTTTTGATGGTCAGTGGGAAACGGTGTAGATATGAATTTAGATTCAGAACCAATGGTTAAGTTTCTTAATCATCATCCGTGCTCTAAAAAGTAATCAAAAAAAGTTTAATCAGACTGGTCCGGTTCCAAGTCTAGTCTTGTAAATGTGAGACTACTGGAAATGTATGAACCGTAGCATCAAGTTGTAATATTAGTATCGACTTGATGAGTTGCTAAAGATATAAAAGCTTATGTTTTGGAAATTTTTTGCATGGCCTAAAAATTAAAACCAATATTTCGATTTATAAGTGATATATATATTTGACTAACGATATTAGTGTTGCTTTTTCACTGTCACCTTTATTTATCATCCATCTTTTGTATAAATCTTGTGGATGAAGGATAACAATATACTAGAAATATCGAAATAACATTTCTAAATGAACAATTATATACCGTTTGATTTAATTCGAAAATCATTTTTCTTCCAAAGGAATTCTTTAATAATTAATCAGGGACATCTATTCTTATAGAGGTTTCATTCGTTGTCATTTAGATGCAAGAAGATATTTCCCTTTAATTTATTTCGATTGAATTTGAAAATCGAAACAATTGTAAAAGAATTCTTTTTATTTAAATATAAAAGCTGCTAAATACTAAATTGCATCTAATCTTTTAGATGTTGAAAAGTGCTCTATTCAATCGTTCTCTTTATTATTATATTCATTTTGAAAAATCTATAAAATCTTTTTCATCATTGAATTTGCACATTCGAATGAAGATATTAAATGATGAAAAACAATTTAAAAACTCTTTGCTTTTATTTGATGAATATAAAAAGACATGTGATAAAATTCCTTCATCAAAATCAATAACTCAAGCATTAAAAGCTTGTCAAAAATTAGAAGATTTTCAACGTGGTCATCAGATTATTGAAGAATATTCATCGAAATTAGATCTTAATGATTGTTATCTTTTAGCATCAATTATTCATTTATTAAGTAAATTTATTAAATTGATTTAGTCTAAAAATATTTTCCCCCTTGTTTTAGTGCAATCTGGTGATATAACAAATGCAGAACGAATATTTAATCAATCTTCTCATAAATCTATGGGAATGTATGGAGCAATGATGAAAGGTTAATTAATATTGAAACTGTTTCAACAATATTCTTCTTTCGTTTCTTTTTAGGTTTTATTAAAAATAATTTATATCAAAAAGCGATTGATCTTTTTCTAATAATTCCTAATCCAGAGAAACATGTTTTTGTTTTTTTTCTCAATGCTTGTGCAAAATTAGCAAATCCAAAATCTTTAAATTTAGCAAAAAATATTTTAAATCAAATTAATTTAAATAATAAAACAGATGAATTTATTCTTTGTACGGCTGCAGATATGTTTCTCAAATGTAATCAAATAAACGATGCTGAATATTATTTTTCCAAAATGTCGAAATGTGATATAAAATATCGAATGTTAATGAAAATTTTCAATTTAAAAAATGAACCAGAAAAAACTTTTCATTTATATAATCAAATGAAAAATGATGGATTTAAACCAAATTTAATGATTTATTTTCTTTTAATTAATGCTGCATCTCAAATTGGAATTGAAAATATTTCTCGAAAAATAATTCAAGATATTCCTCAAAATCTTTTACAAAATCTCAAAATTGAAAATGCCTTAATTGATATGTGGGTAAGTCATTTGATTAATGACAAAAATTTTTCTATATTAAAATAAATTTCTAGGGCAAAGTTGGTTTTGTTAATGAATCTGAAAGAATTTTTCAAAGAATAATTCAACCAGATATTATTTCATTAACTAAAATGAGTTAATATTTTATCATCTAATTTCTTAATCTTGAAATATTTACTTTCTTTTAAGTTAATTCTTATGGTTTAAATGGTATGGGACTCGAAGCTGTTGAATTATTTTCTAAAATTCCATTAGAAATGTTAGATGAACAAGCTTATGTTTGTGTTTTAAATGCTTGTTCATATTCAGATCTTGTTGATCAAGCAAAGAAAATTTTTGATAATATTCCAAATAAAACTGTATTTATTTATACAACAATGGTTAAGCAAATCATTTGTTTGCTGGAAATTTTCTTAATGTATCGTGTTTTAGGTTGATTGTTTTAGTCGTTCATTTCTATGGAATGACACTCAAGCAACAATCAAGCAATATGAACGTCTTCATTCTCCATCATTACCAATGTATAGTAGGTTCAATTTAATAGGCAACAAATTAATAAAATATTCGAGATTGTTCAATATGAGTTTTATCTTTCTGTATATTTATTTTTTTATAAAGATGTTATATATAATGGTATGGGTCTATAACAAGAACATAACCTCGAGAGGATAACCATGTATTACTATATTCTAATTAATAATCTTCTTTTCAAAGTTTCAGTTTCGTGTAAGATATGAATTTCAAATTATATCGAATGTTATCTGAATAACGCCCTTAGATATCTTTAGTTCATAATAACATTGTTTTTATTTGTTCTGAATTAAGATAGAGTCGTTATACAGAAAGATAACTCATTTAATGTTCTACATTTGGTTGAAATCAAAAGATTTGAAAATCTTGAAAAAGATGAAAATGATTATTTTAATTTTTATTTAGTGGCATTTTTATCTAGTGCCAGAAACCAACGAAATTCTTCTTTATCTGAAGAAATTTACAATCGTATAGAAAAAAATTTCTCGAATTATAAAGAAGAATTGATTCCAGCTGCGATCCTACTTGCCAATACGTATCAATCATTAGACGACTTAGAAAAAGTTACAGATATAAAGAAGAAATTGTGTCTATCAGATGCTAAAAAACAGCAGGGTATCTCATGGACAGAAGTCAATGGAAATATTTTTGTAAATGAAAACAATTTTCAATTGTTTGATAAAAGAGAAATATTTATATTAGAGATTTAGTGCTCACGATCGATCTCATCCTCAAACATTGGCAATTTATTCTGAACTTAATCGAATACGAGATGAACTTATTCAACATGGTTATCAATTTGATTTAAGTTCCAATACTCGAATTTTAGGGAATGATGAAGATATTGAATCAATACTTTGTGGACATAGTGAAAAATTAGCTATTGCTTTTAATTTTATCCAACAAATAATTCCATCAACAATTCAAATAACAAAAAATTTGCGTAGTTGTCGAGATTGTCGTTAGTAATTGATTAATTAAATTCTTTTTATTTTTTTTTCATTTGATTTTAGATCAATCAATAAAAATGATTTGTCAAATACGTCATTGTTCAATTCGAATTCGAGATGCTAATCGAATTCATCATTTTAATCCCAATGGAACATGTTCATGTCAAGAACATTTCTAAAATAAACTTTGTATTATATTTAAATTTATATGCTCAATCTCAGCCTTATGAATATATGATTAAAAATTCATTCAATGATTTTCAAGAATCTCGATGTTCGTTTATTGATTTTTAGGAATGTTCTAGAATCGTTAAAGGAAGAGCTACAAAAACCTATGTGAAAACTCGATTTTCAAATCCTGCTAATAAGATATTCAAGCCATTCAAATGCAATTTACTACCTCACTTATTTATGCAACAAAATCATCGAAAAATAGATGTTTCTGAAAATGTTTGAGTAAAAGACTTAGAAAAGCAATCAAGAAATTCTTTTCATATCGGTTTCGATGCGTCTTTATCTTATCTTTCTTTATTTTTGTTTACATGGATATATATATATCAGATCATATTCAATATAAATCTTGAAAAGATTTAGAGAAAAATATTCTTATTCTCTCAATTTTTCTATTCGTTTATATAAATATTCAAACCAAGGACAGGATAAAAACTTGCTGAGACTCCGAATTTTCACAATTCTATCAGATTCAAAATGGTAACCTTGTAAAATTTTACAAACCGTTTCATCCTCATTTTACCAGATTCTAATAAATAATGGAAAAATTTTAAAAACAAAACCATTCAAAGATTTTAACTGAATCCTGAGAACCGAAGTTTTCTCTTCATTAATTTAGGTAAAAACGTAAGGATCAGTTCCGATCGAAAAGTCATTGAAAATAAAAGTCGAAATTGTTGGACAACTTTCCATATTAGTCTGCATGCTTAACCTAAAATAAGCATTATGCAGATCAAATGTCTTCTTTTAGTAGTCATTAGCATAAAATCCTGATTAATTGAACTAAAAATTTTGCTTAAATAGTAAAACTAAAAGTTGAATTTCAACGAATTAAAAGAATCTCACGTGAAGGTCGAGAACATTTCATATTATAATGTATTCTTTAGTCTATAAATATCAAAACAATTCATTATCTTCCATATCTATATTAGAAAACATTTAATCAAAATATGATATCAATTGACATTTTTAATGGCAAATAAAACCATCGTTACAGTAATAAATCGAGTAAATGTAATTTTAATGACACGAAAAAATAGATTTTTCTTAATTAACTTAATGATTGATCATTTCACACTTGATTGTAAACATTGTTCTATATGAATAATTGTTAAAGTTTGCTCTTCTAGATAGTATAACAACGACCTAGAAACTAGCGATTTATGATAACTATCTTTCTCTATCACTAGCAGAAGCCATTTTGTGAATAATGGCACTCTAACAAGTTTTATTATTTTCTATAAACTTTATAACAATTCAATTTTTTGAGTCTGGCGGCTTAAGTTTTCTTTTGTTTCATGAATAATCTTTATATAACAGTAGAGAATAAGTTGATTATGAACATCACACTTTTTTCAATCTTAATTGATTTATATGAGAAATCTTGAATATTTTCAAAAGGTTGACAAATTAGTTTTTAATATAAAAGTTTATCGATATTCATTTCCATTTCCTTAAAAATATATATATTCGTAGAGTTGAAAAAATACTACTGGTAACTATAGAAACATTCTATTCTATTGATCTATAAAGATTACAAATGGAAAATGGAGAAAAAATTTTCTTCGTACATGAGGATGAACTTAAGACCAAACTCAAAAGATTGAGTACTTATAAACTAAACAGTGCAGTTATAGAAAGCATATTTTTATATATATTCTTATAGTGTTATTATGAACAATCATTGTTTGATTTTTGCTAGAGTTATTAGAACAACTATCTTTAATAGCAAAAAAATGCAATACTTATCATAGAGTATTGGTTTTTCGGTCACATCGTTCTAGAAAAATATAATGTTTTACCATTCGACAGAGCGAACTTTAGCTATTATTCATATATTAATATGTTTTCAAACGACTGTGAAATGACCGTATATGAAATCAATAAAGAAAAAAAAATCAATTTTTTCATGTTATTACAAGAATCATTCATTCCACGTTCTTGTATCAGATTTTATAGAAAGAAAGAAAACGAAAAATAAGAGAAAATTATTCAAGCATAAAAAAAATACTGAATATTCTGATTACAAAAACAGTTAAAACTAAAAAAAAACCAATGGTTATTGATAGTAAAAATGTGGATGATACATCATCTTTAGATTCATCAACATTTAAACGATTACAATTGATCTATTTAGTAGGATATGCACTGGCAGCAGGTATTTAAGTTTTATAATCAAAATAAATGTAAAAAATTTTACTATATCTATAAATAGCCGGTAATAGTTTACAAGGCTCTTATCGATATGCTATTTATGAAAGCTATGGAATTCAACGATCAACAATTGAATTATTATTTGCTGGTGCTCATGCTTCAACATTATTTCTTGGTACATTAACTTCTTCACTTTCTGATAAATAGTAAATTTTAAATATATACTTATTTCAGAGAATAATTAAATTTTTTTTATTTAGTGGACGTCGATTATCGTGTATTCTTTGTGGTATAGTTTTTATAATAAGTTGTGTTACACTTGTATGTTATCATAAGAAATTTTTTAATATGAATTAAGATTTTTCTTTGTATATTAAAGAATTTCAGTCCTTTATGGATTCTTGCTATAGGAACTGTATTTCGAGGTGTAGCTCATTCACTTTTTAATACAAATTTTGAAGCATGGCTTATTGAAGCTCATCATCAAGTATATAGTTAAATTTAAATAAAATCTTTATTTTACTAGAATTTTACGAAATTCTAGGCTTCTTTGAATGCTGAATCACTCAAACGAATATTACGTAATGCATGTAAGTCATATTATTTGAGATAATTTCTATGTTTTCTTATTTTTATAAACATAGTTTTATTTGGATCCTTCGTGGCAATTATAACAGGTGTAATTGCTCAATTTTCCGTAGAAAAATTTGGTGCCGTGTAAACATTCTTAACTTATTTAAATCTATAATATTCTCTTTCTTATTATATTTTAGTGCTCCATTTGATATAGCTATTGGATGTTTTATTGCAATGATAATATTTGTATCATTAACATGGACAGAAAATTATGGTGATAAAGATGGACATGTTACAACTTCATTTATATATGCTCTTCGATTACTTCGAGATGGTTTTGTATATTTTAGTATTTATATTAGATTAAAAATATTTCTTAATTAGATCCTCGTATTATATTACTTGGATTATCTACAGCTTTTTTTGAAGCTACACTTTATATTTATTTAATTGAATGGACACCAGCACTTCAAGAAGCTAAAACTTTAATTATTCTTCCTGAATTACCATTAGGTTTAATTTTTTCTGCTTTTATGGTAAAAATTTACTTCATTTTTTTTCGAAATAATTTTAATTTTTTTCTTTTTCGAAATAGACATGGAATATGATTGGTTCATTTGTATTTGAATTATTATCTAAACGATTTCAAACTCATTTATATATGATGTACGTTAACTTATTTTATATTTTAAAGTTAAATATATATGTATATATTGTAGACCAATTTTTCTATTATCTGCAATTGGATTAACTATACCAATTATTTTTTCAAATGTTAGTGAACATTAATAATTTATATATATATTTGATGTGATGATTTTTAGGCTCAATTGGTTATTCTTTTTAGTTTTTTTATCTTTGAATTTTCTGTTGGTATTTATCGACCGACTATGAGCTTATTAAGAAGTCAATTTCTACCAAATGAAGGTGAGATTTTATTTATTTATTAAAAATTTATTTAATTAATAATTCATAGTTCGAGCAACAGTAATGAATTATTTTCGTATACCACGATTTGTCTTCATGTTTGGAGTTATACTATGGGTAAGTATCGAACTTTTATTTCTATTAGTTATATAATAAATTAATTTCAAATTTATAAGCATTTTCCAATACGTATTACATTTGCTTTTTGTGTTGGTATGATATTATTATCATTGGTATGTTTGCTTATAGCATGCTAGTAAGTGTATAAAATGAAGGATAATATTGATAGTAAGCTAATTTGTTTGTTTGTTTTTTTAGTATGAAATCACCGAAAGATGAGATGGATACGTCTGAAACGAAGATGTTACTTGATCAATCATTACCCATTGATTTGAAACTTAAAGAAACTCAAATACAATCAGATTCTTCAAATTCATTCGATCATAAAAGCACAGAAATGAACATGAAGAATATACCATAATTTTTATTGTTAAGATTTTATATTGAACTTATATAAAAAAATTCATATCGAAAATTCTCAATCTTATTGAAAACTACTATCAGTTGATAATGGCTTGAAATATGCGTATGATTATGCAAAAATAAAAAAGAACATGTGATTGAATTGTTGTTTATTTTTGCGAATAATTTGTCTATCATATTATTCATCAGAAGCGTATAATTGATATTGAATAAATTGTGTACAGACATAACAGATGGTGTGAAGGTTTCTGGACAAAAATGTTCGTTCATTTTGTCCAGAAACATTCGCATCAAATATAAATTTAATATAATGGATCACCATATCTTTGTTGTTTATATATCCAATGTGAAAGAGAATCATAATATAATTTTTGATGCATTTCATTTGTTAAAATATGAATTTCTAAATATTGATAAATATTTATTCCATGAATAGTAATATGTATTGCTTGATAACCAGTTATTTTAGTTTGTTTAATATAATCTTCAATTTGTGTAATAATATAATTTTCTTTTAATATTAATAATATTTCATAACATTGATCAATTGTTTGAACAATAATATCATATGATAATATATCATCAACTTTACGATGTAATTTAGAAAATTTTGACCAATATGAAAATGGTGTTTTTAATCTACTATTTATTTTAAATGAAAAATAAACTATATTTGAAAATAAATCATATAATTCACCCATTAAACATGATAAAATATATCTATCTACATTTAATATATTTTTATAATAATCAAGAATTTCTTGTCGTTGTATAGGATGATTTTGTTTAAACATTTCATCATCTATCATATCAATTATTTGTTGAGTACCATTTAATCTATTAAGTAGAGACATAAATTCTTTAACAGGTATTGCTGATTGTTGAAGCATTTTTAATATAAAACGATAAGTTGCATTATTATAATCAGGATTTTTAAGATAACATATGTGTGCAATATGATTTGTTGGTGATAAAGAACATTTTTTTAAATATCGTTCAGTACATTTTATTCCATAATTATTTTCACAAATAAAATCATGAAAATTTGAACTAATTAAATATTTTTTATTTTCTGTTATACCTTTAATTAACATTTTATTTTCACTACATTTCCATCTTTTAGATTCTTCTTTAGGAAATATTCTCTTAAATTTATATGTTACTTCTTGACAATATTCATTTGGAGTATTTAAACAACAATAACAATTATTAAATATATAAAATAAAATTAATATAAATAAGAACATTTACAATAATACTTAAATTCTCTTGTTCAATACTAGAACAAAATATCATTTCAATGAAGATTATAAAATTATTTTTTCCCTACCGTCGATCTATCTATTGTTTTGGATAACTTACCCAATAATAAGATTGAATGATAAGTATAGAGTGCGTTATATATCACCGTTAGACTAGGATAGTTTGTTTCTTTTATATCAAAATGTATATGAATTTTATCACTTGTTATGATGACCGTAACCGAAAATAATTTGACGCATCAATGCTCTAAAAATGATGATTGATCAAAAGTTTGCTACATCTGTAATTGCGTGGGCTCATTCACACTGTGATTCTATTAATTAATTTGACCTTTAGTGACAAATTTTTTTAAATAACAACAATTATAAAATCATCGTCATGAACTTCATATTTCAATTACATTTATATATATGTTGGAATTATTGATTGTTTTTACTTTAGTTTTTTTGTTGAAAATAGTAATATGGAATTTTGTTTTATGTAAATTTATTTTGAAATAAAAAGAACTAAAAGGTTTTTTTTTAAATAGAAGAATGTTTACCTATATTTAGACTATTGTTTGTTTAAAAATATAATGTTTTTCGTTCGTCTCTGAATAATAAATAACATCATAATTTATAAATTTGTATTCTTTGAAGTTCTCTATCGGTTGGTAAATAGTGTAAATTTTTTTTTCCTATGTATAAAATTTAACTCAATCATTGAGCATATTCTTTGACAGCTTAGTATTTACATAGGGTAGTGAGAAAGCTTTTGCACTTCGCTATATTTATTTAGAGAAATGACATTTTATCCATCTCTCTAGACTAAGTATTAACCATTTACAATAATCTATCAGTGGTAATAGTCATAGAAGTCAATTCCATACCTACTATTATTTTAGTTGAAATGGATGAAACATGTAGACCAACAAAATCGAACAGTCTTTTTATTTTTCCTACTGTTAGTATAGAAATCTAATATGACATCATTAAATTTATTATAGAAAATATTCTAACTAATAATGGATAATATGGATAGTACAAATGAATTAAATAAAGCTATTAATAATTTACGTATGCAAATTCTCGATTGTATGTATAATGAGACTAGACGTTGTGCTAGTTTAGATACAATGAAACTTACACATATTGAAAGATTACGAACATCTATTGATGAATTAACACGTCAAAGAAATCGTGAAATAAAACGAATATTTATACCTAATAATAAGAATAGACCAGTAACATCACGTCCTAGACCTCATCGAATCGAACATATATTAACACATCCAAAACTTAAAATTTCAACAATAATTATTGGAAAACATTCTACAATATTTAAAATGACACCAAATTGGTTTAAATGTGATGATGAATTACAAGCATTAAAAAATATTATTTATCCTGATGGTATTACTATACAACGTCCATTTAATACAATTGCAAGATATCGAATGTTTATAAATAAATCAAATAATTTTAATCAACATCCACTTATTATTAATGAAAATTCTACTGAAACACTTATACTCGCACTTGATTCATTTATTCAACAATTTGGTGGTAAATTAAGTTTTACTAATGATAATTTATCATTTGAAACAAGTACATATTCTACAGCTAGTGGTATAGCTAATTTAGGTAGTACTCATTTACTTGCTAATCAACATATATCTTCAGCTAAATTTACTTTACTTGTTGATATTAATTATGATGAACTTGCTAAATCAGAAGAAAAAATGCAAAATTTTATATTAAATTTTGTTGATGCAATTGCAAAAGATTTATCTTGTGAAAATAATTTTATTCGTGTTGTATCTGTTGAAAAATCAATAAGAGCGAAAGGAAAAATTGAAGTAAATTTAATATTGACTACACCAGATCGAGAAAAAACAGAAGAACTTGCTGATATCTTAAAGGTAAAATATCACTATACATATATATTTATATACATCTATAGAATCATGCTCGTTCTGGTTTCGTAAATAATTCTATACTTCGTCGTATTACACCAAATGAATATCAATGTAAATGGATGCCAATTCTATCCTATTTACAATTACAACCAACAGATTTTGATATACAATATAATTTAGATTATAAACAACCAGGTTTTCCTGAAGTACAAATGCGTGGAAATTTACCATATTATTTACCAATTGGATGGTATCGTCATGGACTCAAAGTAGATAATAAATATAAAGATAGTACTGTATGGCTTGGCTCTTCCAATAGTCCAGGCGAATGGTCAGTCGCTTTTCATGGTACACGTTCACAAGCAGTAAAAAGTATTACAGATAAAGGTTTATTAACTAGCAGTATTGTAAGAGATGCTATGTTAAAAGAAGCTATTACACAAATGGGAATTACAGCTAATCGACCTGGATTATATGTTGCAACATGTTGTAATGGTGGATCACATCCATATTATACAGAAAAATTTGATGTATCAATATCTCCTGATAAAATAGAAAGATTTCAAGTTGTTTTTCAATGTCATATACGACCTAATGCATTTACACGTCATACTACTCCAGTTAAAGTAGGTGAAGCATGGCGTCTTGTTGATCCTGAAGCTGTTCGTCCTTATGGTATTCTATTAAAGAATGTAAATACAAAAGTACCATATGAAGAAGAAGAATAAACATAGTTGTTAAAATATATTTAATTCATATGAACTATTACAATGATAAACTAATGATTAATATTATGGAATGAAAAGTTTATTTTTTTTTTAAAAGTAGCACCGTCATAAAATAAATATTTCACCGATTACCAAATAAAAAGACAATGAAAAAAAAAGAAAGAATTAAATTTAAAGAAGAACTAGTTTATGTGTTTTCGATAGATCTAAAGATAAATTTGTTATTTTTAAAACTTTTAAATTTGTATCAAATGTCCATTTAGCTTTTGATACATCTTGTCCATTCCATACAATTCTTGTTGGTGAATTTAATAAACCAAATATTGAAATATCTTCTAATTTATTATTCATTTCAGGATGTTTAAATGTCCATGGTTCAATTGTTAAACGTTGTGCATCATAATTAAATATAAAATAATTATAATGTGATGTTTCATATGTATTTATTGATTCTCCATCATCCCAAAATAGATCACCTTGAGCTTTTTGTTGTTGATCAAGTGCAACATATAAATAGAATGGTTTTTTACGTGATAAAACTGTATTTAATGCTGATTGTTGATGAGGTAATATTGTACCACCACGTATATATAATGGAATATGATCACGTGGTGCTGGTACATTTATTGTACCAAGTGTTTTTATTTCTTGACCTGTATAATAATCAAACCAACGTTCAGTTAATGGTAAATAAACTTCTTTTGTTGTATGTCCTTCATAAATAACAGGAGCTATTAAGAAATGTGAACCCCATAAAAATTGTTCATCTAATGGCCAACATGTTGGATCAGTTGGAAATTCATGTCCCATTGAACGAACAACAGTTCCACCAGATATATGAACACGATGTAAAAGTGTATATAAATATGGAATTAATGTATAACGTGTTTCAACAGCACGACGATTTGATTGAACAACATCTGATGAAAATATACCTGGATCTTGATCAGCAAATCGAATACCATTATGATTACGAAAGAATGGATTAAATGCACCTAATTGCATCCAACGTTGACATAATTCTTCAGTTGTATTTCCTTCAAAACCACATATATCAGCACCAACATGTGGTATACCAAATAAATTAAATTCAAGCATTCCAATAATATTATGTTTAACATGTGACCATGCTGCTGTATTATCACCTAACCAATGACCAGCATATGAACCTGATGTTGGAAATGTTGAACGACTTATAACAATTGAACGTTTATTGTCTGTTGCACGAGCTGCTGGTAATGTTGCAATTGTTTCTGACCATCCATATAAATTATGTACATCATAATGTTTATAAATTTTTCCACGTCCATCACTTTGTTCAGCAATCATACAAAGTGTTTTATCAGATAAATGATCACCATGTATAACTGTTTTATATCTTGGAGATTCTAATGGTTCATCAAATGGACAATGAAGATTCCATGGTTCTGAATGTGGCCAATTCCATGGTTGAACTTTATTTGTATCAAAATTAGCTGGTTCACTAGAGAAAAAAAATACAATATATATTAAAAGATAATTGATTTTTTTGTTGTTTACTTCATATCAATCCATAAACCATCAAATTTAAGTTTTTTATAATAATTTAATATTTGATTTTTCCACCATTCTTTAGCTGGAGGATAGAAATAATCAGGAAATACAGTCTTACCTAAAATGAATAAAATAATAGTTAGATTTATTTCTATATCAAAATATATACACTAACCAATAGGCCAAACATATCCAACCATATTTCTATTTTTAGTTTCATTATATTGAAGATTTTTATTTTCTGGCCATTTAATCCAAATATCTTCTGCTTGTCCTTCTTTATAAACATCATAATTTGGTTCTTCAGAATCAATAGCTGGATCAAGGATTGTAATAAATTTCATTCCTTGTGCATGTAACCAATCAACATATTCTGGTAAACCATTAAAACGAATTGGATCCCAAGTAAAATCAAGTTGATTTCGGAAATAATCAATATCTCCATACCTATATTTAAATATTAAAAAAAAAAAGATTTTATTAAAAAAAATAAATTATCTTACATAACATCAAGTGGAATATTTGCATCTAAAGTTCTTTGCATAGCTGCTTTCATATTTGCAAGTGTATCATAACCATATCGACAAAGTTGAAAACCTAATGCCCAATATGGTGGCATATATGGTTTACCAATAACAGTTTGATATTGTCGAATAACATCTTCTGGACGTGGTCCAGCAAAAAAGAATACATCTAAAATACCACCAAGTGTTCGATATGTAAGATATGATTGATTATCTTCAAATTCATCTAATTTATAATCTTGTGCATTTGAATTAAATATTAATACACCAAATGTTTGTCCATCATCTTCAATAACCATATAAAATGGTTGTGTACCATATAAATTTTCATTTGAACCTGCAGGCGGCTGATCTCGTGCGAATACCCCGTAACGAGGAGAATTTTTAAGTACATGACGAAATGTTGGATGAGTATTTTCACCAAAACCATAAACATTTTTTGATGGTATTGTTGTTATTAATTGAATATATTTATCATCATAAATAAAACCTTCAGCAAAATATGATGTATCAAATATAATTGATTGTGTATCAGAACGTTTAACACGAAAACCAGCTTGACCATGTGATGTTTTTGTTATTTCAAATTTAAGTTTTGTTTTAACTGATGATGGTGGTAATGATGATTGCCATTGTATAGGTACAGGAACTTCATAACGTGATTTATCATTATCACGAATTGTTAAACGTATCATATCCGTACCAGAAATACTAACTTGAACATTTAAATGATCAATATCATTACCATATAATGAAAATTCATCAGCTCTAGTTGTTGCAAGTTGTTTTACATTTGACATTGGTATATCATTATGAGCATGATAAGTTGAATATGCTCGATTAGAACGAGGATTTATTGATAAACGTGATAATGAATAACGTACTGTAGCATCTGTTAATTGTTGTACTGGATCAGTTTGACCATAACCACCTTTATCTTTTGGTATAAAACAAGCTGGATAACCAGATACAGGTGGAACATCCCAAGTACATCCACGAGCTGCACAAGTATTACTTGTAGCATCTAATAAAAATAGAAGTAAAAAAATAAAATTATCTATAAAATTTATAATCTAATTTGTATTTAACCTGGATCAGGATGACAATCAACTCTATATTTAGCATCTGTTACAAGAAATTCTGGTGGTTCAATAATAGATGTTTCTGTTGTTGTCCATGTAAATACATAATTTTGTGTCATTGATAAACCTAAACCATAAACATCAACAATATGTGTATGTGGTCTTGTTACTGGATGAAATTGTTTATTATTAACATTAATTGTTGTTGGAACATTATCTAAACCATAAATAGTTAATGTATCTAAAATTAATTTTGACATTTCAGAATAATTATTTTCAATAACATTTATTGTTAAACGATTTTCTGATGATGACCATTTATATGTTGAATAATAATATGATTTTGTTCCAATTGTATCAATTGTTTCACCATCATCATAAAAAAGTTCACCTTCAGCATTACCATTTGAATTTAAAACAATGATTAAACCAAATGGTTTTTGTCTATTATATTAAAAATTAAAAAACAATAAAAATATAAATAAATCTTTTAATTTACCTTGAAGATCTTGTATTATTAGCAAATTCCTGTGTTGGAATAATTGCACCACCACGTAATAAAATTGGAATTGTATCTAATGGTGCTGCTAATGTTAAAAATTGTTTTTGAGATAATATTCTTAAACCAGTATAATAATTATACCAATGTGTTGATGGTATATATGCTTTAACTTGTCTTACACCATCATCTGTAACTGGTACTATCATTATATGTGGTCCAATAAGAAATTGTAAATATATATCAAGTGTTGTTTTATCTGTTGGATATTCATGAAATAATGGTCGAATAACTGTTGAACCTGTTGTATGAGATTTATAAAATAATGTATAATAATATGGTAAAAATGTATAACGAATATGAAGTGCTGATATCATTATTTCAACAGCTGATGATGACCATGCACCTGGATCTTGATCAGGTGTTTTCCATATATTATGCTAAATTAAAATAAAATAGTTTAAATTGAATATAAAAGAAAAAATTACATTTCGAGAAAATGGATAAAATGCTCCAACTTGCATCCAACTAAAAAAAGAATAAAATTTTATATTCATAAAAAAAACTTGTTTTTTTCTTATTTATATACCGAATACACATTTCTTCTGATGGTGTTTTATCAAATCCACATATATCTGCACCATTAAATGGTATACCATACCAATTAAATGCAACCATACCAACTAATGATCTTTTCATTTCATGCCATGTTGCTTCATTATCTCCAAGCCAATGACCAGACCATTGACCCGAACCAATATATGTTGAACGTGGTAAAACTAAACTTCGTTTACCAGTTATTTCTTGCATAGCATCTAACGATGGTTTCGTTTGACTCCATCCATAAAGACTAAAATTTTAGTATGACATTATATCCATATCACTATTCTCTCAATTGTTTTTTCTTACTTATGAACATCATAATGAAGATATTTTGGTTTATTTGTTTTTGGATCAATTTCACCTTGTGGAGCTGACATACATAAAGTACGATCAGATAAACGAGCAGGACGACCAAGTTTTTCATCCCAACGAAATACAGCTTTTGTACGATATGGTGGATCGTCAAGATCATTTTGAGGACATTTCAATGTATAATTACTTCCTGTATCCATCCAATTCCATGGAATTGCATCATTTGTATCGAATAAAGCTAGAAAAATTTATATAAAAATTAGTTAATCATTATATATAATTAACAATTACCAGGTTCATTCATATCAATCCATAAACCATCAAAAGATACATTAGAATCATGAAAATTTTTAACCCATCTACTCCACCAATTTTGTGCTCGTTTAGTAAAAAAATCTAAATTTAAAATATAATATTTTTATTTAGTCTTATAAAAAATAAAACTACTTACCAGGAAAAAAAACTTCACCTGGCCAACATGAACCTTTCATTAAAGTTTTTTCATCATCATCCCATTTAATAAAAACATCTTCTTGTATACCTTCAATTGTTGGTGGATAATTTGTTAAATCATTATATGTACCTGGATCCAAAATAACAATTGTTCGTACACCTTCACTATTTAATTGAGCAAAATATTCTTTTAAACCTTTAAAATTTACTGGATCAATTGTAAAATCTTTTGCTGCATCCATATAATCTATATCTGCGTATTGAACATCAAGTGGTATACCAGCATCACGATTTCGTTTAACAATATTTTGTAAATGAGTTAAATTTGAATAACCCCAACGTGATAATTGAAAGCCAAGTGACCAATATGGTGGTAAAATTGTACGACCAACAAGCCATGTATATTGTTGAATAACTTGTTCAGGTGTTGGACCAAGAAAAACAAAAAAATCTAAAATACCACCAATTGTTCGCATTGTTAATGATGGACTTGATGAAAATGAATAATCCATTGCATTTGAATTAAGAAATAGTACACCATGCATACGACCAGATGGAGATTCATTTGAATTCGATGTTTGTTCCATAACAATATAAAATGGTTGAGAACCATAATGATTGGCATTTGTATCCCAATTCGTTCCTTGATCACGAGCGAATATTCCCCAAGATTTTTTTTCTTGAACATTATGTTTAAGTGTATCATGATTATTTTCTCCAAAACCATATACATGTGGTGATTGAAGACGTGTAATTATTTGAAGAAATTGATTATTTAAAACAAGACCACCAGGTGATGTATCAAATAGAACAGCTTTATTATCACGACGTCTTATTGAAAATGAAAGAGTATTATCACGTGTATTATCCGATGCATAATTAAATTCATATTGTGGTGATGATATTTGATTAGAACAAGGTGTTAATGGTATTGGTACCTAAATCAAGAAAAATATCTTTAAGTATTCAAGCAATTTTCAGTGAAATATATTTACTTCATATCGTTCTTTATCAGCATCATATAATTTAAATCTAATAATATCATTTGTATAATAGTGTACATCAAGTAAAACATTGTCAATAGGATCTTTAAACATACTACCAATAGCTGCATTTCGTTTTAATTTTAATCTTATACCATTATTTATTTCAACTGGTGAATCTTGTAATTTATAACCATAATTTGGTGATAAATAACATTGTATAACACCTGGACCAGCTCCATCATCAAATAAACAATTTCTAGCTAAACATGCTTGTTTTGAATAACCTGAATATTTTGATCCAGCTTCAGGAAAACAATCAATACGTTCATCTATTCGTGTTGATCCTTGTCGTTTAGCTAAAGTGCTACGTGCAGATGTTTTTATTATGATTGTAAATAGAATGATAAAGACAGTAAGTATCAGAGATGATCGAACTGCCCCCATTCGACGGAACCACCGTAGTATCTATATTCAAAAAAAGAAAAAATTGGTACAAACTATACCAAGAAAAAGTACAAAATCTAATATCAATATTTATATGAAGCAAAACAAAAACGATGAGAAGCACAGCACATGACTCTCACCCTCCTCCTGGATTTTGGAATATTACGTCGTAGATACATAATAATGATGATAATAGCGATATTTGATAATAGATGGGCATGCTGCACAAAAGTGCACAATCCAAAACTTTAGATAAGCAATATAGATTAATACAGTAACAGGGCAATGTATTTCATCTACAAATCAAATATATACTTTTCTTTTCGTTTTTATTTTAAAAAAATATTAGAATATTCATATGGATTTTTTTCTCATATAAGAACAAATAATATTCATGGAATTAATCATTGTTTTTTTTTGGGGGGAATCTTATATGTATAGAAAAAAAGAATTCATTTTTTTTAAAGATTATTTATTATTAATAGGTGAATGTTAGTAAAAAAATAAAAGAAAGATGCTCACCCAATGTAAAAATAATTTTAGATTTTGTTTTTTTTCATTTAAATAATTATCATGCTGTATTAATAGTTTATATGTATAACGTCTGTTCATTAATATAAATAGTATACAGAAAAAAATAATTTATCTACAACCGAAAATAGCAATCAATCATACATTTATCTGACTCATGCTACAAAGGTAATATCCGTTGACTGTGTAACTAAAAATAAGCATATTTCTTTGTATTCGGTTTATAAAAGCAATACACCTAACACAATGAACATATTTGTAATACGAATAAAGAGTGGAATATAATTAATAAGTATAAAACAAACCTGAGTTTTTCGATGTTAATTGTTTTTGGTGAATATTCTGATCGTATTGGTTTTTTTTTTTCTATAAAGATAAATGTACTAACAATAAAGCATACGTATGTGTTTTTATTTTTTTTTTAAATGTTAATTCTTTGAGAACAAAAAGATTAGTCAGATCATGCTGACACATATTTTATTGTTAAGATTAAAATTGTATTTACAATATGTTTTTAGTCCTATTCTAAAAACAATCTAAAATCAAAGCAAAAAAAAAAAACAGAAAAATAAGATGTATCTAAATTATATTGTAATTGTTATTAATCAAAATAAATAAATATATTAATATATTAACTGTATTCAGATGTAAGAACTTTGTAAGTGTTTTCATCAATTTTAATAAAACACTTTTCTTTAAATGAAAACATATATACTTCTCCTTTGTATATATCAGTCCATAAAGCATGTACTTGTAATTCTTTTCGATTAAGACGTTCTCTTAAAAATGGATATGATAAAAAATGTTTTAATTGTTCTAATGTATTAATCTATAAATAAAAGAAATTTTGCTTTTTTTTTATTAATAATATACATAATAATTTATTATTTATACTTGAGATAATTTATCGGAATGTTTAAATTCATCATTTGGATCAATAAAAGCTTCAAAATCATCTTCATGATGTTGTGCACTATCAAATATAAGTTTACGTTTATAATCTCCTGAAGATTCAAGTTTTTTAAATTGTTCAACTGTTCCTTGTGCATGAACTTTAAGCCATTGTTCAAGTGGACTTTTTGATGGTGTTGATATTTCATTACGAATTTTATATAATAAATTCATTGCTTTACAATCTGAATGACCAAAAACAACAATAACCGGTACATTATTTCTTGAGCAAGCTAATTCTAATGCTGCACATTCTCCTCCAACTATTGCATTATTTTGAAAATAATCATAAGGAGGAACTAAATTACCTGAAAAATATTTATTTTTGAATGTATGATATAAGATTTTGTAAAAAAAAGAAGTATTACCGGGATTTCGAACAATAAATAATTGACCGGGTACAGCTTGAATTAAACGAGATGCAACGACACGACTATCAACACATGTTAAAAGAAGACCATCAGGCTAAAACAAAATCTTTTTTTTCCTATAGCAAAAAACAAAAATATTTAAATTAGCAAAATTCTTACAGAAGGTCCGTGTACGACTTTTTTAAATTCTTCTAAAAGCGTTGGTCTTAATACTTGACGATATTGTATAATTCCATCAAGTATACGACTTATACCTTTACGTATGGAATATTGAGCAGCCATTTTTATGATATCTGAAACAAAATTTTCTTCATTTCTTGAAAATACTTAGTTATTGAGATTTCTACTAGTTATTTTATGTTTTTTTTTCTAAGAAAAATGTATGTGAATTATTTGTGCATCATAATATTTCGTTTTTTGTTAATTGAAGAAAAGATGAATATCACAGCAAGATACTAATCCATAAGTGATAGATTAATCAGTTTGCCTGGCAAAATTTAATTTTTACTATGATAGGTACATATGCCAAAACATATATGTATACATTCAGTAAGAACTAAATATACTGTAATAAATATCGAAAGTATTTTTTTTTACTTCATAAAGTATCCTCAAGATACTATGTGTTTATTTTCTTATAAAGTAAACAACACAATGTATTTTCAAAATCGTAAATACCTCAGATAATTTGCTTTTACTTAGAGTACTAAATATTAAAAGTAATGGTAGAAATAGAAGGACATTTGTGGTACGATTCATCTATGAATGTAGATTGGATGGTACCGTATGACGAATCAAAAACTATCTAATGACCTTGACACTGATTTAAAAAAAAATTATCTTTTTTTGTCATAATTAAAATTATTTTAGCCAATTAAAGTTAATGAAAAACATTAGAAGAGAATTTACTCAATAACTATTAGGAGCGACATCTGGCGGATGGTAGTTAAGGTATGTCTCCACACACATACAGATTTCAGATTCAGTAATAAAATTTTTCAATATTGAAATTCAAATCAATAGTTTGGGAATTATTTCATTCGAACGAGAGTTTTTCTACAAACGTTTTGGAAGTAATAGTTCAATTTTTTTTTCCTAATTGATGAGCAATGTCCAAACTAGAAAATAAATATATTTATAATTGATCTTCTAGTTTATACGACTTTGTTATTCAAAATTGCTTTCAAAACTTTGGAAAAATCTGCTGATAAATCTAAAATTGTGGGAACGAAAGTTTTGATACCAAAGATGAGCCATCGATTTATAGAAAGTACACATTACCTAATTTATACGCTTTTCAACTCAAACGAAATATATCATTTGTATTTTGGATGCGAAAAGCATTAAGAAATACGCTTTAAGGTTTATGTATTAACACAACAAAATCACATTTCTTACGCATCAGAAATCTTTGGTATAATAGGTAATAAATTTCATGCATTTGATAAGCAACCATAAAATAATCGTGTTCTCAATGTCTTAGATTATTATGTGTGAAGATATATGTATCAATTTTATACAGTGAAGTGAAGTGTGTTCAATGAAATTTATTGAATTGAATACATTTATTAAATGAATACTTAATCTGATAGATCGTTCGATTTGATTTATCAAAGCTATATTTAACTTTCGGTTGGAACTAAATCAAGTAAATGAAAACAATGAATGAATCAATAGTATTGCATTAAATTTACCTGAAGCACAAGAGCTTTTGTCAATAGCAAACATTTGAACACGATTATTTGCTGTATCAACAACATACAAATTTCCATGACGATCAAACATTAAATGATATGGATATGACAGTTGATTTGTTTCATTACCGGATCCTTGTCCTCCAGCGATAATACTGACCGATCCATCATTTTGAAACCAACGCATTACTCGATGATTAAAAGAATCAAGAACATAAACGGTACCAATTTGATCAACAGCCACAGAAACAGGTCTATTGAAACGATTTATATTACCTTCTTGTTTATTATCACTAGCTACGACAGTACCTTCATGGGTACCGATAGTCCATTTCATCACGCGGTTATTATAATAGTCAGCTACAAAAATTGACTGATCTCGATCGACAAATAAACTGATTGGATATGAAAATTGATTAAAAGCAGCTCCTCTACCATTTCCACCAGCAACTATTTGACCATCAGGATATTTCATTACAATATTCTCTTCAAAGTCAGAGACATACAATGATCCTTCATTATCTATTGTCAGTCCTGAACATAAAATATTTGCAATGATCGTTTGACCATCATTGCTATTGTTACACCAACGTTGTACTCGTTTGTTGAAACGATCACACATAAACATAGTTCCATTTTTATCAATAGCAATATTTGTTACACCCCATAGCTGGTTATTATGATTGCCTATTCCATTTCCACCAGTCACCAATTGTCCACTAGATGCTCCAGATATCCATTTGACCACTCGATTATTGCTTGTATCTGCAACATAGATTGTATCATCCTCATCTATGTATAATCCCCATGGACTATTTAGTTGATTCAATGCGGATCCACGTCCATTTCCTCCAGCCACAGTAATACCGTGTTCATTCCATGTTGCACTCAAACATATACCATCACCAGGCATGATAGATTGTGGAGAAGCTAAATAGTAGAGAAATGAATATAATAGATTTGTTGTTCTTACGAATTACTTGCTATCACTGGTGGGCATATTAGTTGATTAGCCATACTCATTGGATAACATATTGGAGAACTTTGACATTGTGGATGTTTGACACAGACATGATCAGGTTCATAACATATATAATTATTGTCGCTACATGAGTTCATTTCAGAGCACAGAGGATAAAGGTAACCACAAATACTACCATTGACGGTAGCTGCCAAAGGTAGACAACCACATGCAGTATTGGACGAACATTGATCATATTGAATGGAGCTTCGACATGATTCAGCTTTCACTTGATTTACTTACGTTAGTTATAACAAATGAGTAAATGAAATAGTAGAAATAAAAATACATACCTAGATGGCTAAAAATGATATTGTTTAGAAAGTTTTGAAGATTTTTACTTACTCGAATATCACCAAAAGCATAAAATATATCGCCCACATTATTTTCATCTATTCATCGTTTTACTTTTTTATTCATTATAAGCCTACCGTGCATCTCTCTACAATGGGATTGCAACCATCTGTCAAGCAATGCTGACATAGAAGTAAAATAATATTATGACACGCTTATTTTATATAGTTTAAGACTGACAGAAGGTCAAGAGAGCACAAGAAGATAGAGGAATTCCATTTAGAACTATCAAAACCTTGAAAATGAGCCAAAATCCAGCCGCAAATAGATCAACAGAGAAGAAATATTAATAATAGTGAAGTGTAAATCAATAAACAGAATGTGTATATTTACAGAATAATATAGAAAGGATTATAATATCATTTTAAAAAATATAATAAGATATGTTGCTGTCTTCATTGAGAATTCAACCATTGAAGAAATAATTATCTGATCAGTATGATCTTTCAATAAACAAAGAAGTTCGGATAAATTCTATAACGATTATTTATTTGATTCAAGAATAATGGAGATAACCAAATCATTTTGTATTCTTTTTTTACAACTTTTAAAATATTTGTTAAGCGAATACGTACTTTTTATTTTCTTATCAGAAGTATATAAACTGAATGATGATAAGTGAATTACTTCTCTGCATCACCATATTTACTGATATAACTAAATAAGTAACATTTTTTTCTTCGTTAAATATTATATCTCATGCTCAACTAATATCTAGTTTCAGAAAATTATTTATACGATATTATTGTTCTAACAGCACGCGGTATTTTATTGGAAGAATATAGGACAAATAAAAATCTGCATATTATTAGTCAAATATTGTCATGGAAAGAAAGCGGCTGAATATATTTCAGCTACATATAAACAAAAAATTAAATATATATTTTATTTAGATTTATATCATTTTTCAGATTAAAATATGACCTCAACAGATAATAAAATCTTAACATCAGCTATTGAAACATATCGTTATTATGCTGGTCAACCAACTTTATCTGATATTGAATCATGTCATCAAGATTATAATGATGAAATTCTTCATTTAACACCTTATTTTTCAACAAAAGATCTTGTTAAATTAGAAGATTTAACATATACTCGTTCATTTACATATTCATTAAAAACTCAACAACTTTTATTTACAAGTAATATTACACCAATAAATAAAAATCTTATTCGTCGTCTTGCTTCACCTAATGGTAAATATCTTGCTCTAGTAACAAAAGAAACTAAAGGTGAACAAGAATTACAATATATACAAATTTGGCATGATGAACATTTAATATTTGGTTATGAAATAGGTGATAATAAAACATGTCTACATGGAAAAATTTTACCTAAAAATGAATATGCAAGTTTTTTTGAATGGAGTCCTGATTCACGTCGATTAATTTTTACAGCTGAAGAAAAACGTAAACCATTAAAATCTTATTTTACAACTGATAAATTTGATAATATTGAACAACTTGCTAGTATTTATCGAGAAAATTGGGGTGAACAAATGGAATTATTTGAAACATCTGTTATATGCATATTAGATCTTGATATAAAACAAGTTAAATTAATTGAAAATCAACCAAAAGATTTATATTTTGGTCAATGTACATGGACAACAAATCCAGATGAACTTATATTTGTTGCATTTCGTCAAGAACCATATCGAATTGGTTTAATTTTTTGTGAAAATCGATCAACAGCTTTATTTAAATGTAATTGGCGTAATAATGAATGGATACAATTAACAGAATTTGATCAATTATGTCGTTTATTTCCACGACATTTACCAACAAAAGATAATCAATTTGTTTATCTTCAATGTAATATTAATCAAGCACATAGACAATGTCAACGATTAATACTTTTTCATACTCAAACAAAACAAGAAAAAATTCTTATTGATCAAATTGATAAGTAAGTAAAAAAAAAAAATCTTTTTTTTGAAAATATTTATATAGAATAAAATGATTATTTAATTAGTGTTAATTATTCAAATTTAAATTTTGCTTCATTTAAAGCTGAATGGGATACTCAATTTAAAGGTCTTTATATGCCAATTTCATTTCGATGTTATTCTTCTGATGGACGTTATCTTCTACTTCGTTCTATATCTGGTTCACGTAGTGTTATATATATTTATGATTTTATTGAAGAAAAAATTATTTCTATTGATTCACCATTAGGTGTTAATACATCTTTGTATGGTCTTGCTATTTTTGATCATTATCTTGTAGTAAATATTGTTGATTATTGTACACCTTATCGATTATATGTATTTGATTTGAAAATGTTGAATAAGATAAATGAAAATAATAATGGTTGGTATTTAATTGTTCAACATGAATTTAAAAAAGAAGAAAAATATCAAATTCAATGGAATCTTAATCGATTTTTTCCCAATAATGAATTAATTCCTGTTGAATCAGTTTATGTTCATATAAATGATACTAAATCAAAACGACCATTGATGGTACTTATACATGGGGGACCGAATTCAAATGTTTATAGTAAGTTATTAATAATTTATTTTTAAAATCTTCTAAATATATGATTTTAGTGGATTATTATATTGGTGTTGTTGCTTATGTTTCGTTAGGTATGGATGTTCTTATTATTAATTATCGAGGTTCAATTGGTTTTGGACAGGGTAAACAAAATAAATATTGAATAATATATTTTCTATTATTATTATAGCTTCAATCGATAGATTATTGGGAAATATATCAAAAACTGATGTTGAAGATTGTCATGAAGCTATTCGTCGTTGTCTAGAATATACCGATCCAAAACGACAAGTTATACTTATAGGTGGATCACATGCAGGTGTAATTATTGGTCGTCTTTTCGGAGAATATCCAAATGAATATGCAGTTGCTGTATTAAGAAATCCAGTTACTGATCTTCTTCATACTTATTCAACATCAGATATACCCGATTGGGCGTTAGCACAATCAATTAATTCACAATTTGATTTTGAAACAGGACGTAATCGTTATGCAGATCAATCATTTGTTACATATCTTATTGAAAGATCATCAATTCGTCTTATAGATAAAATAAAAACACCAGTTTTATTACAATTAGGTAAGAAAGATAAACGTGTACCATTTAGTGTTGGTCTACGTTATTATGAATGTTTGAAAGCAAACAAAATTCCAACAAAATTATATGTTTATGATAGTAACCATGCTCTTAGTGAAGCATCATGTGCTAGTGATTGTTTTGTTAATACAGTTCTTTTTATTAATGAATACATACATTTAGAATTATAAGTAGTTTGATTTTTAGTCTTTTTATATATCTCTTTTTTTGTGCTAGAAATAAACTTTCGAATTATAAATTTAAAACATGCCGATTGGTGATATATCGCTGAATTTAAATTATCACCGAACTACCACAATACCATGAGCAATAGTTTGGAGACGTATTCTTATTCGTTCATTATCAACGGGAGATAGAATTGGTTCAGTTCGATAGAATCGATATTAAGGAGAAACGGCACACATTTGAAAATAAAGGAATTAATAAATGAACGAATTATCGGCTAAATATTGGTTGCCAGTATATTAACGTAATAGGTACTTATTTACAAAAGTTTACCTTTCTGATCAATTTCTAATTTTGAAAAAAAGTTCTGATTTTTATGATGTTCACTTTTTCATAATTTTCATTTTAAATGAATCAATTTTGTCGATTTTAGTAACGATTTCTGGCAACTAAAATCAGAAATAGTCACAACATATAAAAAAAAATTAAACAAATTTGAGATAGTAGTGCCTGTCATTGAGTTTTTATTAGGAGTTTCTACTGCAGTTCGTCTATGTGATGATGCAATTATTCTTATTGATGTTGTCCAAGGAGTTTGTCCTTAGATAGAGGAAAATTAATTCAACGAATAGATCAACAAAGATATTATATTATCTATAGACCTAAGCAGTTCATCGACAGGTATGACTTGAATATTTACGTATTTTTCTTGTTTTTAATAAACTATATGATTTAATTGTTGAATTTTAAATCAGTTTACTTGAGACTTATTTTTATATTTGTGATATTCTTGATCATCTGAATGTTGTTGTGGCTGAGTAATTTGTATAATTATTATTAGAAAAAAGTATACTCTGATTATTCTTTTTTTTCAGAGATCCATACCAGAAATTTGTCACAAATCATCTCATCAATTTTATACAAAGATTTTATTATCTATGAAAGTCGTAATAAGAGATGCAAGTCTAGATTAATAAAAAATTTGCAATCAAATGTCATACAGAGATAAGATTTTTGTGTAAAGCTTTTCTCTATTGCGATGACATTATGGATTTTCTGATATGATCGCCGATCTAATGATTTTTAAATCTCCTTAGTTTGTTTAGATAATATTTAAATCATTCTTAAAAGAAACAAATGAGTGAACCAATAAATCGAAAATCCCTTTCATAAAAACTCAAAAGAGATATGCAGAAGTTTTCATCATATTTCAAATTCATGCTTGACAATTGATATAGGATTTTTTTTTTATTTGAGCAGCATTAATAAGTGGATTGACTCACTGAGTCCTGACCACCCCAAAAGTTACAATTGATGACAGTACACTGAATAAGTATGAAAAGAAATGAGACTAGACAAGGAGTTACACAAGATTATGCAAAAATAAAGTTTAACAGATGGTCAAAGAATGTATTCATGTCCTCATTATTGTACATTGCAGTTATCCTTTTGTTAGGTCTCCCTTTTTGTAGATCTGGAATACAGGCTTTTTGTGTGTAGTGACTGGTCATGATGTTGATTACTTTCTTTCTTAAAAGGTAACATGAGATGAGATCTGGTTCGTAAAGTTGAATATTTTTGACTCTGTTTAATAAACATTTTTTGTATCTTGAGGTTAGTGTTGGAAGACGAAACACATCATGTAGGTCGGCAGTGGAGCATTGATATAGGCAATAGATGATTCTTAAACATCGTCTGTAAAACCCCTCAATCCGTTGTTTAGCAGTGAAACTCATCAGGCAGTATATGGTCGACATAAGATATATGTGCGGCCATATGTATGTACTAAAAAATCTTTCCTTCAGCTTGAAAAACGATGGAAATTGTTGATGGATGAATTTCATTATTGCATAAGTTCGACGAAGTTTGATAAATTGATCATCTAATAGTCGATGAAAAGCTAATTTTGCATCGAGTCGAACACCCAGGTATTTGTAACTTGCCTGTTTATTTATTGGTGTTCCATTATATACTATCTTCAAATTGGGACTTTGTACCATTCTATGATAAATGACATATTCGGTTTTGTTGACATTAACTGGCTGATGCCATTTAACTGTATAATGAAGCAATTTTTCTAAATCACGATGCATTATTCGCTCAATATCTTCAATTTGCTTTCGATGACTTAGATACAGCGATGGGACATACGCAATGGCTAAGTCATCTACGTAAAGATGTACGTTTTCAGGTCTTTCAAAAATTTTCGGAAGATCGTAGTGAGCAATTATATAAGCAATTGGTCCCAACACACTGCCTTGTGGTGCATCACGACTAATATTTATCTTTGCCGACCAGCAACCATCATAATCAATAATTAATGATCTATTAGTAAAATAGTTTATCAACCAATATAAATACACATCTGGACAACATAAATTGTATAATTTGTAAATAATTCCTTGATGCCAAAGCATGTCGAAGGCTTGTAGAAAATCAATGTATATAACAGGAGTGAAAGTATTAATGGTTAAAGATTCAGTAATATTTTCCAGCAAATGATTAACACGGGTCATTGTAGATAAATGTGGTCGTGCTCCTGATTGTTGCCACGGCAATATATTCATATTTTTCACCCATAAGCTAAATTTGAGTAGAAATAATCTTTCGTATATTTTCCCAAATATTGGCAACAAAGATATTGGACGGAGTTGACTTGTTGAGGGGGCGGGACTATTTGATTTATTAAAACATACTGTTCGAGCTTGTTTCCAGCTTTCTCCCCAATATGCGTTCTCAAAAAGTTTATTGAAAGAGTCAGCAAGTACCTTCATGTAATTTTGAGGCAGAATTTTAACCATTTTATTTGACACTAAATCAAACCCAGCAGAATTTTTTGTTTTCATTGCAGCGATAACTTTCTTTACATCACCTGGACCAAACTTTAAATCAGATTGACACCAAGCTCGATAAGTGCTGTTAGGATCCACTTGACTTAATCGGTTCCATACCTCTTGAGCTTCTCGATCAGTAAAGTTGTTTGCATCAGTGGTTGGAGGTGCGAATCGTGCTGAAAAATGATCGTATAAATGTTCAACGATTTCTTGTGTAGATTTAAGAATGGTGTTGTTGTTTTTGGTGATTGCTGAGAATTGAGTTGATTTTTTCTTATTTAATATCTTGATTGTTTTCCAAAATGTTACGGGGTTTGGTGATGCTACTTGTGAAATAAATTTGTTCCAATTTTCTGCTTTGAATTGTTGAAATTCTCGTTTGAGTACCTTTTTCCAAGAACGTAGTCTTAACCTATCCATTTCAAGTCTTGAGTGTCGATACTTATTTTGTAAGTAATGCTTGTGTTTGATTAGTAGACGAAGTGATGGAGATAAAGTTGGCCGTATTCGACATCCTTTATGCGAGATGGTAATACGATGTTTCAAGGCATTCAACAACTTTTGAAACTTTCCAAACCACCTAAAGCTGTCAGCTGTCGATTTGCCCGATTCCTGTTCAATTTCATTGTAAATAATTGATAAGATTGTCTGGTATACATTCCAATAAGTTTTCGGCACATACGAGTTAATTTTTTGAAGTTCAATGTTGGGAAAATCAACTAATACTGGATAATGGTCACTGCATTTATAAGGTAACGCTCTACATTGAACATTGTTTTCTGGTTCAGTTGATATAACTAAGTCAATAGTCGTATCAGAACGCAAGGAAGTTATCATTCCAGCATTGTGTACAGAGAGATCATCGTTTTCATCTAACCATTTTGCTAATACATAACCTTTCGCATTCGGATCAGGACATTCCCAATTGGTATGTTTCGAATTGAAGTCACCAACAATAATGATATTTTTTGAAGTAGATTTTAACATTGAAAGAGTTGCTATTGGTAATGGTTCATGTGGTGGAGAATAAACTGATACGATTGTGTAAGTTTTATGTCCATTGTTCAAAGTTACTGCAACAATATTTGCTTGCGGTATGTCGATTGGTACTGCTTTTATCTTCTTGTCAATTGCAATAACAGCTCCACCATGAGTATTAGTGCCTTCCTTCATGAATACGTTGTATGAAAACATAAATTTCTCTAGTACTTTTTGAGGTGTAATAGCACCAAGTTCATTTAAACAGATGACCGCGGGTGTGTATTGATCTATCATATCAATAAGTTCATATCGATTGGAATAAAAATATCTAATATTGAAATGCAGTATGGATAAGAAGATTGATGAAGAATTTGGTTCTTTATACTGTTGAAGCCATTGATCTATTAAAGCATCTCTTGAGTAAGTCCAGCACCATTCTTCTAATACCGATAAACCTAATTTCAATTGAAATGACGATGTACTAGTACATAGCTTTTCATATTGATGAGACAATTCAGTGTACTTGTAGTTATTAAATTGAATGTTTAAGTTGTTATTGGTCATATTCATCAGAGACAATTGATCGTTCTGATTGATTGACCAAACTTCGAGATAAATGGTTTGTTTGATGTTCATGACTTTTACGTATTTTCACGATTGTTTTGTTAATCGACGATAGTTGATCTTTCATATTTTTTGAACGAGTAGGAGCAGATACGATTTCAGTTATCGATTCGATTGCTGGTAATAATGTATTAAATATAATGTGTTCTAAGTTACTTAATCTGTCATTGTAATTATCGATTTTGATTTCTAATTCGCTCAATTGCGACGTCAATGTAGATCCCAAAGTCGATAGGCGAGCTTCAATTTTTGACATATGTGCTAATAGTAATTGTTCAATGTGTTCATTTTCTTTTATTGGTTTATCTTGTGAACTAATTTGTTGTGTTGAATGTTTTTGTTGTTGATGCATAGCAGCCGACAGATAATTAGCTGTTGTTGTCGTTGCTGCTGGAGCTCCTGCAGGATTTGGAACAGTGAGATTGTTGTTGATATATTCGTATTGTGCAGCTGAAGTATTAATTAATAGTTTCGATCTGTTTATTTTTTGTTGTTCAGCTAATTCACGACGTTTTTTCTGAACGATTGGGCAGGACGGATGACCAGCATAATGATTTTGATTACAGTTAACACATTTAATTTCATTTTGACATATGTTGTTGAGTGGATGCTGTTGACCACATCGAATGCATACTCGTTGACTAGAGCAGCTGTTTGTCGTGTGATCGTGACTGAAACATTTCATGCACTTTCGTATTCGTACAGGTTGATAATAGATTTTAATTGGAAGTTTCATCTGACCTATGAATATAAATTTTTCTTGTAAGATTGATTTTACCGGTTGCAACGAATGAAAGTCTGCCCTGACGCTATTTAAAGTCGTATTGTTCTGACCATATAATCGTGTTAGCTTGACAAGAGTCGGATATTTTTCTTTCACTTCCAAAATAATCTCCTGCTCGTCCCAGCTTTTAGGAAAATATTGTACTACAAGAGAGAAATCAGAAGGAAAAACTTTTGGTAATTTCATTTCATATTCTGATTTTTGGATCTTCTTTGGCCAGTGCGATTTTTGAATTAAAAAATCAAAAGATTCGAGATCATTGGCAAAAATTAATAAACACTTTTTGTAACCATAACGTCCGACAATATTAAGGTCTTTTTTACATTGTGATTTCCACCACGTTATTAAATCATTTATTATAAGACGATCATTTACTTGAGGTTCATTTTTAAACGAAATGGATACGGGTGGAAAATTCCCTTCATGTATAGATGACGTCATTTTATCCCGATCACTTGTCTTTCCATTTTCTATTCGATTATTTAGAAATTTTGCTTGTAATTGAGATAATTGATAAGTCTCATTTTCAAAAGATTTTGTTCGAGGCCGTTTGTTATTACTTGGAGTACCATCAATTCTTAAATTATAATTAAATTGATTAATAACATTAGATGACTCATCATCATCTGCCATTTTGTATAATAAGAATAAATATAGAATAGATAAATATAACTAGACGCACGGGTGTGTGCTCGTATTAGCGTAGAACGAACGATACGTGTTATCGCTAGCTCGTATATAATACGAATGACAATTGATATAGGATCTATATAAACAAGCAATGAAATATGTTTTATCTCAAATTTTTATTCCAATCAAAATATTTTCTCTTAATCTCTACTTTTTATGACAATACATTAGAATAAAAAAAAAGTCAGGGTAACTCTTTGATAATTAAATATTTAGTATCGTTGCATATTGAGCAGACAAAGGTAATAATGTACTTCGTGATAGTACTAACATTTTCACTTTTTTTTCTTGTAATTATAAACAAATACAATCTGTTTCTTCTAATTTTAGTTGTTTTCCATCAGGCAAAAGACACAACAACATCAAGAATGGTAAATTATCACTAAGATTTAAAACTGGTGGATTTATTTCATATTGTGAAATATTACTTGATTCATTATTTCGCTTGTATGAATTTATTTCTTCATTATGAAGACATTCTTTATATGGTACAAAATTAGTTATTATTATATGAATACCATCTTCCAATGTCAAATTAAGATGTTCTACATTGATTATTTTTTATTTTATAAATTTTAATATACATTCTCTGACTTTCTATTTGTCCATATAGAACATTTTCAATTGCTTCAGTTAAAGTATAATCTTGTCAAACAAGGATTATTGATGTATGAAGATCATGACAATAAACACGAGCTTCAATATTTTTCGATAATCTTTATAAATAAATGAAGATCTTTGTCGAGCATTAACAATCATCATTTGATGATATTGGGTTATGAAATCTTTAGATGATCGACAATAAATTATACATACGATTATCGGTTTCTAATCGAATTCAATCACTAAAAAAATTTGATCTTATACTTTTTAAAAATCTACTGCATGACGGTTGTTGATGACAAGTTCTTTTAAGAATTAAATAATTACAATCAAATCTATTTCATTTGTAAAAACGTAATAAAAATGACCTCCTCAATGATTTATCATTTGATGATGACTTTGTACTCGTTCATTGCACACCTCTTGCGAATAAAATTATTAAATAAACTTAATAAATATTTCTAAGTTATTCTTGAAAATTTTTTATCAAGTTCATTTCCTTTCAATATAAAAGGTATTTGTGCTTCTCTGATTAATTTTTCTGCATGATCAATTGAATTATATTGTACGAATATATCTTTAAAAACTTGTATATTTAAAATTTTGAATAAATGACAAAGATGAAAATAAAATTTCAATAGTAAAACTTTGTTAAATGGTTCTAAAAATTTTTATAGTTCTTCATCTGAAACCTTTTTAATTAGAACACTTCTGTCATAAGCATTTGTATCAATATTGTCTCTCAAAAATAATATTAGAAACAGATGATAAAAATCTACAGTTCAAGATGTATTCATTTTCATTTTTACTATTTCAAAGATCTTGAGATTAAAATGGATTTGACAATTCACTATGATTTCGATGAGATTATAACATTTTGTTTCGATAAATTTCAATTATACAATAATTATTATCAATGATCATGTTGAGTAATCTATTGAAGAATAAATCTCATTAATCAAATTTATTTCAAAAATTCTATGTGTTTGAAATCAGAATTTTTTAATTGAAAATTAAAAATTATCATTAGATATCTAACATAATCGATTGTTGTAATCACAGTTATAGCTAGTTATTTAAATGCATAGATATGTTGAATAGAGGAAAATAACGAAGGAATTTTATTGGCTATCAATACTTTTCAATGTAAATCAAATTTTTATTTTATTTTATAAATACTAGCATAATGAAATACAAGGTCTTATTTTCTATATTTGATATCGAACCTTTTTCATAATGGAACAACGTCCGATTCCAGAATCAGATATGTGATCTGGTGATTCAATAAATGAAAATAATATTTCTTTATGACTCATCATGTAAAACATAAACTTAATTAAAACCCGAATTTTTTTCCAAAATCGTCAACAAGTTATCGACCATATGGGTGTGTTGATCAACCAAAATAGTACATTACGTCAACAAAATTCTCATTTAATTGAAGAATTAGATGCGTTTCGGCTAGAAATAGCACAGCCACAAATAATTTATGATCAACTTTTACAAAAAACTTCACATAATCTGCAAACTATGAATGATGAATCAATTAATCAACTTAATGATTGTCACCAAGAATTTTTGATGCAACAAACATCGAAACTGAAAATCTTCTTAAATATCAATCCATTGCTAAATTAGCTCATACACACTGGGTCAAATTAACTCATACAATATTCGCAACTAACCCAGATGTTATCGAGGGTTTTCTACAGCACAAACTATCGATCGCTTACTGACAAGAATATCTCTGAAATTCATCATTAGCAAAAGAAAGAACGAAAATTTTTGGCAGAAGACGAGTTCACATAAGCACTCGCAAACTATTGATCGAAGACCGTTTTTCCTTGTTCGATCATATCGTATGCTACCACTATTGAAAAACCTTTGCTGTTTGCCCTCCAACAAATGCCTACATCGCATGGTCTTTATGATTGATACTTTCTAAGGTATTCTCTTTTTTTTCACTTGGTTCACTTTCGTGGTGTAGCCTTTTGTATGGCCCTTACGTTTTTTCAAGTCTCCTCCAGCTTAATGTCTATCAATCTCTGTACTTCATGACGGTTCTTTTATCATGCTACAGAAGCGAAGTTCGCTCGTAGCATAAAATAAAACATTATACTACTACTGAGAATTAAATAGCTTAAAAAAAAGAAAATGGCCATATTAAACAAACATTAAATAATTTTCAAAAAGAAAATGATCATGATACAGAAAAAAAATAGCTTTTTAAAAACGTTTAATTAGAAAAGAAAGAATCATGTATATAATATTGAGTAGGTTGTTTCATTCTTATTGTTAATTAATTGTAAACTTTAATTGTGTTCTTATTAATAAATAAACAAGATGTTAATCATTTCGATTTGATGTTTTCAATGCATGTCTAGATTGTACGTGTACTTAACTATTCGTCACCAAATTATTTCGAACAACATTGAAATAAACTTTGTTGAACAACGAATAAAATTAAAATAAAATTTGATCTTTCACTGTGTCAATAATAATACTACTTTATCAATACATAATGAAACAAGCGAATAAAAACTTTCAATAATTTTTTTTCAGTACATCCATACTGTTCTTAAGTTTCTTCATTTTCTCAAGAGTTTATCGTTGATCAACTAATCTTCTGGCGTTGAATGCCTTTATTTCAACACTTAAATTTTCAATATTTCTTTTATTGTTTCATTTGATTCATGAAGAAAAATGGAAAATTAATAAAGAATTTAGTAGTAAAACACCAATGAAACTATCCTTAAACTTGAAAGATAAAACTAAATTAACTTTGTAGAAAATGAACTCATAAGAGAACATTCACAAGTGCCAAAGCGCATTTCAGTCGGAGTTTTGCGCATCTTGTAGCCCATAGTGAGCTATGTCTATGGTAAAAAAAAAAGTTCATCCCCTAGTGTGCCCTTGATGAGATATAGGGTTTTTAGTAAATTTTTTCTATAGCACCCAGCTTTTGCAGTAAAGATACAAGTAGCGCGGCTCAATCGCCGCGGACCCTCTACTGAAAGGATGTGATCAGATCGCTCACATCTCTTATAATAAGAAAAAAAAATTGTTTTAATTCATAAGTCTAATCACTTGATCACTTGCCCAACAGTCTTTTACTCATACTGCTTTTGCTTACTACAATCTAGTCAAACAAACGTCCAGTCATTCGTCGGCCCCCCTCCGGTCGGCCACTCACGACTAGACGTTGACATATATAATCAATTTTCTATTTTCACACCAAAAAACTAGCTCTTTTATAGTATATCCGTCCGCAATCGAAGATACTCAAACTTTACGTAAAAGTATGGTCTGCAGCACAAATTTTATTCTTCCCTTCATTTTCAGGAACTGATAATCGGTCGAACTCACTCTTAAAGAGGCATTAATTAAGTTCCTTCGAAAAATCATTCAAGCCACCTGAGACTCTTTCGAATCTCATCTTTGAAGTAGCTCTCCAAATAAATGCCTAGATGTTTCTATGACCACTCCCACTATATCTTTCATTTCTTTTATTTCCTTTCGAAGCCAATAAATGATTTGACTTTCATTTTATGACCAAAACCAATGACATTCTATTATATGTAATATAATATCCACTTGATTGTCCTTAATGATTGTTTGAAACAAATAAATGAAAGTGTTTCTTTTCAGCATTGAAGGATAAAACACCCACGCACAACCACAATGGATTCGAAAAAGCTAATTCAAGACTAACGTTCATCACCGCTCATAATCTTTCGTCAAATTCTAACAACATAGTTGACTTTCTCGTAGGCGAAATATCAAAAACGACTTGAAAAAACGGTTCACAAAAAAACTGACTTCAGATTCGAGTTCCTCAACCTCGATTACTTTCGATCAAGCTTTATAAGAAAATACTTTTGTCGTAAAAAAGTAGTCCTTTGTGTAAAAAAAGTGATCCTTTGTGTAAAAAATCGATTCTCAATAAAATTTTAAAAAACTAACATCAGATTCGGATTCCTCGACCCCGATTACCCTTCGGTCAACCCTTATAAAAAAATTTTTTTTTGCAAAAAAAGTGATCCTTTGTCTAAAAAATTGATCCTCAAAAAAATATTAAAAAACTAACATCAGTTTCGAGTTCCCCAACCCCGATTACCCTTCGGTCAACCCTTATAAAAAAATTTTTTTGTAAAAAAAGTGGTCCTTTGTGTAAAAAATTTGATCTTCAAAAAGTTTTTAAAAAACTAACATCAGATTCGAGTTCCCAACCCCAATTACCCTTCGGTCAACCCTTATAAAAAAAATTTTTTTTGTAAAAAAAGTGATCCTTTGTCCAAAAAAATTAATCCTCAAAAAAATTTAAAAAAACTGACCTCAGATTCGAGTTCCTCGACCTCGATTACCCTTTGGTCAAACTTTACTAGACATACTATTGCATTAAGAAAGAATCAACATACGTATGTATGAATGAAGGAACTTATGAACGAACGAACATACGAACGAACATACGAACGAACGAACATAGCTACTCTGCGTAATACCCTCCTTCCAGTAGAGGGAATATTTTTGAATTTTGAACTGAAACTTTGTCCATATAAAGGTCTCAGCCAGCCTAACTTTCATAAAATGCATACTGTATATACTATCTATGAAAAAGGGACTGCATTTTGATAGTTTCATATCTCGAAGAGACTTGATCGAAAAGTACTGAAATTTTTTATGAAAGTTAGGCTAGCTGAAACCTTTATATGGACAAAATTTCAGTTCAAAATTCAAAAATATAGCTTTACTGTAAAAGCTGGGTGCTATAGAGAAAATTCACTAAAAACTCTATATCTCATCAAGAATACACTAGGGGATGAACTTTTTTTTACCATAGACATAGCTCACTATGGGCCACAAGATGCGCCAAACCCTGACTGAAATGCGCTATAGCACCTGAGAAGGTTTCCTTGTTAGTTTCTTTCATATATATATGCTTTTCGTGATAAGTGTCAATAGAATCGGGAAGAAAAAGAAGAGATTGCAGAGACCAATTTTTTGCAAAGAAAATTGAATTTTTTTGCCTTTCTTTTCCATTTGCTTGAATCTCTTTCATTCTCTCATATGCAAGGTAGGCTCTTTTTACAATGAAAAATATATAATAAGTATGAAACTTACAACTCTTTTCCCTAGTCGAACTTTTTTGCTAAAATGCTTGCTAAGACCTGAGCTCAAGTGGTTTCTCAAAATAAGCGCCTGGATGTTTGCATGAATTACAAGAAAATGCAACCATGAATTTTTATTAAAAGTTGAGTGATTTTGAATGTATTTCGAAAAAGAATTGAAAAAATTCTTTAATAACAGAAACGTTTAGATAAAAATTCAAGCCATAGAACAAGTAGTTCAAAAACTTGAGCTCACTGAAAAGGTCTCAAGTCTTACAGAAAATGTCACGTCTTATGGTCGTTAAGAATGAAGATAGAACGAAAACTGGGATGGACATAAAACAGAGAAAACACAAGATGACAAGAAAAAAAAAGAAAGAGAAAGAGAGAGAGTATGACGTTACACACGGAAGAGGAATGATCGACATATATATTCCGTTGGAATATACCAAGGTCAGAAAGAGGAGAAGGAATAATCTACCAATGGGGTAAACTAACGTCATGGGATAAATCTCTACATCATGACGCTACATCACAGAAAGCGAGAAAAAGAACAAGTAGAGGAGGAAAGAAAAAAAGATGTATAGAGCAACATACAGAAAAGAGTTATGTATGGTACCGTTAGATATGAAGGGTACCGTATAAAAGCATATTCTAACTTAGATAATGTATTAATCATCGCCATGCCATATAAGAGGATAGTCACCATCTAGAGTTCTTTTCATTATTTCTATTATATCAAGGTAGTATTCTCTTTAACATCTTATCATATAAATATACATACATCGTCTAATATTTTTTCTTATATCCTTGACCTCTCGAAGTAGTCTATTTCTTGGCACACAATAGCTTAATGTCGTTTTTCCTATGTGAATCTTCATCACATATGTCATCCATAAATGTGTGTCGCGATATCTTGTAAACCAATACGCAGTTTTTTCTTCCACCTTTTACCATGCGAAAAGGTAAGATGGATATTTAAATTTTTTTCATTATTGCCTAAAAGGACGAAATACATGTTACCGTTTCATTACATGAATCATCAGAAGCATCAAAAGAAAACTGACTTGATGCACATAGATTCTTTTGACTCTTCTGCGCAAAAAAAAGCGATGCTGACGCAGAGAACACTTGAGTAACTACTTTCATTCACGTAGAAGACATTGCAATAAACAAAAGGAGAATGACGCACTTTCAAAACAGTTGTCAGTGAGGTTTTATCAACTACCGAAGTAAACAGCACAAAGTCCATATTCAAATGAAAGAATATTAAATGAGTAAAAATTTATAACTGTGTGCAAATATTTTCAATGTTAATACAAAAAGCAGATTTTCGAGATGCAGAATAAAAGATACGAATACTAATCAATGGATTCATCAACAAATCTTTCGACAATGGATAAAGTCAAACGATGATTTCGCCCTTTTATTCGTCTCATGACTATTCTTAAACCCTTTGACGGACAACTATTAATTGAAAATGGCTGGAGAGGGTACGAGAGAACAAAAAGAAAAAAAAGAGGTGCATATATAATCCACCGCCCGTCAAAGGGTTAAATTGGAATATTTCGTATCTGTTGAAACATAAATATCGATTCCAGTCGGAAGTGTTTGGAAAGAGTAAGATAAGTCTTGATACATTTCTCGTATTATTCGATAATCGACGACATAGAATAATTTTCCAAACAACATACATACATGTAAGGTCTAAAAGTCGTTTCGGCATTTTGACTATTCGATTCCTAATGTAATACTTTCGGCTTTTCGTCTACTAAGCGGTATAATGATATCAATCATCTCGAAATATATGAAAACCAAATTGAGCGATACAATATCATAAATGGAATCACTGTTATTGAGGTTCTATTGGACGCAAACGATGCGATTCTGCAGTGTTTTACACAAGATACAATCAAAGAGTTCATTACTCAGTAAAACAAGGTAGATAAAAGATGACGAGTCACGTGCTTTTTTATGAAATCGCATCAAAGATCATATCAAGTTGATATGACAAAGCCAATGGAATTTGCAACAATATTATGATTTTCTATTCTCACACCACTCACTGTTCTTGTTCATACAGCGTGTTATCTTTTTCTTTGTATTCTCCACGCAGTTTCTCTTTCTCTCTGTTCACTCTCTATAGATATCTCCTGAGCTCGATTGATATACATATATATATTCTCTTTCTCATAGAGAAGAGTCTAATAAACATGAATTGTCTACTTGCTTGCTTGCTTGTATTTCCACACTTCATTTATTGGTCGAATAATGGTGTCGAAACAGAAAGGATCCTTTTCAAAAAAACTCAACCAAAAGCAATCGAGGATAAGAGAGTTGAATCTGACTCTGGGTTTTTGATTGCATATGACTAGCTTGATGATAGTTTAGAAACATGATTTCCACGAGAAAGAGCTGAGCGCTACTTGTTCATATTTTTCGTTACAACGAGGATATGGGACGTGCTGGTCATGGGTGGACAAAATTTTAGAATATTATGCACAAATTTTCTAATCTGTAATTTTTAGAAATCAGTGATGTTTACTTAAATCACTTATTCGTCAACTAGAAATCATCTTCCATTTACAAAATATGAAACATATAGGAATTGTCGATATAACAACAATCGGTGCATGTTTATGTGCAAACGAAATTGTTGCACAAGCAGCAAAAAACGATCCATCAGGAAAACATCCAGAATTTACAATGCACTCATTTTCTTTTGATCAATATAATGATTGCATTCATCGAAAAGATTGGATTAGTTTGGGCAATAAAATATGTGAATCAATTAAATTACTTGAAAAAGTTGGTGCTAATTTCATAATTATTCCATCAAATACTCCTCATTATGCCATTGATATCATTGAACAGAATTCACCATTGACAGTTGTTAATTTAATCAAAATTGTGGCTGATGAATGTCATAGAAGACGTTTCTCAAAAGTTCTAGTTCTTGGAACTAAGCATACAATGCAAGGAGGATTATATAATGAAGCTCTAAAGTCGAAAAACATAACTACAATTATTCCTACATCTGATGAATGTGATAAACTTCAACGTTTAATAATAGAAGAAATTATTCCGTCAAAGATTAATTCAACTACAGTAGAAGATATTCAAAACGATATACGAAAATATGATTGCGATGCAGTGATTCTTGGATGTACAGAGTTACCTCTCATATATAACGAAAATAATCTTGGAAAACCTGTTGTCGATACAACTCGTTTACTGGCTCATTATGCATTAAAATGTGCAACTGAAGATGTTCTCCCGTCAAAATAAACGCTATTAATGCACCAAACATATGAAAAAAAATTACGCTTGACAACTCTTTGCACTTAACTCTATTATCAATAAATTTCTCTAGACTATACTTCATGAGACTTTTATACTCACATGGCTAACAATAAACAAGAAGAATATTTTATTACCCAATATTACAAAACACACATTATTTATTTTTTATCCCTTTTTTATTATCCTATATGATCTCATATAATAAAATACTTAACTACATTTCTATTATATTCATGCACGTTAAACTCGTAAAGTCGTTTTAACTATTCAACTACTACTGCATGGCAGATTTAGAACGCTAGCTGCAGAATACTAGAAGTACTATACATAAAGAGATGCCATGAATGCATGATTAGCAGGCACTGCACTGCATGAGAGTGTCAAGGAACCACTACCTGTAGATTACTATAACATCGAGCAGGCACCATCCCACAGTAGCATCCTTAATCTATTATATAGTAATAATTGAAAAGTCGAATCGAATTAACGAGTTCTACACTACTGGAACACGGCAAACAACAGAAATTCTTTTAATGAAAAAAGATCACTAATAGTATTCTTCATTAAAGTTGAGATGCATCTTCATGATAAAAGCTGATCTATGTTGATCCTATTCGTGTAAACGTTTTCATTTGTTTTTATAATATATGAGATACTAGTTTTTAAATTCATATTTTACTTTGTCTAGTAAATGAATGTGCAGCAGATAGAGTCTGTCGGGTCCATGATTTTTTGAGCCCAAATCCTACCCGAACTCACTCCATCAAAACTTTCGGATCCGAATTCAGTTGATTGATCTTTTGTGAATTCGAGTACGAATCACACGTTTTGAAATTCTTCATGGGAAAATGATCAACTAGTCTTACTCCATAAAAACAGAGGCAATTTAATTTTTTCATCAACAGCAAAAAAATCGAAAAAAATGATGAATTTGACTCTTCGTCAAATGATATTGAAACTATAGACAGTTATAAAAAACTAGATCATACTTTCGTTAAATGAAACGTTGAAATAGTAAATTGTTTTCGACACTATAGTCATGAAGAGTTTTGTTGTTTTCTGCTACTTTTTTTTATAAATAAATTCACGATTTTTTGAAGAAAATAAACAGAAGCTAAAGAAAATCAAAAACGAATTATTCTGCATAGTCAATATTTTTTCTGATTAATAGTGATTTAAGACTTAGAATGTACCCGAACAAGATCAACTTAAAATTTTCTTACACGAACCCGACGGACTCTACCAGCAGATATATCACGTATTTTAACAAAATATTCTGAATGAATATCATATAGTTGTTTATCTGGTACTGATTGTAGGGTACAAACTTGTAATCAAAGTTTATTAATCAGTTATAATAAAAAAAGCATCAGTTCAATATAGTTCTTCTATGAAATAGGCAATGTCAATGTCTACTTAATGCAGCATTCTATTGATAAATATTTAATTAAGAGCCACCTATCCAATCAAGGCGAAATCCCGTTTTTTTCACTTTCTTTTCTCAATATCTCAATGTATTCAAATTAAATAGGAGTTGATACTATCACAAAATGTATAAGCCGGACTGCCCTACACATCATGAATGTTTCATATGATCTCGCCTTTCTTTCAGTTTTATAATTAAAATATATGACCGTGACGGAATAACCAAAAATTGTAATGATGTTTGAGCGATGTGTGAAAAACTAAAAAATCTAGGTCAGTTTTAAATATGATGAGAAAATTGTTCACAGAAAAGTTATAGCTGACGAAGGAAAGGCTCCAACTGTCCAATCGCTTTTTTCTGGAAAATTATTCGGTTGCAGATAATCCAGCATGCTGATTGCAAATATTATAATCATTTCGGCCGCTAGCCATTTGTTATCCCAATTTTCGGAATATCCTCTTTTCTAGCCAAAATTTTTTTTTTCAAAAAAATCATTTTCTGATGTGTTCACATGAAAGAAGAGATCACAAAATCATATTTAGTTCATCTATAAAATGATTATTGGAGACACCACAATCGATGAAATTCTATTGAATGAAAAATTTTCACGATTTTTTTTTCGTATTTTCATTGATACTAGTTGCCCTGAATTTCGTTCTATTACCGTTTAAAATTATAATCTTATATCATTCTACAAACATTCACCGACACAATAGTATATAATATCGACTATTATTAAAGATTTATCAACATTTCAAAAGACAAGTAACTCACTAATGTTACATTTATATTTGTTTCTTAGGAGAGATGAATCCTGCCAATATTGGAGATTGTTTATGTGATTTGATGAAAAACAATCTTAGTTTACATTCAACATAAGATATTTAACCAAAAGAACGTGAAATTACACAGCATTTAATAAATATAAACGATTCGAATATGAAGAAGAAATGACATTAGATCTTGATAAAATATTACATGATTACGAAAATGAAGTCAATAATAATAGTTCTAAAACTGATGATGAGTGGACATCATAGGAAAACGAACGAAAAGATTATACTGTAAAAGACTGTTCATTAGAATATATGAACGAAGTTGTTGCTCATGTTGATGCTAAGAATTCATCTCGGGTAAGCGAAGAAGATCATGAAAAACTGTGCATCATAAATATAAAAAAGGTTTCAAATCAATCATACATAAGTTGGTTCTGTAAGTACATTGAATAACAAGGCATAAAACAATAAAAAAAACACAAAAATTGGATGAAATGTTGCTCAAAATGTTTGTAGGAGCACGAGAAAAAGAAAAGTCTTATGATTTACGATGTTGATATTAAACGGTGAGATTTGAAAACCGGGAAAGAAATCAGGCTACATGATTTCAGTACATCAGATAGATGGCTAAGGAATTTCCACTGTAGGTATGGTATAGTTTCTTGTCAGGTTACAAACATTGTAATAGAACATGATGTAGTATATCAAGAATTAATTGAAAAATTAGAAGAAGATTTCATAAAGGAATTTTAAAAATATTCTTCTCATTTTACTCCATCACAAATTTTGAATATTGAAAAAATGGGTATCGGAAAAGAAGTGTATTCAACAAGAACATTGTCATTTGAGAGTGACAAAAAAAAACTTACGGCATGGTAGCCTCAAAAAATGCAACTGCTCACACATATGCAGTACAACTAATGATCTTACTCGATGGAAAACAGATAGGTCCTATTGAAATACTAATGAATATGTTTGAAAGAAAGAGTATAATAAATATTATATTATTGGTTTATAATTAGCTTTCAGCAATAGGGGTGCACCTATTTCAACTCTTCGGAACGAAAGAGCTGGTCGAACAGCTCTCGCTCAGAACTAAAGCTGAACTGTAACATCCCTATTCAGCACTAATCTTCCTTCAAATGATATGTTATTCTTGATATGCAAGTGAATTGTCATAAATAGATTCAACTCCTTTTTCTAATGTCAATAATGTATGGTTTCCACTAATTACCTCAAATGAAGAATGTTCAGTAGATAACTTTGACGATGCTATTTTAATTACAAATATTATCACTTTTTTACGCTTCTAATTTCCTTGATGAATTTATTTGTTCAATTTCCTGCGTATGATACACCAATTAATATTTTGTCTTTATTTTTTATTTCTTTGTTATTTTTAACTTTTTGATTAATATTTATTTTATTATTATTATTTTCTATTGTATTTACATTATTTTTTTATGTTATTATATTTTTGAATATGTCTGTTTAAAGTATGCCTTGGTGACCGGACAGAATGTCGCAAGACAAATCGTCGCGGACAAATCGTTGCGGACAAATCGTCGCATGGACAAATCGTTGCAAAAAAATCGTCGCATGGACAAATCGTCGCATAGACAAATCGTTGCAATAATAAAATACAATATTTCATAACGCTACATTGTTATTTCTCAGAAAATGTTTTTCTGAAATAAAGTATAAATGAACAAAAAATCATTTGTTTCCTGCTATAAAGTAACTTGAAAGAACTGAAGCCGACGTTGCTACTAATTAAGTTTTGTCCATACAACGATTTGTCCATACAACGATTTGTCCGTGCAACGATTTGTCCATGCGACATTTTGTCCACGACGAAATGTCTGCGACGATTTGTCCGCAACGATATGTCCCCGACGTTTTGTCCTGCAACGAATTGTCTTGCAACGATTTGTCCGCAACGATTTGTCTGCGACGATTTGTCTTGCGACATTCTGTCCTGGCGCCGTATGTCTTATTTGATATTCTACAAAATAATATTGATATCCATTTATCTTTGTGATGCATCTTATGAATTCAAATTCCTTGTGTATAATATTATATGATGAGGATATACGTAAAGCACGATATACAAGATTATTGACAACTGCAATTTTGTTTTGATATAAAGGATATTCATTTAGTTTAAAGTCCTGTGTAAGTATCTTTACTATATATAGATGTTAAGAGTTTTGTTTTATTACTTTTAATGCAAACATTAAAGAACGAAATATTTTCATAATTTTCTTCGACATATGTGAATTGTATATCTTTATGGAAGCCATTAAATATTTGTTTGATGTTTCTTAAGACAGCGTCATTATTTATTAGAGCAAAATTATTATCAACGTATCGTCGATACTAAATTAGACTATAATTTTGAAATTTTTCCATTATATTATCTTCCATATGATTCATGAAAACATCAGACATATTGGGCACCAGTGGAGAGCCTATCGATATACCATTGTGTTGAGTATAGAAATGATTATCAAATGAATTATCCACATATATGATACAAATAAAGCGCAACAGAAAGGAAAGAAAATACGTATATACATAGTTGTGATATTATTATCGGTGTAAGTAATATCTTAATGCTCACCTTTCCTCCGCATACATTATCAAAAACAATCATAAGCAAATCTGACTAATGACTAAAAATTGGCCTTGATGGGAAATTTTAGATTCCCATCTTATGTGCCCACCCTCACGCCCTTACCCTCACACTCGTGCAGTAGTTACTAAATTAAGGATACTATAATGAACATAAATAGAACAATCATCGAGTATACTGTAACCCATATAAGTGGGCAATTGTAAATTTATACTTTTCTTTCTTTTCATTTATCGCCTTATACACCCATACTTTTTTCACACACCTCCACTATA
>JAJEKB010021464.1:875551-898379 GCA_022393335.1 Macrotrachela quadricornifera | reverse complement strand
ATTCATCCTACCAGTAGATCTCCACACTCCTGTTGATGGATCATACAGTTCCGCACTATTTAAATAAACAACACCATCCAGACCACCACTAACTAACACTATACCATTGGATAAGACCGATGCTGTGTGATAATATCTTGTGCTATTCATCCCACCAGTAGATCTCCATACTATAACGAAACATCCAAGTGTATTTAACGTATGCATGATGGATGTCAGTTAGAAATCACCCTCCGCAAAGAAAGTATTGAGGTTGTGAGAATGTGAGGGTGTGATCAGATGCGACACCCACAATGTCGTGGAAAACTGCCTCTCAATCAGGCTTTTCAAATAGGATGAATTTTTGATGATATACATCCTTCATTGCTTCCTCTATTGGCAATAGCAAAATACGAAAGTGGTTATTATAGTTCTGTTCCTTAGATTGTCTCATACTCTGAAAATAAATGCAGGTAGCATAGGTTCTATATGAATGTGTTTAGATACATGGGAAAGTAGTTCCTTATAAAGAGGTACAATCAAGAGAAAAATCATTCAACGCTTCTGGTGATATATCGCCTGTATGAGAAGAGGTAAAATCTTTCCAAATCAAGTGCGATCTCATGTTTTAGAAATAAAGTGAGAGGAGTACGGATTCTCTATTCTTTCATTTTCTCGCTTTTTTTATGTCTTAGTTGTTTCTGTTAATATCGATTGTGATCAAATAGAGGATGGACACTAAGTTTTCACCCATTTAGTCGACAAAATTGATTTAATCTTTCAGTTCTGAATTTGTTGGCTGAATTGAAAGTAGCGAAACTCGGTATAGACTTCTTGGATGACGCCATGAGGTATCTGGTTAAATTGCAATCACAGAAAGCAATTGATGATACAAAGATCAGCTTCATTCGAAATGGAATGAAGCTTTCAAAACTCATAGGACTTGTACCTGTAAGCATAGCTGTTGGTTACAAATACAGGAAGTCTAACAATTGTATCATATATGCCAATCATTGAGCTGATCATATTTTTGTAGTGGACTTTTTGGCTCATATTCTGCTTTTGAGAAAAGAATTTAACGAAAACTGCTTATTTCCTCGACTGAAGGGAGGGTCATACGAAAAAAAATGCGTTTGTCGGTTTGTGTCAGGGTCAAAAAAATATCGACTTTTTTATTGTTTAGGGAGTAAATTTCTAGTCATAAACCGGAAAAAAAGTTGTGAAATGAATAACTCAATGCTTTTGATGGTAATGATAATAAAGGAAACCGCTCTGGTATTCTGTGGACGAAATCCTATTGGTGGGTAGGATTTCGAATCTGATTGGTCGTCGTGCTAGCTTCGCATCGATGGAGTCCAATTCGACGAAGCATTTTACACCGTTGTATCTTCACTCGGAACTATACGTAAATTCTCGTTGAATTTTTGTAAAAATGGTTTTCTAAACCAAAAGAGTAGGTAAAGAGTTTGAGAAACTGACTGATTGTATATTTTCAGTCTTCGACTAGTAGCTTTCCGCAGAGTAGCCTTTCTTTAAATAGATAATTGAATCAAAAAAGTTTCCGTTACCATGCAATCGAGTAACCACTACTCAATAGTATATTGTATGTCTCTATGATGTACTACGAACACTTGTATTCACACGGGGTAAACTCTCGTCGCCAATTCCTCTTTTCGCCAACAGTAATTTCGCCAATTGGCGAATTTCCTCAAGAATTTCGCCAATTGGCGAGTTTCCCCACGAATTTCGCCAATTGGCGAACTCGTATATCAGAAATAATTGTTTTTTGGCGAATTTTATACTAATACTTCGCCAATTACACTGAGCTGTGTTGTAACTCAACTACAGTACTAGATATGTCTATTAATCATACTAAACTGAATTAGTTGTACATATTTGTAGAGATAAATAATGAATAATGTGATAGTTTTTACTTGGTGCGACATGTGCTTCGCATTATCTGTGTCGATATATCTTTGACTGGGAGACAACTCCCCCTATGTCGATGCCTTTAAACGTTAGAAATATATGATAATTGATCGTGTTATGACCTGTATCCTCTCAAGATGAAAAAGACTGATTATAATTTAGAAACTATTTGATCTACCATGCATACACTTAAATCACTTTTTCTCTTATTTAAAATAAAAAGAAATTGAAAAAAATTATACTTATACTACTGATTTAGTTGAGTCGTAAGTTTACTAGGCATAGTTGGCGAAATTCCTGAGGAAGCTCGCCAATTGGCGAACTAGTAAGTCGAAAAAATTTTTTTACTGGCGAAATTCGTGAAGAAACTCGCCAATTGGTGAACTAGTAAGTCGAAAAATTTTTTTTTATTGGCGAGTTTCTTCACGAATTTCGCCAATTGGCGAATTTTCCCAGGAATTTTGCCAATGGCGAAAGTGCTGTTGGCAAAAAGAGGAATTGACGAGATTACAGAGACTCATTCACACAAAAGTTACTTTGCCTCACAATAACGTGAATTTTCAAATGGTATCTTTTCTCAGCTTTTCACACAGTGTGCTACCCTAATGTAAAATATGTGGATGCATGTGATGATAGTGCGTTATACAGAAAAAGATCACTTCACTTTCGTTGAAGATAGTAATAACTGTACGACCGTTTGCCTATTAGGAACAATGACTATCAGAATCAGCTTTTTCAGAAACGCGAAAATTGTATCAAGTATCTTGATGTCTTTTTACATAGACAAGTGAAAGTTAATTCTCTATCACTAATATATCGCACATTAAAAACAGAATAGAAATGCTTAAGCTCATGAGCTTGAACATGAATTGTTTATCCGTAATCTGACCTAATATCTTAATTCTTTTTTAGTACTAATGACCTGTCATTGTCTGGTTCATAAGTCTTTAATCTTTTGACAGAGTTTTGGTAAATAAAGTTCATAACACGTGAATTAAATTTTTTTACAAATACTTTTTGTGGAAACTCAAAATGGTCTTAGTTTTCGTCAAGATATCAAAACCCAGATAATAACGGACGGTCAACACTAGATAAATATTATGGCCGCTAAAAAGTCATACTTGTGAGAGATATGATAGACTCTATACAATAAGAAAAGCGTTGAAGTGTCTGGCCAGACTAGTCACTCCCTTAGGTATAATCTCGTTCGCATCACTATTGAACTCACCTCCTCCAAATCCTGTTGGGGGGTTCGCACTCGAATTGAAACTGCTGCTTGAACTTGTTGACACTATTCCTGTTGTATTAACGACAGGATTGATCATTGTTGTGCTGTTGGAACTGCCAGCACTACTGCCTATGGTTGAACTTGATCCGTTGCTACTGGCACCCGTAGTAATAACACCCACAGTAATGCTTGTTGTCGATGGTGCAATGAAGACATTCGTGGTTGAGAACGAGGTACTCTCATCTAAATAAGTGTTAGAGAATCTATTATCAAACGTTACTCATTTATCCCTCACTATTTGAACTGTTGGTCTTATTTTGTGTCAACACTACCAGTAATACCGTCAATGTAATAGTGGCGACAGTCAAAAGCACAATCGATCCGATCATTATCCATTTGCAGCATTGTGATACTCTGTCCAAATTTAAAAAAATACATGATCTATTTTCAAAAAAAGTGATACGGACGGTTTCGACGCTGTTCTTGCCGGATGTGATCGAGATTGTGCGGAAGTTTCCGATGGAATTTCTTCTATCTTGTTAACATCCGCTACAACATTGTTCTGCGGCTTTAAGCGCGGAATTGTTGCCTAGAATAAGCATAATAGTTGAAAGTTCATCCGTTTCTTAATAATAACAACGAACCTTTTTGGGAGTAAACTTGGGTATGGATAAGCCGTTCGATGATGTACTACTCATCGGCATCACAGAAATGTGTTGATTATGAAGTGAGAAGAAAAAAAATAAGAAATAAATCTTCAGCGTCTCGTGATAAATACTCCGAGTATCGGCTTCTTTTTCCAGTTTTTCGCGGAATAAACGGACAGGTAGGTGGTCTGTTTGTATAATTTGATCACTCCACTCACTTTGTTATTTGTACAACTTCTTTATCTTACTCATACATTCGTAGTGAATGTGATAAAGTTCTATGAAATCTTTTGTCTCGGAGTAATGAAAATATTATGCTAAGTGTTGAAAAGAGACTTGTTTTAAACGAGTCGTTTTCTTAATTATGTATTTTCTTTTGAAAGCCATAAGTCTTGCTAAACAAATAAAGTAACTGTATAGTAAGAATATTGTCATAAAATCAAAATTTTTGATGTAGTTGTACATCGTATTGGAGTATGCTCTCATGCTGTACTATGTACCATACGCTGGTATCTCTTATTGTACTGTTTTTTCTATGAAATAAATAACTCAAAATAAAGATGTGAGTCTCTCGTATCAGGGGATGAAAAGAAATCTCCAGCTACCGAATGTATCGTAAGCTGAATAGCTATCTGGACGTATAGTCTGACAAGTAACGTTTATCGGTCTCCGATTCACAAATCCCTAGACTGATCTTAAATAAGACGCGTTACTGCATAACAGTATACAGAATATTTTTATCATATTTACATTCCGTCTAGGGAATGTCAAGATACGATATGATCAATCACAAAATATTTTTCGCGGATTACTATTGTAGAAGAAAATTATGTCTCGTTATCAGTGAGAAAACAAAACGTCTTATTTTATTTCTTAACTGTGTATTCGATGTAATTCATAGTGTAATGATGCACCATAAAAGATGAAAGAGCAGATATTTTATCAATATCTCTTTCAGTTTGATCATCTAGGAATAGATGTTTTTTTCCGAAAGATTCAGCGTTATATTCTCTACAAAGTGAACATATTTATTAATTTCATGAGTCGAAAGACCAAGAAGTTCGTATCCGATGAGAATATCTTTCTCTTTCAACAAAAATCTGCATGTCAATCTTATCGACGACAAATATAATAAAAGATGAATTATTACGCGCATTTCATCATCGTACCAGTATATATGCGACAGAAACAGATCTTATCGAAATTTAATCATTATGCTAACAGTTTAATAATGACCAAATAGCATAGAAAGATAGAGCAAAACACGGTTTATCTATTGGTAAAAAAAGAACTTTGTTTATACTTCTGCTTAAGGAAAAAAGGACCTCCCTCACTACTTTTGGTATGCCCTAAGTATTTGATTAAAAGAACCTCATTTCATTTTTTTTTGTATTATTTTCACATTCTTCTTACTCTATTGAATCAAAAAACAATTTTGCCCATCAATGATAGAATTTTTTCTTTTAGTCCTATCAATAACTTTTCTCTTAATAGTAGTTTTCTTGTTTATTTCTAAATGAAAAAGTATTTGACAATTTCATGTTTGATTAATAATGATTATCATCGCCAGAAAAAGATATCTTCAAAAAAATCTTGTGTTATTCGTTTTGTCAGATAATCATTAATAATTTCCTTTGATTTCATAACAGCGTCTATTATTATAATTTCTTCTGAAGAAAAATCAGTAATACATATATAGAATAAATATCGAATATTGGTATTATCTTTCGATAAGAGATATTGTAAAAATCCTTGAAAATCATCATGTACTGGACGTGTTCGAAGACATTCTAATCGAGGACAAAGTTGAATGAATAATTTAATTTGTTGAAATGCATATATTGAATTAATAGTTAAATTTTGAATTTTATTTTTAGTTGATACTAATTGAAAAGTTTCACTTTGTTGAATTGACATTAATTCCTTCTCATTGAAACATACATTTTCGACGGTCAAAGTATGAATATTTGGTGTTGAATATAACAATTCAATCATTGTTTTGAACAGAAATGGTTCTATATTAATATTTAATTTGGTGAGTTGTGTCAAAGGAATAATATGATTGAGAATAATTAAAAGAGGATTTTCATTGACATTAACATCTTCATAAGAGAGAGTCAATTGAGTAGCATTTGGAAAATAGTTTCTACAATCATCTACTGTTTGTGTTTGTTTTATATAAACATGATCAACAGAATTTATACTATTTTTCAGACAACTTGATGTCATATCTTTGCCTGAATTTCCATACAATGTATAAGATTTCCTTCTTAAAAATAAATTCAAATATGAACATATGTTATAGAAATAATATTTGTTTGTTATACCTGTAAGGATGTTTAGAAAAAACAATTCGATAACAATCATCACTTGCTGATTCAAGAGTAGATGTAAAGAACCATTGTCGTTCAAGCCAGAATTGAGTACGAAATGATTCAATTAGGAAGATATCACCTGTGTAAATATTTTTCTGTGGAGAATATTCCCAATAGATATCAAAAATTCTTAAATGTGGCATAGAAGATAAAATTAATCTTTTCCATCGATCTGCATCTAAATATGTTTTATCATTTTTGACTGTAATATATAACACTTGAAGTTGAAAAAAAAGATCTTTGGTTAATGTTTCAAATTGATCAAAAGTTATATTATCCATATTAAGAGACACATGTGTCAAATGATTTAGTTTGATTGACCATGAAATTATTTGTTCGTTCAAAGATTGCCATAAATTACCGAGAGACAACCGACGAAGATGAGGAATATATGACAAGAGAGCAGTTAATTCATTCATATTAAACCCATTACTAATAATAAGATGTTCAATAGGACTGTATGCATTAACTGAAATATTTAATGGTGATTCCATTGAAAGATAATCGTTGAATGATATTTGACAATATTTTAACATCGGTAAACGAAATATTTGCTGATATAAATTGCTTGTGATTGTCCCTTCATCTATAGTAGAGATTATCAATGAAGATAAACATGGTAAAGAGATTAAATAAATGAGAAGATTTTTAAGATCTGTTGATTGAATATCATATAAAATAAGAGTTTCAAGTCGAATCAGTTTTGATATAATGCAGTTCTGTGTGAGAAATAGATCAACAGAAAATGGATTCGATAAATGGATTGATTTAATTCGATGTGTATTAGGTATCAGAATTTGTTTGTAATATTTTTCAAAATCTGATTTCGACATAGATGACATAGTAATATTAACAGGAAGAGTTAAATTTGTCAGAAAGTTTTGAAAACGTTGATTAAGATTAGAGAATGCATCGTGGACGTGTCGAAAATCAAGGAAGTCAAATATTTCATAGATAATATCATTTGAAAGATCTTCAAAACGAATTATAGACTTTGTAAATGAACTAAAAAAAAAGAAAGACACTTTTCCAAAAATATTCTATAACTAACTTGTTTGAATCGGCTGTTGTCACTATACAAACATAAATAAAAGACAATGTGAAAGTATTGATTAAAACCTACCGTTTAACTTTTTTCTTTTACTATCACTAACATAGCTACTTCTTAATCGTTTTGGATATTCCATAGTCAAATTGACCTATAATCTATGAAAAACAGAAAAATACAAAGTGAGAAAACAATGAAAATATCGATAATTAAAAACCAACAAGAAATAAAGATGAGTCAGAGAAAATGAAGAATGTCCATCTGTAATGTATCTTCATAGATGGCGATCCTAACAAATGTTTTATATGCAAGTTAAGAATTATTTTCCTTAAAAAGTACACAACTATAACTGACACTTCAATGAACGAAACATAGGACTTTGACATACATCACATGAAATATATTCCAAAAATATTTCTATCAAAAACTTTATTAAAGAGAGTAGCAACAGGTCTCAACTTTTTATTATAAATAAAAACACTGAAAATTCTTCTATCATAGAAGAAAACAAATGAACTCGATAAAAACAGAATGATGATATATCTTTCTATTGTTTGCATTCTTATTTGTTGTCTTGAGGGTGGAATAAACCAAACTCACTAACACATATAATCACAGAATTTACAGTTAGTTTTGAATATCCGATCATTTCTCATTTATATAATTTTATTCTTTATCAATCATTTAAATGTTTCTTCTCGTGGATTTGTAGGATTGATGAAGATCTTTCATCTCTGTAAATACCCATTTTTTGAAAAGTAAATTTTCTTATGTTGAATTTATTTAATCTTTGATCAAGAATGAAATTGAGTTTTTTTTCTTTGAATTTATCGATAGAACTTTTTGGAATTTCTTTTATTTTCGATATTGAAGATCATTTCATGTTACACAAAAAGTTCTGAAATTTTTTGAAGATATTCAATAGAAAAGGACGAGGGCGGGTTTGCCCATAAACTGACCCTATTTCAAAATAACTTTCAAAATCACTTTTTTTTCATAATTTATAGCTCCTCGTCGAATATCAGAGTATTCTGAGTGTTTACATACAAGTTTTATTAATTACTATATGAAAAAGATCATTGGTTTCTCATGATCCATATCTGCTCCATTCGCTAACATATAGCGTCCATATCATCTCCACTTACTTTCAACTTCAAACTTCCATTTTTTTACCAGACATACACCTGATTGAGCTCTACAGAATGATGGGGAAATATGCTGCGCTGGATATTTTTTTCCTATGCATCACCGTCCCGATCCTATAGAAAATCTCATTATTGACCATAACTGGTCAACTAAATTTCGCAGTACCAACGCCATTTTTTCACCAGAACTAGAGCTCATCAAGCTCTACAAAACTAGTGGAATAGATATGATAGAATAGCTTGCGTATCGACAAGAGCAAGATGAAAGAAGTAAGATGGGTGTATGCTAGTTTTCTGATCAGACAGTTCTGCCCCGAATGAATATAGAAACCATTCAGCTAATGTACGAAAGTATCGACAAAAAGTGGATAGTGTGATTGTGAAGATGATGAATATAATGTAGTGTGTGCGTAGTCAATCCGGGGGTTTATTTAATGTGTATCGAGGGTATGTTATTCAGATATGATTCATGGTGGGAGACGATAGGTAGAATATTTTGTGGAAAGTGCAGAGGAGAGTGAGAAACACATAAAGAGATAAATAGATAGATAGAAGGGAAGGTGGATGCTGCTCTCATATTGCAACTGTAATATGGTTTTTAGGTTATGAACGACATCAGCTAACAACAAATCGACAATTGTCCGCAACTAACACTACCAATATTCATTACTCGGAAAATATTTCCGATTTCGAACCTTCGTCTGATGATGAAGAAGATGATTATCGATACACATTACAGTGATACATTTATATTTTCTTGTCAACATTTCAAAAAATAAAAAAAAGTAAATAAACAATCCTATTTTTCAATCACGTATCAATGTAAGGGCTTTACATAAACAAGTTATAACATCTTCTCCCATCCATCACATGTGCATCTATATTGATGTTCTGTCTGCTACTCATGTCGGTTAAATTTAGTTCTTATTCATAAATAGATGTTCAGTTCTGAAACTCACAACTTAGCTAGCCAAAACATAAAAACAACATCTTTTCGCGATTAGATAGGATTCTTTCGCTTATACTCAAATTCTTTTTTCACACTTAATTCGAGCTGACCGGGTGATCGAGTGTACATAGTGAAGGCAAATGTTTTCCGAAAGGTCCCGATATCGAATCCCGGTCACATATTATGATGAAAAGTGTGTCCTATTGATCATTTGGCTCTGAATCCATCAACCAATCAGCAAGGAAGGAGGCGGTGCTCAATGAATAATACTATAGATGGTAGTTTTACGACTATCACTCGTATAGAGTGCGACACTATCGTCAGCTGATAAGCGTGAATACTCATCCTCTCATGAAAGCGCTTGTAAACCATAAATCCGAACGACGATCAATGATACTAGAAATAGAAACACAAATTGTTAGCGCTACTTGCTGGTCATCTCATCATAGCATGATGATCAATACTTCAGAATGTAAACGTCAAAAGAATATTGAACGTCATGCGAAAAAATGGAAGTTTGAAGTTGAAAGTAAGTGGAGATGATATGGACGCTATATGCTAGAGAATGGAGCAGATATGGATCATGAGAAACCAAAGATCTTTTTCATATAGTAATTAATAAAACTTGTATGTAAACACTCAGAATACTCTGATATTCGACGAGGAGCTATAAATAATGAAAAAAAAGTGATTTTGGAAGTTATTTTGAAATACAGTAAAACCTCACTATGTGAACACCTCTCTATAATGAACCTTCTACTTATCCGAACGCTCTCAAGAACGAACGAGCGACTTCTGCTAGAAATGCACCTCTCCTTTATGAACTCCCCGCGTTTCTGAAATGTGAACACTTTTTTTGGTCCTGAGGGACATGGCGACCTCTCTTATATGAACATTAATGATTGGCTAAATCAAGTAAATCAATGAAATCTTTGATTATTTACAAGAGAGAATTCTAACAATTAATATCTTGCGTTGTCAACTGATTATAACAATTAAGTCGAATATGCCTATTATTCGTCATGACCTCACCCTCGACCAAAAAATATCATTAGGTAAAAAGAGAGAGATAATGGAATTACTTATCGTATATTAGCTGAAAAATACAAAATTTCTCTCGGTGCTGTAGCGAATGTAATAAAACATCGAGGTGAATATGTGTCTGATTACGAGCGGAATCAAAATAAGGAAAGTAAACAGAAAAAATAGAACAATATAATTGAACTAATTGATGATAAAATAAAGTCTGATTTTTATGATATCATAAAAACATCTTGGTTTTACAAGAACATAGACACATAATGTCCAGCTACTTGTTAAGTAAATCTTTCTGATCAATCATATGTTTACACCACTGACATCTGTAACTCCTCGATTATATGAACACCCCCGTAATCTGAACAGTTTCTACGACTCCCAAAATGTTCACTTTAGAGAGGTTTTACTGTAGGGTTAATTTATGGGCAAACCCGCCCCAGTCCTTTTCGAGAATATGATCATGTTTAGTAAAGTGGGGGAGGGGGGGGGGCGGTCAGTCAAAGATTAAATATCTCTATCCAGACATGTCATGGCAGCTCATTTTTTAAATTCGTTAATTTCTTGATGAGACTGATCATTTGACCCAAACATGGTCAATCATTTTAACTTATAGTGCAAACCTTTTCATTGTTAGGTATTCAAAAAACTGCGAGTATTGCATTAGAATAGTCTGGATAGATTAATAGAGCTGGTCGAATTATATGAACTAATACCGATCTCAAACTGAAGTTATATACAGATATATTGTAGATCATGTTGATTCTTGGAAAGTTTTCTCGGTTAGTTCTAGATTGAAGAACTTTTCTCAGATTTTGAAAGATTTATTTAACATTAAAAATTTATAAAGGAATACTTATTCAAGAATTTGAGTGTGTGTATACATGAAATGGACGAAAATCGCGTTTGACAACAATGAATAATATTCATGAACAATGTGAATCACTGTTCTCTACAATTCTGATGTTACTTGATTGGCAATCGTTCTTGGTCGCCGCCGACACTTGAAATAAATATTGAATAATACATGAATTAATTGTCGACGAAATCTTTCGGATACACAAATATAAATAGTAAATGGACTCTAGAATAGATATATAAGCGAATAGTAGTTTTACAATTTTTGAATAACTTACCGCAAAATTAAAATAGTAGATCAAGGCAGAAATAGTAGCGGCAAATTGTATTTGAACTGCAATAATCGTATCACTCATAATGGTCGTGTTCAATGTCAGAGCATTGATAATGACGTATGGTATAACAGTAAAAGAATTGATGATAACTTGTATGAGAACCATTACTGTCAATTGTTTGTCTAATTCGCGTCGAACAAGTGGTATTGTTCGATAAGCCAATTGTCGCACATTGTTATATGCCAAGAGTCCGAACACAATTGTGATCAAGACAGGAAGAAAGCCGGTAAGTACAAGACCAATAAAATAAACACGATATGGCACAAAGATGTCGTTCACAACAGTACAAGTCACTTTGCCAGTAGTAGGTGACTGAATCTGAACAAAAAACACTATATAGGATATTCCATGTAGAATACACAAGATAGTAAATGTTGCCATTATTCGATGGGCCATTTTAATATTGCTCCATTGTTGCCAATGAGGACGAGAACAAGTGGCAAAGTATTGATCGATTGTTGCCAAAGAAATAGAAGTAAATGAAAGTAATGTACATGTTGAAAAAGTGGAGTATCGAAATTTACAAAATATGAATGAAGTTTGCGTCCAATCAATGCCAAAGCCAGTAATCATGATCCGAACTAATAAGCCTGTTGTCAATTGACCAACATTGACAATCGACATGATTGTTAGATAGAATGCACATGAACTTTCTCGAAAAGTTTGAAGACTAAGAAATACGATAACATTGAGAAGTCCACTAATTGTACCAATAATGATCATCGGAATTCCAAAATAAATGCACACTTCTTGTGCAATAAATGCAAGGGATGCAGAGAGTGGTGTCGACATTTCTATTCGATGAGTTTTCTCTTTCTATATATCTACAATATTGCTTCTTTATCAAAGAAAAAAAAACGACAGAGACTGCTTACTTAGAAGATGAATAGATGATGGAAAATGAATTTTGTTTCTGAGATTAAATAGAAAGCGACTTGTTTATATTGGATTATGAAGGAAAAATAAGCATTGTATCGAGAAGCATTTTTCTGTTGCTTTATGGAATGTTAATTATATCTTGTGTAGAAAATATAATATTATATTTTTCAAGATTGAGGGTATAATTTAGTTTTTGCTTTCTTTCTAGTAATAAGTATATCTGGGGTTTTTTCATCTTGCTTATAAATATTGATTATCTATAAAGCAAGCATGTTTATATAAGACGAAGAATGTGAAATAAGAGTTTGATCTTGAATATTATAATCTAATGGCCGGAAATGTTCTAAGCAAAGAAAATGAAATTATGACCTATATATATATAAAAGGAGCACATTATTGAAAATAAGAATAATTTTGGGGCAACTCGACCGATCTTTTTCTTAATAATTCTTATTTGTTGTGAGAAATAACGAAAAATAAAAAAGAAATTAATGAGAATAGTGTATCGAAACATGAAACCTTCATTTTTAATCTTGTCGTCAAAAATTTTTAATAAAAAGAGAACTGGTGTCATGTTAGTTGATCAAACGAGAAATCCTGTTGTTATCCAATTTATTTAGTTTCATTAGAGAAAAGAAAAACATGTGGGTGTATTCAATCATGAATACATACGATTTTATCGTGCTTTTTCGAAAAGTCTAACCTATGATGAAGAAACATATTTCGTGTAAGAAAAACTCGATGTCATTGCCAACAATCGAACAGAAAGAGATTTAATCATTACATATTTCTTATTCACGAGACTAGAAGTTAAATTTCATTGAAAATTAATGAGAATCGAAAGCAACAGGGAAAAGCTGAAAACTAAGATTTTTGAGTGATTTGATAATTTAGAAAAATTTAATGTTTTTGATTTTGTTGTGAGAAACTTTATTTACAAACTAATATCCCTTTCAGAGTTAAAGGATCGTGATCATTTTTTGAATAACTTTTGATAGGAAAATGATAGAGACCTACGGTTTTTTTATTATTTGAGTTTGAATTTCCTCTATCTTTTGGTATGATTTGTGGGAAAAAAAAATTCGTATTTTGAGAAGTGAAATCATAAGTTATCTTCTAAGATAGTCGCATCTTGTTCTAATAACTCAATGAATAATCAATGACAATTATTGGTTAGAAAGCACAAGAAATTCTCTTCCAAATGATTCCAAGCTGAAGTCTCTACCTATTTCCGTTCAAGAGATACAGTGATTTTAGTGATCAGCGATCCCTCCTTCAATCTATTCCATATAAATGTCGGCTTGTTTAAATGTCATCTAACATTCTTTGATGTAATTGATATATTTCGCCACTGCTGTTTGCAGCATGTCTTAGAGATGGACGAGTCAAGCTATTTCTTGAGTCGAGTCGAGTCCGAGTCATTTCAAAATAACTTCGAGACAAGTCAAGTCGAGTCAAGATATCTCCTCTAATTTTTTTTCTTGTTCTCTTTCTCGTAGAGAAGAGTCTTAGAAACATAAATTGTTTGCTTGCTTGCTTGATTGATTGATTGTATGTCCGCAGGGTCAAAAAAACATTTTTGTGATGTTTCCTACAAAACTTGACCGAAGGATAATCGGGGTCAAGGAATCCGAATCTGATGTTAGTTTTTCAAATTTTTTTTTCGGTCGATTTGTTTACACAATGGACCACTTTTCTTGCAAAAAAATTTTTTTTATAATACTTGACCAAAGGGTAATCGAGGTCGAGGAACCCGAATCTGATGTTAGTTTGTTTAACATTCTTTTGAGAGTCATTTGTTTAGAAATAGGTAACATAGATGGAAATAAATTATTCGTAGGTCTAATCCTAAGAAGCAACTAAGTGAAAAGATGTTATTCAATTGAACATTGTACCAATCTTTACGGAATAATGTAGTTGTCAAACAAGGTATTTATTGTTTTGAAACCATTAGGTTTTGATCATATAGAGAAGAGATATTCATATTTAGATCGAATTCTCTGATCATTCAGTGATGATTGTGCTATTACATTTCGATTTTTGTGTACCGTCAGCCAATGACAAAAGTTTTTGATATTTTTAAACTTTTTAACATAAGAAAAATAATATATTAACAAATAAATTGATAGAACTAATTAAAAATAGATTAAATTTATTTCAAATATAAACTAAATGAAACATTAGCAATATTAAAAAAAACAATCATTTTAACATGTTATTTATAGGTAAATTAATAATAGTTAATGCTAATGATCTTGATTATTCAATAAAAATGATAACATATATTAAATTTTACTGTGATTTTTTGAGTAATTGTAGATAAATAGAAAATTTTAAATTAAGAAATGCACGTTAAACATTAAATGTATCAACATTATAAAAAAAAAGTCTTTAAAACTATAATCAATAAATCGACTTGGACAGATAAGTGGGTTCTGTGCAAGACTATCATCATATGCAATAGGGTACAGCCAATGAAAACCACGTGATTTATATTTGAGACAACGATCAAGATATTGAGGTGCATCTCTAATATCATTGGTAAGATTGTAACAAATAAACGATCGAGTCGCAAATGCTTGAATAAAACCAAGTGTCTATTATTATAAATTTCATATTAAAAAAAAATATCATAGACAATTCAACATACTGTAAGTACTGTAAAACCATTAAACCCGACCTGAACTATATCAATATCAAATGTATATAATATAAATGGTATATTAATATTTTCTCGTCCATATATAAATTGAATTCGAAGTTTTCGTTTTTTTTATGTCAAGTAAAAATTCTGTTAACACTCCAGGAATGCTTTTTTCTCCAATTATTATCGAGTATGCCATTCGTCTGAATCGTTCAATTGCATTTTCAAACAAATTTAAAGGATCCCCTAGCCAAAAAAAATCTAGATCTTGTAGAGAACTATCAAATCCATCTTTTAAAAGACAGTTTAGGATAGCACCACCTAAATCAATTATATTCCATAAATAGTTCGATAATAAAAAAATAGAATCAATTAATCTTACCAGCCAAGACAAACAATGAAAAATTGATCCAAGGTTTGATAAAATCAAAAGAAAATCTATTATTTAAATTATTTATAAATTCATCGGCATTATCGACAATCATTGGTTTTTGACTTTCACTGCTTGATCGGCATAAACGAAATAATATATTTTCAAGTGGATTTAAACTTCTGTAATTTAATATAAAAAAAATAATGAAACAATGAAAATATTGCGTTCTTAAAATTGTCCAAAAAGCACGATTACATGATGAAACTTCAATTGGTACAATCGTGCTAAGTTCAATAGCTTCATAGCCACTAACATAGTAATTTATATAGAATAATATATCCAAAGGTATATGATATAACCAATTTTTTTGTTGAATACCTTGTTTCTTTTTGCATATATTATCGAATGATCGAGTTGATCTCTTCTTTTGTTGATTATAAATTTTTGATTTCATTTTGCTTTATATATACTACTGATATATACAAATTATCTTGAATGTTAAACGTTTAGATAATTAAACGAATATTATCGAGAATCAGAACAATAATCGCAATCGACCGCCAATTCTCCTTTCTTAGTGAATAAGAAATCAACTATTCTACACGTTTGATTATCATTAAACATTTCTATATAGAATGTAGTATTTCAAAAATACTAAAACTCTTCAAAAGAAATCCTAGTAGAACAATAAAACTTAATCACCTTCAAATTAGCATGATTTATTTCACAAATAAGAGTATAGCAGCTATTATAATATAAATAAATAATTAAAAATTAGTTGAAATATCGACTAGCTTTTTATAGACTGAAATAATATAAGTTCTATTTAATATAATCAATAATTTGATTTTCTATTTGCTATATATATAAAGATAACTATTCAATGTCATGATTTTCTTTGAAAAAAATATTCATCTGTATATATAGTTCTATATCTATTTCAATATTATATTATTAAAATTCATTTAAAGCTTATTTAAATATTTAATGTATAATTAATATAAGAAAAAATGTATAGTATTTCTTTGTACAAAACAACAAAAATGAAAAGATTATTTCTATGATCAATTATTATTATTTATTATTTTTAATCAATAAATATATAATAAATTTAACATGGATATCTTAAAATTTTTTTTTTATTAACATATTAATTACTCTGAATTTTTTCGATCACTTTTGACCGAAAATGATACATGATTTTAAAATTGTTTTCGTTGTCCATAAGAAACTTGCATATTACGTCTTTATTGATATCACCAATTGATTCAAGTAAAACATCTTGATAAGCAACCACATGTAAATATTCATTTCCATCTTCAAAGACAACAAAGCAAACATGATAGAATTAACAAATATATATATTTATTTATTTATTTATTCATTTATTTACCATTTTTATGTGCAGTTAGATCAGCACGAATCAAAATTGTTTTTCTTTTGAATGATACACCACAACCTGGATTTGAACATAATACAATTGTTGTTTCATAAGATGTACATTTTGTTTTACAACATAGACATATTGTATGTGTATCAACAAGTACAGATTCAACTTTGCATATAGCTTCTTTAAAGAATTCAACTTTAACATTAGTTAAATTATTTACAAGTTCTTTATCATAATCAAATAATTGATTTGTTGATTCTATTAAAAAAAATCCATAAGCAGAATTTTAAATATAGTTTAAATCAGAAATTTTGACACAACTTACTTGTATATTCAGTATAAAATGTTGAACTAAAAAAAGTAATTCCATTAGCATCTATTATTTTTCGCGTATTCTTTAATGTAACATTATCATTTTCGGATATATATATATCTATACCGAAAAAAAAAGAACTTCTTTTGCAAGATTTTCTCATAAGACAATTATTAATACAGTTGTTCCATTTGCAACTACTCCATGACGATAAATTTTATCAATTCTACTTTGTTTTTTAATATCAAACTTCTTTATTGCTATTGCATCATGTAATTTTAATATACACCCACTTATTATAACAATATCATCGTTCAATGTAGCATCTGTACCATTACTATTAATAGCATTAACATCAGTTGTTTCATCGGATGATTTACGTCGTTCGAATATAACACTTTTCGCTTTAATTTGAGTTGTACGACATGTTAAATAACTACCTAAATCAAGAAAATCAAAAAAAATTATATAATGCGCTAATAAACATTCAGAAATTTCGATTATTATTTTAAAAAAAAAGCATATTTTCGTTTAAAAATATAAAAATAAAAGCTAAATCATTTTTTAATACTTTAATCCCATGTTTCTGCTTGTATTTATTTTAAAAAAAGCATATCAAACATTTATATATATATACATGTGACTTTTAATATCTCTCTTACATTCTTTTTCTTCGTATACGTCATATAGCCTTTAAATTTTTTTTACAAAGAAATATTATCTATAATATATATATATATGTGTGTGTGTGTGTCACACATAAATAAATGAATTAACTATTGTAAGTTTTCTTACCATCAGAATCTTCTGATAGACCAGATACCAAAGTTGACTTTTTTCCACGACAAGCTATCAAAGCATTTTCATATGCTAGACTTGTTTTATTTGGTTTTTGAAAAAAAAATAAAACTTTTTCTTCTTGATTCACACCAGTTTGAATATAACCTTCAGCAAAATTATGATTTTTTTTACCTTCTTTTACAGGTGAAATATTATTCCAATATCTATTTAATGTTTTGAAGCGTTTGTTACTCATAGCTATTTGCCGTTCGATCTGAATTAGATTTATTTCTTGATCTAATTAAAATCTAATTAAAGTCTTTGCTTACATATGTAATCTACATAGCTACATATTCAAAGCAACATCACTCCATGTCAACTTAAATTATAAATTATAAAAGAAAAATTTTTCAAATAAAAAAATAAAACTTTTTACAAAAATAAAATAAAATATTACTTAATCAATTTCTGTACTAATTTTAAATAGTACTATTTATTACTAGAATCCTTTTTCTTTTATTTCAAATATTGAATACAATTCAATTCTATCGAGTATATCAGATTTGAGTATATATTTTAATTATTTTTCTATAACGCATATATTTTTGAAAATAGCAAGCTTCGCACCGCATTTCGCAGTCGAGTTCTACTCGAGTGCCGTCTAGTTATTGATTGTATAACAAATCAACACAAATAGTGTTGATTCTTTTATTTTGTATAGGACAGATACTCGACGAAATCTACAACATCTATGTTGAAAATGCTCTAGACACTTCATATCCTAAAAAAAAGTCTCCTTTTTCATTTAAAAAATATTCATAATAATTTTTTTTCTAAAAATGCTATCTATTTGGCCAAAATTGTGGATCATTTTTGACCCCATTGGTAACAAAACTTTTTCGATGTTTTTTTAATCATTTTGTAGAGGAGAAAAAGTGGTACAACATATGTCAAATTCAGTCTGGGTACTCATACTATGGCCGAATGGCAGCCAATATACTATCAAAAATTGCCATATTTTTCGTTCAAAAAATGACCACCTATGAACAGTATTTGGCAGATAATCCTGTATCAATCCATGCAAACATAATATTTAAATAGGTAGTTTTGTTCAGCTTTCGACGCTCTATCTTTTGGGGTATAACACGAAAAATTTCATTGATTTCTTAGTAACTAAAGATACTCCATGTTTATTAGCATGAGGTTTGATGATACTTCTTCAATGACTTCGTGAGTGTTTGACACTAAAATTGAGCTAACTTTTCACCTGTTCTAAATGCGCTAAAAATTTGGATTTGGTGGTTTTCGATGATGTTGAACAAAATGAGACTATTAAGTTAAAAAAAAATTTTCACGAGTGCTTCGATATATGGCCTGATGCTCGATGGGCTGATAGATCCTCTCAACATTTCTTGTTTTTTTTTATGTTTTTGTTGTCTGTGGTATTCCATGTTCTTTTAGTCTTGTTTGCAATTCTCTTCTTGTCTACCCACTGTATGATGCTACATATGTAAAGTAGTCTATCTGATACATGATGCACGATTGTAAGTTTGTTGGAAATTTATCTTTATTCTTATCAAAATTGTCCGACTTTAGGTGGTAGTTTTTGAACTATGATAATTGTTGTGTTTGATCCAACATATTTTAATAAATGTCTCATTTTCTTGATAAACTTATTTGTTGAATTTCCTATGTATGATATATCTATTATTATTTTGTCTTTATTTTTATCTTCTTAATTAATATATATAATTATCTTTATTATTATTTTCTATTGTATTTACGTTATTTTTTTTATGTTATTATATTTTTCAGTATGTCTGTTTAAAGTATGTCTTATTTGATATTCTACAAAATTTAATGGATATTCAATTATCCTTGTGATATATCTTATGAATTCAAATTCCTTGTGCATTATATTATATGATGAGGATATATGTATAGCGCGGTATACAAAATTACTGATAACTGCAATTTTATAATTTTTTCCTACAAAGAATATTCATTTAGTTAGAAGTTCTGTGTAAACATTTTAATATATATAGATGTTTCTTAAGTCAGTATCTTTATTGATTAAAGCAAAAGTATTATCAACCTATCTTCGATACTAAATTAGGGTAATCATGTTCTTGATCGAATGATTTTTCGTCGAACGTCAGATTGTCGAAAATTTTTGTCGACACAGCACCTCGTCGACCAAGCATTTTGTTGAAAATAAATTATCGAAAAGTTACTCATATTAAGGAATTTATCTTTCATAGAGAAGATAAATTATTCCATATTTATTTAACAACAAACATATTACAAATTACAAGAAATGAACTAATGAAATGAACAAATCACATGCAAGTACACAGATAGAGATCTGGATATCTTTTTTTTACTTTTTCTTTGCGACCAAAAGTGAAAGTCTTTCCAGTAGGTCATCGAGTGTAATTTCTTTGTTTTTGTACTGGTTGGACAGATTTTTTAAGCATTCTTGGATTAATGATGTTTTTTTGTCGAGTTTTTTTCTTTTACCTAATTTGGCATGTTCAACTATTTGCCTAATGTAGACCTCTTCTCGTTGAAGAACTCGTATGAAATGCCAAATGTTAGAATGTTTTTTACAATACAGTGAGCAAAAAGATTGTGCCAACCTACAAAGAAGACAGGAAAAATTCTGGATAGAACGTCATTAAGCAAAACATACTCTCTATGTTGTTATTGGTTCTAATTTTAATGTTTAACACGTTCCATAACTCAAGTGGCACTGAATCCATCCAAAAAGATTCATAATACTCGAATAATGAATCAAGATGATTTGGATGATCATTGAGTAGTTTTTCAAAAGTAATTTTTACTTTAGCAGGTGGCAATAATCCAAGGGCCATTAATTTTCTGGCACATGAACGAACTTGTGTATCATGTTTATAATCATTTGAGAGGCCAAGTGATTGAATTTGTTTATGGATACATTGTGTGTGGTGAAAATAACACCCTACTTTTCGAGCAAATCGAAACTACATAAATGAAAGAAAATACAAAATAAATTTTCTCGGATAAAATGATGAATATCAGATAAAAAAAACTTACATGATCATTAATAGCTTTTATGAGACCTTTCTCAAAGTCAGTTGTAATGATATCTGGTTCAAATTGAAGTCGAAGATCTTGTGCTTCTTTATCAAGTAGTTCAAACAGATGCTGGTATACAGCTGCTGATCGACCAGGTAATAGAGCAATAACGCATGGTACCACTTAATAAAGAAGGTTGCGAGAAAAGAAAGAAGATATGGAGCTCACCTTGTTCGCGATGGATTCCATGAATAGTGAAAACCTGGTCGAACTGTGGCGGAGATACATCAAAAGTACCATCAAGGAATATATGTGAAGATTGAAAAAGAATTGATAATTGTAAATCAGTAGAAAATGTAAGTAGCCGTTTGTTACGAAAAGTAACATCAAAGAGAAGAAAATCCTTGCTATCTAATGTTTGACTATAGCTATCTGGTATATCAAAGTCATTTGACTATGGCAATGGTGGAATTGTTTGTTGACGAAGTCGTTGAAGAGATGACTCTGAAGATAACCAAAAGAAAAATAAGTAAATAAACTGATGAGAAGAAGAAATTACTTACGAGCTTCTTTTGCTGACGGCGCCATCGCTAATGCAGGAAGACTAAGCTGTGCCGCCGCTAATTCTTCATCATAAATAAGTCCAATAGATGAAGATTCTTCGACTACGCGATTTTTCACTTTCCGTTTAAATTCAACTATTTCGATACGTTCAGGTGTTGATAGGTGGTGATGAGTACCATTGCGAGTCTTGAAATTATCATATGCATCGGTGTGAATAGTAGCACAGCATGAGCGATCTTCACATCGCCAATACTTCACATTATGTCGTTGTTTGTTCAATGTATACATGTATCCATCATAAATCAATAGCTGCTTTCCTTTGGATGTTTTTGAGAATTGCAAAGTAGGAGGTGCCATTTTATGCAGTTGATAAAAAGTAAAAAATTATCAATAAATTATGATATATAAATTCAATGTGAAAATGAATGACAATTCGTGATTAAAATGTAAAATATTAGTGAACAAATGAATAGATGTATTCCGTTACTTGCTATATATATATACTCACGACGGTCTCACTCCTTCACATCTTAGCCGAACAAATTATAAATAATGAAAAGAATAGTCTAAATGTCTTACAATCATAATAAAGTGAAATCAACAAAGTAATTATCTCTTCTCGACGAAATTCCTTGCCGATGAACTCATGTATCGACAAACAACATAGCATTCCTAAATTAGACTATAATTTGGTAATTTTTTCATTATATATCTTCCATATGATTCATGAAAACATTAGCTATGCTTGGCACCAGTGGAAAGCCTATCGATACACCATTGTGTTGAGGATAGAAATGATTATTAAATGAATTATCCATACATATGATAAAAATAAAGTGTGACAGAAAGGAAAGAAAATACGTATATACATAGTTGTGATATTATTATCAGTGCAATATCCTAAGGCTCACCTTTGCACCTCATACCTTGTCAAGAACAATCATAAGCAAACGTGGGTAATGAGTCAAAATTGGGCTACATGGGAAATTTCAGATTCACATGTTTTGTGCCCATTATCACACCCTTACCTTCACACTCGTGCAACAGTTACTAAATTAAGGATAGTATAATGAATATAAATAGAACGATCATCGAGTATACTTTAACCCACATAAGTGGGCAATTGTAAATTTATACTTTTCTTTTTTTTCATTTATCGGTTTATACACCCATACTTTTTTCACACACCTCCACTACACAAGACTGCTGCTTTATGTATATATATCTGTCTTCTGATGCTAAAATAAAACATAATTATCATCATTTTTCATCAAATCATTCATTAAATTGGTAAGATTTC
>JAJEKB010021464.1:808642-840551 GCA_022393335.1 Macrotrachela quadricornifera | reverse complement strand
AAAAATCGATCACTATTATCACATACACGATTATAGAAGTAGCTAGCCAAAATATAAGAATAGTATAGTTTTTGAAGGGAAAAAAAAAGCTGGAAGTGAATAATAATATTGATAGAAAAATATAAAGTACTATTAAACATAGTTCAATAAATTGAACATTTTTAGATGGTAGGCATGTATAGAGGAGACTTTTTACATGCTTTTATGTTTAAAAAAAGAAAAGAATATAATATGAAATCTTACCAATTTAATGAATGATTTGATGAAAAATGATGATAATTATGTTTTATTTCAGCATCAGAAGACAGATATATATATACATAAAGCTGTAGTCTTGTATAGTGGAGGTGTGTGAAAAAAGTATGGGTGTATACCTCGATAAATCAAAAGAACGAAAAGTATAAATTTACAATTACCCACTTATGTGGGTTAAAGTATACTCGATGATTGTTCTATTTATGTTCATTATAGTATCCTTAATTTAGTAACTACTGCACGAGTGTGAGGGTAAGGGCGTGAGGGTGGGCACATAAGATGGGAATCTAAAATTTCCCATCAAGGCCAATTTTTAGTCATTAGTCAGATTTGCTTATGATTGTTCTTGATAATGTATGTGGAGGAAAGGTGAGCATTAGGACATTACACCGATAATAATATCACAACTATGTATATACACATTTTCTTTCCTTTCTGTTGCGCTTTATTTGTATCATTTATGTGGATAATTCATTTGATAATCATTTCTATACTCAACACAATGGTGTATCGATAGGCTCTCCAGTGGTGCCCAATATGTCTGATGTTTTCATGAATCATATGGAAGATAATATAATGGAAAAATTTCAAAATTATAGTCTAATTTAGTATCGACGATACGTTGATAATAATTTTGCTCTAATAAATAATGACGCTGTCTTAAGAAACATCAAACAAATATTTAATGGCTTCCATAAAGATATACAATTCACATATGTCGAAGAAAATTATGAAAATATTTCGTTCTTTAATGTTTCCATTAAAAGTAATAAAACAAAACTCTTAACATCTATATATAGTAAAGATACTTACACAGGACTTTAAACTAAATGAATATCCTTTATATCAAAAAAAAATTGGAGTTGTCAATAATCTTGTATATCCTGCTCTTCGTATATTCTAATCATACAATATAAATGTGCAAGGAATTTGAATTCATAAGATCCATCACAAGGATAAATGGATATCGATACAATTTTGTTGAATATCGAATAAGACATACTTTTAACAGGCATATTAAAAAATATAATAACACAAAAAAATAATGTAAATACAATAGAAAATAATAAAAATAAAATAAATATTAATCAAAAAGTTAAAAATAACAAAGAAATAAAAAACAAAGAGAAAATATTAATTGATATATCATACGCAGGAAATTGAACAAATAAGTTCATCAAGGAAATTAGAAGAGTAAAAAAAGTGATAATATTTGTAATTAAAATAGCATCGTCACAATTATCTACTGAACATTCTTCATTGGATGTAATTAGTGGAAACCATACATTATTGATATTAGAAAAAGGAATTGGATCTATTTTTGACAATTCACTTGCATATCAAGAATAACGTATCATTTGAAGGAAGATTAGTTCTGAACGAGAGCTGTTCAACCAGCTCTTTCATTCCGAAAAGCTGAACTTTGAGCTGAAACAAGTGCACCCTTATTGCTGAAAGCTAATTATAAACCAATAATATAATCTTTATTATACTCTTTCTTTTAAACATATTCATTAGTATTTCAATAGGACCTATCTGTTTTCCATCGAATAAGATCATTAGTTGTACTGCATATGTGTGAGCAGTTGCATTTTTTGAGGCTACCATGCCGTAAGTGTTTTTTGTTACTCTCAAATGACAATGTTCTTGTTGAATGCACTTCTTTTCCGATACCCATTTTATCGTTATTCAAAATTTGTGATAGAGTAAAATGAGAAGAGTATAAATTTATAAAAATCCTTTATGAAATCTTCTTCTAATTTTTCAATTAATTCTTGATATACTACATCATGTTCTATTACAATGTTTGTAATCCGACCAGAAACTATACCATACCTACCGTAGAAATTCCTTAGCCATCTATCTGATGTACTGAAATCATGTAAACTGATTTCTTTTCCTGTTTTCAAATCCCACCGTTGAATATCAACATCGTAAATCATAAGACTTTCCTTTTTCTCGTGCTCCTACAAACATTTTGAGCAACATTTTATCCAAATTTTGTGTTTTTTTTTGTTGTTTTATGCCTTGTTGTTCAATGTACTTACAGAACCAACTTATGTATGATTGATTTGAAACGTTTTTTATATTTATGATGCACAGTTTTCCATGATATTCTTCGCTTACCCCGAAATGAATTCGTAGCATCAACATAAGCAACAACTTCGTTCATATATTCTAATGAATAGTCTTTTACACTATAATCTTCTCGTTCGTTTTCCTGTGATGTCCACTCATCATCAGTTTTAGAACTATTATTATTGACTTCATTTTCGTAATTATGTAATATTTTATCAAGATCTAATGTCATCTCTTCTTCATATTCGATTCTTTTACATTTATTAAATGCTATGTACTTTCACGTTCTTTTGGTAAAATATCTTATGTTGAATGTAAACTAAAATTGTTTTTCATCAAATCACATAAACAATCTCCAATATTGGCAGGATTCATCTCTCCTAAGAAACAAATATAAATGTAACATTAGTGAGTTACTTGCCTTTTGAAATGTTGATAAATCTTTAATAATAGTGGATGTTATATACTTTTGTGTCGGTGAATGTTTGTAGAATGATATAAGATTATAATTTGAAACGGTAATAGAAAGAAATTTAGTGCAACTAGTATTAATGAAAATACAAAAAAAATCGTCAAAATTTTTCATTCAATAGAATTTCATCGATTGTGGCGTCTCCAATAATCATTTTATAGATGAACTAAATATGATTTTGTGATCTCTTCTTTCATGTGAACACATCAGAAAATTATTTTTTATGAAAAAAAACTTTTTGATTAGAAAAGAGGATATTCCGAAAATTGGGATAAGAAATGGCTAGCGGCCGAAATGATTATGATATTTGGAATCGGCATACTGGACTCCCTACAACCGACTAGTTTTTCAAGAAAAAGCGATTGAACAGTTGGGGCCGTTCCGTTGTGAGACGACAAGCTATATATAGAAAAATAAATAATTTCAAAAATATAACAGCGTGGACTTTTTAGGTGGAAAAAAGCCTCCTGACAGAACCACTAGTCGAGAAATAGTCATGTTTTTCAATGTCTCGTTCTTTCAAAAATTAACTACAATTTCTGAAAATAAAAAAAACTAGTATTATATGTGCATATGTGAAAAAGAAATCGAGAAAGTGTTTTGCATCGTCCTTCTGATAGTGTAAAAATATCATTATGAAAGCATAAGGTATATGGTAGACATGTTACTACTAAAATGGTCCCTTCAACGTCGATAAAATTAACACAATACAAGAGAAAAACAACGTTTCTGTTTTTTACCAAGATGCATACTTGGTAGCTTCGATGGTGATTCCGTCACACTCTTTCTGACGAAGTGGAAGTGGTCATTGGAACCCAATAAGTTCTTTGAGTAAAGTATAGAAAGTTAGCGTTAGAACATTCATTTATCGAATCAGAAATATCTTGCTTTTGGCTAAAAATGAGTTAGAGAGTATGTTTGTGACGGATTCATCATTAGAAATGGACTAATTTTCAAATGTGTATAGCTTTTATCAGGAGCGATAGCATTTCTATCTCATACTATAGCTAGGATAGCTAACCAAGACAGTTTTAGAACATGTAGTTGGTTTTGAGAAGAAAAAAATAATTGTCTGTATAAAAAGTTTCAAAATAAAAGCTCATGCTAAATATTAATTTTTATCGATTCCGAGTGATATTTGTTTGATAGAATTGTTTTTTAAAAATTTAGGACGCTATTTAGATAAAAATCACGTTTTCATAACGTATCGATCAGTTTCTACAACGTGATTGTATTTATTTTGTTTATTTTTGTGATTTAATTTTGCCGCCAAAAGTGGATTGTTACGTGGACAGATCGTTATAATTCCGTGTTTTACTTATCCATGTGAATCAATTAATGTTTTATATCAAACTTTTGAAATACTCTGTATCTGCAGTCAGTTATTTCTAATTTGTTTAAATATCAAGGTTATAATCATATCAATGCAACAAATATCACCATAGGCTTTAAACATATGATGATGATGATGATGATAATAATGGTTTAAGAGAATATTTTTTAATTAGCCTATATAATGTACTTTTATAGAATTAAATCATCAGAAAAATTTGATGAGGAACAATAAGAAAAAACGTCATACTTTAACTATGACAATTCTTTTTTGTTAAAACAATAATCAATTGACGCAATTTTTTTTCCCTTGAATAAAATAAAAAAGAATAAATTCACATATGCACGTTTGTCAATAATCCCATGACGTATGTAAAACGTGTTATCTGTCTTTTTCTTTCTTTTTATTTCATTTGATTTAAAATCATGGGTAGTCGTAAGTCAAAAGTTGTTCCTCCTATAACAGAATTAACTACTAACCAAGTAGCTAAAATTTGTCGTGAAACAAATTTAATTGATAGTGAAATTCATCGTCGACATTTATCTTTTCTTGAACAATATCCTGATGGTTTAATGACACGTGAACAATTATATGAATGTTTAAATGAAGTTTGGCCAGAAAGACATATTGAGAAATTTGCTTCATATTTTTTTGATATTTTGTAAGTTTAAATTTTCTTTTTGTTTTTTATTATTAAATTTTAATTTAAAATAAATCAATAGAGATCAAGATCGAAATGGAATAATTGATTTTACAGAATTTATTAATATAACACATAAATTAGATTTAAATGATATGTATGAACAAGCTGATAATGAACGAATTTTTCTTGGATTACTTTTTGATATGTTTGATCGAAATCATAATGGGTAAATTAGATTTTTTGTTTTCTTTTAATATAAATTATATTTATATACTATAGATATTTAGAAAAGCGTGAATTAAAACCATTAATTGAATCAATATATGATTTAGCTGGTTTACCTGATGATGAAAGACGTGGAATGTATTCAATTTCTGCTCAAGTAAAATATTTATTAGAAAAACTTGATAAAAATAAAGATAAACGTTTATCAAAACAAGAATTTACTGATCAAGAAAATTGGACTAATGATGGAAGACTTGGACGATTTTTTTTCAGCTATTATGGTACAAATAATCAATAAATAAAAAAACAATATTTTCAATTGAATTAATTAATATTCACTTTTTTTTTCTTGTTAATTTTCATGTTAATGATAAATAAACTAAGAAAATTAATTTTTTTTAAGTAAAGATCTGAGATCTGAAAAAAAGTTTATTATGCATATAAAATATTAGTTTGAATTATATCATTAAATTATTCAATATTTATTCTGTTTAACACAATATCGATAAATAATATTTGTTTAAGTGATATCCTATTCAAAATTAAATATTACCAAAGATCATCTCTTCTTTATTTTCTTTTTAATGATAATGTACTGTCTATAAAAAATATCATGATCATGAATGTTTCCTTTTTATAAATGATTTATTTGAATAAGTGAATCAAGAATTTGAGAAAATAAAACCACAACAATTTCTTTCATTCAGATCTTTCAATTAGAATTAGAAAAGTTTTAATTCTTTTTCTATATCGTCATTTCGTTCTTACTCTCAAGATGAAAGTTTTTCCGCAATTATATAAATATTTATCATTAATAGTACACAATATGCCTACATAATTCTTACACTAGGTCATTTTATTCTACGTAATAATAAATGAGCATAATAAGAAGAAAAAAAATATCAAGAGCACCAAACGTGTTATTATCAATGACGTAGATGACGCACCAGATATGCAAAGAATACAAATAAAATATAATTGTTGCGCCTGTCATTTTCATATTCTGATAATTATTAGATAAACATTTATGTACTGTAAAGATTGTTTTATTTTTTCATAACATTACACTTTTATTAGGAATTTATTTCAAATAAAATATAATAAAATAAAATATCTATTTTGATTATATTGAATGATCGAGAAGATAATTATTACTAAAATGTACATTATGAAAAACACTAAGAGATTATATAATGGTACTCGATCTCAATTGTAAGTATGAAAGTTTGAAGAAATACATTCGTAAGTATCTATCATATTGAACTTTGAAAAGAACCTGATGAAGTTCAGATAATCCAAGATCATGTGTTTGCGAAAAATTTTAAAAAAGAATTACGTTGTGCTGCAGATAGTGATAGAAACATGATATTAACAAATAAATTAAACTAATTTGAATTTTTTTGAGATTAAATTTTAGAAAATGAAATAGTTGATATGAAAATCTATTGTATGATCCTGTGAAATTTTTCAGTCCATATTATAGTCATAAATATCGGGAAATGTGATGATATGACATTGATGATCAATATTTTAACGATAAATGATGCCCTATTTTTAGAACCTTATATATCATATCGATCTTATCGCACAATATATATCAAGAGTTGATTGTGTAATAACTCTCGATAATTGAGGAGGTAAATAATAGAAATGAGCAAGGCAAAAGATTACATTTATTGTCTTCCTTCAAAACTTTATCTTCTCTCATTTCTCAGTTCTTTTTCCTGTATTTTGGATACATGATTGAGATATTTGGTTTTTCACTTACAATAGAATATACGTATTCATAGTTGAAAAAAGTAAAAATATATTTTTGTCAGTGTATTTATTGAATTTTTGTATAGAAATTATACTTATATTTAATTAAGAATAACGGATCTATGTCTGAAAACTATCGATTCTTTATTTTAAAAACTTAATAAACTTGTTAGATCATTTTTTAGGTGTTCTTATGTAATCAATTGAAAATTGACGCTTCAAAATAGAATTGTGTGTACTGATGGAAAAAGTATTTTGTACTAGAGTGTATTTGATTGTCATAATGATGAATATGAATTAGAATCAAACAACAATAGAAGCCATTGTAGTAATTCATTCTAGAATGATATATTCAATGCGAATTAAAATATCCATTAATATTCGTTATAAAATTAATAACTTTTGCATTTTATTTATAGAAAATACACAAGAGAAATGCATATATTATCAATGATACTATTGGAATAGAAACAGTTTATTACGAATATAGCCTTTTCAACAGACAAAAGAAAAACCTCGTGTAATCTTGAAAACTATAGATATGACACAAAAAAGCATTTTTCCAGTTTTATAAAATGAATAGTTTGCTATTAACTACCTTGCTTCATGTTTAAGATATGTTAATATTCAAAAGTTTGAGTTATACAAAAAGATATTTGAGAAGCTAAATTTGTTTAATATTAAAAAAAGCTGTCTGATGAAAATTTACAGCGTTGTTTCTTATATACAACGGCATATTTTGTTTTTTAAATCAAATTGAATACTAGTTCAAAGATAATTTACAAAAACTGGTTCGATAATCGAAATGATCTATCATATAATTTTTCCATTCACAGACGAATTATAGTTTCGTTTAATCAATAGTACATAGATCAATGAACTATGTAAAATGTATGCTAAAATATGGATAAATGTATCACTCAATTACATTCAATAACTTGGAACGTATGTATGACATTATGGGCATATAGAATAAATTCACTGCTTAGATTTTTTCTTCACATGTACAGATAGTTGTAAACAAAGTATTGTATTCTGTTTTAATACAATATAGAGTCAGATTTCCTAATTCTACCAGAAAAAAACATCTTCCGTATTTCGTTCATAACTCGAGTTGTATATATTGTAAAAAAATATTTTTTTCTTTCCAGAATAGAGCAAACATTTCTCTATCGATCGATATCAAATTTATTTAAAAAATAATTAATTAATCATTGTACAGAAGTGTGACAATAGAGAGGAATCAAAGTTTATCAAGTTTTAACGTGTTCCTAATTCTGCCATTTACATAGAAAATTGCATCATTTTTATGAAGTCATGGAAACTTAAGAAAAAAAAATATACCATTGGATACATCTTGACATCAGTTATCTAATAATATGTTTCTCAAAAAATTCTACATTATTTTATATTCTTTTTTCTCATCAAAAGAAAAAAAGCCGCGAAAAATCCTTTTTTCTGTTCCTAATTTGCCGACCCACGCATTTTGTGTTCCTAATTCTGTCGTTTTATATAAAAACTACACAAGACCGTTAAAAATAAACTTATTAATAACTTATGCCAAATCAGCGACAGACACTACATCAGTAAGGATGTTTTCACAAAAAAAGTGATCCGTGGTCTCCCTCAGGCCTCTTCTGAAAACATTACTGTGGCCCTCATCAGAACGGCTTTTTGAAACAAATTTTTTTTGTGAAAACATTCTTACTGATGTAGTGTCTGTCACTGATTTCGCATAAGTTGTTAATAAGTTTATCTTTAACAGTCTTGTGTGTTTTTTATATAAAACAGTAGAATTAGGAACACGTTAAAATTTGATAAAATTTGACCCCTCTCTATTGTCACGCTTCTGTACAATGATTAATTAATTATTTTTTAAATAAATTTTATATAGATCGATAGAGAAATGTTTGCTCTATGCGGGAAAGTGAAAAAAATATTTTTCTACAATATATACAACTCGAGTTATGAACGAAATACGGAAGATGTTTTTTTTCTGGCAGGATTAGGAAATCTGACTCTATTTAAAAACCATAGAAACATTTTTCGCGATTACACTTAGAATTTTTTTATCGAAGTCTTTTCGATTCTCTCAACAAAATGAATATGTCGGGTCAAATCGATGTACAATTGTCTAAAAATGAACAGATTAAATAAAACTTCTGGTTTATAAAATTAATTATAAAGAATAAGATAAAAATAAGTTTATTTTCTACTTATTCTATATTTTAGTTATTTTTTGACCATTCTAATTTGTTCTTGTATTTATATACGATATTTTTTTATGGTTGTGAGTATTTTTGAATAATAGATTATGAGATTTTTAAAGAAAATTAGTACACAAGTACAATTAACATATAAAATTCTAAAATATAATAACAAGAATAATCTATTCTAATATTAAAATTTTTATTGTCTCATAACTTTTTTTCCGGAAAATATGAGCTTTTCATATAATTTCCCTCTTAGCCTCAGTATAGTCTTTATAATATACATTGAAACAAGAGAATATATTATCTAGCGCCGATAATCTTTACCTATTAATATAAAATATTTTACCGAAAGCAGAAAAAAGTGCATCCTGGCAGCATTTCTCAGTGAGCAATGTCCTCAAAATAATTAGGTGATATATATATATATATTTATCTTTATATTCATATCCTCTAGAACCTACTTTGTGCATATTAGAATTGCTAATAAGAATGTTCTATATTACTAAACCCTAGATGTTGTCCGTAAATATTTTTGTTAATAGATAGAAAAACAATAATTTTGTAATCAGAATAGGTATTTTTTTCATAGATAATAATTGTTAAATTTATATTGAAAACAATAACTAATTTTAATAGTTTTTTAGTACTACTAGTATATTCTAGAAGAGATGACAACAACTTTATTGCTTCCTATTTCATATCAAATTAGTCGTATTGGATACACAATTTGTATTTTCATCGGAAATATTGGTGCAGCCATTGGTCTTTTTGTATTTCTTCAAAAATCAATGAGACGAAGTCCATGTGGATTATTTCTTATTGCTTATATGATAACAAATATTCTTTATATAAATTTTACAATTGTCTTATCCGTACTTGATAGTCTTTTTCAAATTAATCCATCTATTCGATCATCAATATTTTGTCGTATTCAATATTATATAAGTTTTGTTCTTGCAGTTATTCCATCATATTTATTAGTAATGGCATCAGTTGATCGATCATTAGCATCATCACGTAATGCTAATACACGTTTACGAAGTACTAGACGTTTTGCAATATTAATGATTGGAATAATTTGTATTTTTTGGTTAGTTTTTCATTTACATTCATTTTTTACTGTTAATATACAATTCATTAATGGTGTACAATTAATTTGTACTTTTTTTCAAGGCATTCCAGCAACATTTGTTTCATATTATAATCTTATTTGTGTTGCAACTATTCCACTTTTATTAATGATTGCTTTTGGAATTCGAATATTAATGAATATAAGACAAGGTCATATTATACGACAACAATTTCGTAATAATCGACGTCTTATTCTTTTATTAATAATTCAAGTAATTATCTATTTTTGTTTACGTTTACCTGTTTCATTATATCTCATGTATAAAGAAATAACAAAATATAATATAAAAACTTCAGATCAAATTATAATTGAACAATTTATTCAATCTGTTGTGTTTTTTTGTCAGTTTATACAAGTAAGTATATCACCATTATTGAATTTAACAACAAAAACATTTCGTAATGAACTAAAACGAGCATGGAATAGAATCAGAGGAAACATCAATCAACAACATTCAATGCATTCAATTGGAATGCAAGTCAATACACGACGTTTTAATTAAGCATGTTTAATCAATATGATATCTATTAAATCATTTAATCGAACTTAATCATTTGGATTGTATTTTATTTTTGTTTTGTGTACAAATTTGTAAATAATAAGAAATTAATGTTTAAAATAGGAACATTTTCTTTTACTAGGCATAATAAGAGACATTATAATTATTATACAGAGTTGAAACACTTCAAAAATGGAATTTATCAGTGTGTTAAATAGTAACAGTTAGGACAACTTACTGATATTAAATTCATGAAATTTCTAGAATTCGGCGCTATTTTAACATAAAAAATTTCTTTTATGAGATAGTTGAATGTTAAGATTTGATGAACATAATCAAGAATCAGTATGAAAAAAATATTCGTGCTCTTTTACGATTAGTACAAGAAATGAACTAGTCAGTAAGAAATAAATGATCAGTAAATTGTATTAAAGGGTTGGTATAAAAATCAAAATGTGTCTTAATGTACCTCACATCCATTCCACACGTAGTGCCTTAGAGACAATTAATAAAACAAAACAAAAATAGTGCAACAATTAGAGGAGGACATATTTTAATAACATTTTTGACAATAGCTTCAAATATTGTCGGTATTTGCTGAACTGAGAAAGAGTCTTCTTCAATTAATGCGAAAATATTTGCTACAGAATTCAAAATATCTTTAAATATATCGTTTTCATTGTACCAATGAGGTAACTCAACAAGAAATTTAATTTATCTTCCAAATGATGGTTCAAACAATGTTGTATTCCAGTTCATCGTATACAATTGATACATAAGCCGGTTTAAGTAAATCCATAAATAAAAAATTGGCAGCTTGTAATCGATTCACAAAATTACTTGATATTTGGTGTTTGGAAATGAAACATGGTCCTAGGCATGTCCTAAACCACTGTTGAATATTCGATGAATTAAATTCACTGATGGATGAGATATTAATTGGACCGGATATTCAGTAGTAGTTTGTACACAGTCTGGCTCGATATTCAATCAGATCATTCGCTAGACCAGTCGTGACTGGTTCCGGTGCATCCATACTTGTTTTTAACATATATCAATAAAGAGTAGTGTTTGAATAACTATTTTAATACTTAAATATCATAGTACTATATATTTCACAAAAGAAAACAATATTGTATTAGTTATGTTACATTTTTTCATGTAAATCGAAATCACATTCTCTTTTACTTTATTTATGATCATTTATTGTTTATTGAAACTCATACAACCTTTTATTAACTTTTATCAAAATAAATGGAAATATGATTTACAATCAGTAAATTATGGAAATAATCGGATATTAATGGATTTAATTTGTAAATAAATTATAAAATCAATAAATATATTTTACTAGTAATCGATTACATTAATGGATCAGTATAAAACTTGAAATTCTTATAGAGCAAATCACTTCTATTCTTATTTTCCTCGAGAGTGTGAATGTGGTTACGAGAAAGGGCGCTTTCTCCTATGACTACCTAAAGGCGTTTATATCCCTACTGTAACATTTTCCATAGTTATATAGCGTTCTTCTCCTTTTTTTCTGATAAAATGTTAAATAAAACTACTTTCTCAATAAAATCTGATTCAAACACCTATAGTTTTAGCATTTTCTATTTAGTGTCTGTCACAAAGACCTATGACGATATTTTCTGTCTCCATTGATTAAAAATCAGTCGGACATTCTGATGCAGAGTGGATGAATATGTGATTCAAGCCAAAACTTTTAACAAGCTTGTTTCCATTTTCTTGGTACTAAACCGAATCGAATCGAAACTGAGGTTGGGTTGAAAAATGACTAACATTTACACCCTAAAATTTCTCCTTATTTATTCTGTGACTCTTCTTTCAACTAATCAATTTCGTAGTTTTTACTCATTAAATTTGCATTTCATAAACTGATCATTTTACAATTTATTAATGGTAATTTTCATCCTAACCGTTTAATATTTGCACACATCATGCATCTATTTAAATGGTAGTAAAACTAAATTAAAGTTTTTTATTTAAGAAAAAGTTTCATAAAATTTGTTGATGATTAAGAAAAATATGAATGTTATAATTGTCTAGAATCTGGAACATAAGTAATCATTGGTGTAACCTTGACAGTTCTTATTCGACTTGATAATGGTATAATTCTTTTAAATTTTTGTTTGATTTGTTTTTTAAGATCAGGTAATAAATTAATAGTAACAAATGGTAAAAGAACATTTGCAAAAAGAAAAGTATATTGAAAACAAGTTAATAAAGCCATGGCACCAAAATTTGGATCACCAAATAAAGTTCGTATTACAGCAATAATACCCGAAGGAAAAAAACATATTATATAAATACTTGATATAGATATCATTTGAATTGTTAATTTACGACATTTTTTCCATGTAGATCGACTTTGTTTTAAACGATTTTTTTGACAAACAACACGAATTACTAGAATAATATTTAAAATAATAATAAGACAAATTGGTAAAACAGCATTAATTAACCAATCATAAAGATATTGAAATCGATTATTTATAAAACATACTCCTCCACACCATGGTTCATTCATATTAAAATTATTTAAACATGAATTAGCAAATATTAAACCTATATAAACAAAAATACCATAAATAAAAATAAATATTAATGGACATATATGAAAAATAAATCGTTTTTTTTTAGTATTAAAACGATTACGATGAAATATAAGTATATGTCTTTCAAATGATGCCCAAACTGTTAAATATAAATTAAGATAATAATCTAAATAATTAATATAATTCCATATTAAACAATAAATATTTGATTGAAAATAAACAGTAGATAATCGAAAAAAAATAAGTATTCCTGATTGTTGAAATATAATATCAATCAAACTAATTATTATTAATAAAATTATAATAGTATCTGATAGAGATCGACGTTGTGATCTTTTTCTATATAAATGATAAAGAATAATAATACTTAATGGAATCGAAATAATATCAATTGAAATAAATATAGATAATTTTAATAAACGTGAAAATTCACTATCTATTGTTGATATTAATACAATTGAACTGTCGTTATTCCAATTCATTGTCTACAATATATTGAAATTTAAATAACATTATATAGATAAATTTTCTGTTTATATATATATTATATGACATTTTTATCTTTTATTAAACAACATCATCAATTAAAGCGCATTAAAAAAGAATCTTTATAATATGTTAATGAATGTCTTGACATGTCTATTTATAAAGGTGTTAATAATCTTATTTGCATGAAATATTCAATATAAATGTATATTTTTACTATCAAAAAAAATAATTGGTTAAATAAAAAATTCTTTATTTTCTCAAATTTTTTTAAAATTTGAATTATTATTGAGTTCTTCTCTTGTTCAAAATGTATCAAAATACCCTTCGTAAAATTCTCATATTCACGCTTATGTGATGTGAAATTTAAAAACGATTTTTCCCTATCCATCTTCTCAAGTTCTTCTCAAACCAAGGGAATAAAATGTAAATCACAAAAATCTTTTACAATGATACTGAAAAAAAACATACTGTGGAATGTCTTTGATGGAAAAAATCTATCTAAAAAGGAAATTCATTTACTAGCTTCATTTACGTAAATCAGCTATATAAAATATCAATGTTGTTCAAGTGAATAACTTACTGTTCCGTGTTTGAGATAGTGTCTCAAAATAAAATTTTGAATAAAAAATTAACCGATTATAATTGCTGATATATTACCAGAAACTCTCATTGGAATCAAAAGTACTCAATATCTAATTATTGAAATAAAATGAAATTTAAAAAGATAATCTGTATTAGATTAACCAAGTAGTTATATACAGAAATAAGGAAATATAATATTCTTATAAATTATATAATTAATCTTAACGAAATATCACAAACATGTGTATAGATCTTCTATTTTTCTATTTAAATTATTTAGTGTTCATTACATTTTTTAATTATAAATATATTAAGTTTATTCTGTTCTTAAATGATAAATACTAGATTATATTTCAAATAACCTACTTTAATTACTTTTATCGACTATATATGACCTAGTTGGTAATGCATGATGATTATATACTCTTGTGAAGGTTGGAAATACTTAAAACTTTTAAAATGAAGATTACATCAAACAAACATTAATTAATTACTTTTGTAATCTGTCTGCATTTAATGATTCTAGTTCTAAATTGTTTCGAATTATTGAACTCTATTTTCCAGTATATTAATGAGTATAGATGTTCTAGTAATATTATATATAAAAAATAATAACAACGGAAAATGAGAGTTATTTGCACATGAGAAACTATTGCTCTTGTCTATATTTATATCGAAGCAAAAGAAATGCACAGAATAGAAAAATTTTTGATAGAAATTAAATGAAAAACAGTGCTTTCTGCTGATGGAAAGAGAAGATAAAAATGCACCTAATCGTATATTATAGAGTTTTTTTTTTTAAATTTACCAATTGAATCTCTTAAGAACAAATTCATCTGGTATTCTCTTTTCAACAATGAAAATTTCAGTTCTCTATCTTGTTATCGGCACACATGCGAATAAAACAGATCTTATTGAAATTATATTATTATGATATTAGTTAAAGTACAATTAAATAGTATAGAAAAATAGATCATTCTTATCTCTATCAGAATATACAGAGAGAAAATTTTTTTAAAGTTTGTTATAAGAAATTACAGTATCATAAATATATGCTGATTGTCATACGAAATTATGAAGAATAAACATTGTCTAAAAGAAGCACAATGATTGTAACTAATTAAATATGTGTTTCTAAGTATTACCGTTTGTTCCTTACGAAAAATTCATGTTTTCTGTAAATTATTGACAATATAAAAATAAAGATTAAACATTTTTGTTCAAAATTAATGTACGATATCGAAACAAATCACGTTGATATAAATACAGAAGCTAAAGATGGATTAATCTATCAGAATCAGATAGCAGAATCTATTCAATTTCCTTTATTTTCGAAATTCTTTATGAAATAATTCTGAAATTTATATAAGGTTTTCATTTACATTCATATTCCTTTTCTCTCTTACTTTTATCCATCTAAGACAGAGTATTTTAAAAATACATCATATATATAAATCTAATCTTTATCTTGCATAGGATTTCTTCTAATAATTATGTTTGTGACGTGAATTATATTATAAATATACACAACATCGCCATTTTTTTCGAATAATACTGGATAAACAAGCCATTAAATCCATTTCTAACAATTTAACATCTATGCAAATCATGTCTTCATTCAAGTGTAAGTCATGCATTCGTGATGGTAACTTTATGACCTTACCTAAAAACACCTCACAAATAGTTGTTACGCATGGTTAATTGTGCCATATATTGCTCTAATTTACGCATAAAACTATCCTGATTTATCTATAAATATCGATAAGAAACTAATAGTAATCTATAATTTGTTTTCTATTAATGCAAACAGTTTGATTTGAAAAGAAAAAGAAGATATGTACAAAGCATTAACAATCATATGGATTTTAGTAGTGTTCATTTTGACAATGACAAGTGGTGCAAGTATACAAAAAGGAGGTCTTACTATAGATGAAGAACAATTTTGTCAGTTATTCAATAATGAAAAAAGGTACAGATGTACTTGAAGTAGAAAAGTCAATTAACATCAATATCAAGCTAATATCGAAAACCGATCGAAATATGAGCTAATTATCATTGTCATAATCATAGTGACTGTTAGTGTTGTCTATGGAATGGTTTGTGTGTTACACTTATCGTAAAATTAATTTGCATCTGTATTCCATAACCAATCCGCATACTAGAATATAGACTAAAATTTCCTATTTTTGAATATCAATTACAACTTAAACGTGTTTAAGTTCAATTTTTTATATAGGATGTCCAGAAAGTAACTCCACAAAGAAAAGTTTGAACACATATTTCCGTTATAGTTCGATCAAATGGGTTGATATTTTTACCACTGATAAAGGAGTAAATATAGTTCATATTTATAAGGGAAACTTTGTCAGAAATTGTTTTGAAGTAGTAAAACTAACTTCAACGAAAAAATGCAATACTTTTCGAGTTGTAAAAAAACAACTTATTTATTTTCTTAACCGAGGATAAACGACATCTAATTTTTCCGATTACTTCTTCGCACTAGGGTCGTTTGGGCTTATACTTGTGCTGCAGATGCATGTCTTGTTACCTGATCTACTCTGAAAGTTTTGCTTATCGACAAAACTGCAATATTAATTTTTGCATAACTCGGAAAATGTTGCATTTTTTTTTATTATACAATAACTGTTCATTAACATAGTTAATCATTATTTTAAGAGATTAAAATAAAATGTTAACTAGCAATGCACATCAATACGAATATTTTCTAATGAATTATAGAGAAAGATAGAACATTTCTACCAATTAGACTTCCATATGATGAACTTGCTTTTTTTGTGCTAATCTATTTCAATATCGTGGGTCTCTCATGACCAATATAAACATAATGACCGATATAATAGAGTACTGATGTTATTTTGACTTATACAAAAGATAGAAGTAATTGTCAACTTGCCTTATAATCCGATCCAATTGAACTAAAAATATCGCAAAAAATCAAATTAAAATGTATTTAATATTCATTGATTTGAACAATTTCTCAAGTCATCCTAGAAATACATGTAAAAAGTGGATTATCGATTGAAATGATCGATAGAAGTTCCAATGTGATAATTACTGATAAACAAGGTATGATATGATAGCATCAAGCTTATTATAGAGTAACTCACTTAGAAACTTTCTCTTTATAATACTCGCCTTTTGTTTCTTATGAAAATCAGCTTTATGTGCGCTTGGTTGTCGTATAACAAATCATATTATTTAGCTAAATCAAATTTAAAAAAAAAAAGCATATTACTGTGATTTTTCTAGGTCTTTTTTCAAATTTCAATAAAATTCAATTGTTGTTGAAAATTTATAAACTGGAATGTGAATCATCTTTACTTTCTTACTGAATATCTTATTTATACACTAAATAATTTAATATCATGATTGAAAATTATTAATAATTAAATAAAAACAGTAGAGAAAGGAATGAGTTTACTGAACACGTTATAAAGAGAAAAATGTCAAGCTATATTGATATCGTTAAAATAAATTAGAAAAAAATATATTAACTGTTATTTTGAACAGTGCATAACAATAATTCTATGATAATTATTCAATTTAAATCATATTAATTCTATTTATCTAGTTTAATCTTTCCATTAACATGTATGGATACTTTCGTCTAGAAATATAAATTGTCAAAATAAAACTTTATTATCTATATTTTAATTAATCTGATATACCACACTTCTCACCACACAGTTCACATATGATATGTACTTGATTATGCATTTTTCCTCTCATCTATAGAGATGTTGTCTTTTCATGCAGAAGAATATTTATTTGAATAACAACCATCTTGTGCAAATTTGATGTGTTTCTTTGTGAAATATAATGTTTAATATATAAGTAAACAAATAATATTTTCATGAAAAATTTACATTCTATGAGGTCGATATTGAAAAAATTTTATCAGAAAATTCTTGTCATTTTTCTTTCACTTTAAATTTCGAATCATTAAATATCTTTAAAAAAATGTAAAAATATGAATTGAAATAATAGAGAAAATCAATTTATGTTTTATTTTTAATCAATAAATGTTCAGAACATAATTCACGAAAATTAGTTTAAATTTTAGTATTATCTTTATTTATTAGTAATTGATGATTAGTTTTTATTGAAGAGAATCTTGAAGATGTTGAACTAGATGATTGATCTAATGTATAAATCTAGGATCTTTATAGAATTTTAAAAATAAATACATTGAATTTCTTTTAAAAATTTTACTTAATTTACATATAATTTAACATCAAGAAAACGAAGAAAACGAATAAGATTAAATATTTATTATTTATGAATCCATATCTTATCGATGTTGTTTAATATTTTCATCAAAAAAAGATGATGTTAAATTATCAATACAATTTTTTTAAATAAAATTAAAAGACAATGCGATTAGTATAGTTATAGAGATAGAAAAAATAAACAAAACCTATTATTTTCTTTTTTTTTTAGACGTCGAATAGATATATTCAAGTTTGATGTTGTTCTAAAACTACTAAATAAAAATCTATTTTATTACTCTTTATATTCAATGTTATATTGAATATTTTTTATTAGAATCTTTGTAAAATCATCCAGATTTCGATGGAACTCATAAAGACAGTATCTTGAAAATGATATTCATTCTTTTTTTTTCGAGAAAATAAAAGATAAATCACAACTAGAACGGGAGTAGATTTTGTTTTCTTCACAAATCAATCTTTTATATAATATAATTACACAAAAAATTGTCATCAATTGATTTATGTCTGCAGAAAACGTTTTTTTAAAGTTTATTTTTATATATTTATGTCATTAACAAAAATTCATTGAATAAAGAAAATGAATGTAGAAAAAAAAACAAATATTTGCTTAATGACCTAATATTCAACATTATCGAAAAAAATCACCTTGACAATATGTTACGAACATAGAAAAAAAAATACATTAATTGATGAATATTCATGATATACCAATGATTCAATCTCTCCAAAATTAACAAATACATCGAAATATACATTTAATACATATATTTACGATACGTAGGTTGTTTACATGTTAGTCATTTGCTGTTCTGTCATCGTATATCAATGACCCTCACCTTATTCTATCTTTCTCTTCAAAGAAACGCTCAGGTATGTTCTCTTTTTATTCATTCTGCCGTCATATGTCATTGCTCTGACCTTGAAATGTACATTAATTACTTGTCATATCAGATAAAAAAATAACTTGGCGGTGATTATATAAATTACTTGGTTTCTTTTCATTTTTCTTAGTTTCAATCTAAATCGTTTCAAAAGCAGTATTAACGATGACATCATTCTTTCAATCCTTTGTCTGGTTTATTTTGGTAATGATCGTTGCTTTTCTTCATACCACTCATACGATCCAGCCAAACACCGACGAACAGATGAGTTCAATTGTTCCCGGTGCCTATATTGTTCAATTCTCTGATTCTTGGACGCACCAACTACCATACAATCAAAACTATGTATAATTACACTATAACTAAATAGATTAAGTCATTTCTTTTTTGTTCTAGCACGAAATCTTTTATCGAACACTGACTGACACAAAAACAGTTAGTAAGAAAAGCACTAGCAGTACAATAAATATAACTTCTCGTCAGAATTTCTCTTCTTCCTTCTTCATTGGTACTTCCTTTCATTTGGAGAATGAGGAGGATGTGTCTACCATTACAGCACTTGATTTGGTATCTGCTATTTGGCCTGTCACTATCTGCTTTCCAGCTGCTGTCAGCATTCCAAGAGTTATGAATCTTTACACATCAGTTAATCAAACTTGGAATGATACTAATAAGAATTTATTTGGTCCTCATGTTATGAGTGGCGTTGATAAATTGCATGCACAGGGATACACAGGTGAAAATGTTTTTATTGCCATTATAGATAGTGGTGTCGATTACAGGTATGATAGTTATTTGACTTTAATTATAACTAGTGGGATTTATTCAATTTAATTATATAGACATCCAGCATTAGGTGGAGGTTTTGGCTTAGGCTACAAAGTTCGGTACGGTTATGACTTTGTTGGTGATGAATACAACGGATTGAATTTGCCCGTTCCTGACTCCGATCCACTCGATTGTAATGGACATGGTACTCATATTGCTGGTATCATTGGTGCTAATCATCCGGCATTTAATGGAGTTGCACCAAATGCTACTTTGGGAATGTATCGAGTTTTTGGTTGTACATTGAAAACCTCAGGCGATATTGTCATTGCCGCTATGACTGCTGCTTATCAAGCAGGAGGTAAATATTTTTTTTTGTATGTCTTTCTTTTCATAAACTTGTAAATATTAAAATTTAGCTCATATTATCAGCATTTCAATTGCTTCTGAGTCTGGATGGATGCAAGAACCAGTAGCGATAGTAGCGAATAGACTTACCAATGCTGGTGTGCCTTGTATTTTCGGTGCCGGCAACAGTGGACGTTTCGGTAAGCAAAAATATCGATGTTCTGATCAAAAAATATAATAGTTTTATTTTAATAAGGACTCTTCCTCCCTTCATCATACGCAAGCGGCATTAGTCTTACTGCAGTTGGAATGGTTACTAATATTGACACCCCACAATTGGCGTATCAAGGATTCTTTATAGTCAACTCGAGTCTTAATACAACTTTTCAATATTTTTCTTCGAATCAACCAATTCCGGAAAAGATTTCGGGTTACGAGCTCTATGCTCTTAATCTCAATATAAGTAGTTCAGCTGATGTTTGCAATGATTTACCATCTGACACACCAGTATTATCAGAGAAAATTGTATTAATTAATAGAAACCTATGCTCTGTAGAAACTCAGATTGAGAATGCTCGACGCTTCGGCGCTTGGTATATCATCCTCTATAATGATTATGACATTTCGAGCATTCGGGATGCGTTACTTGGATCAAATTTATTCATGGTCTCAGCGGAGCTAGGTGCTGAGTTGGTCACTTATTTGAAACAAGGTCAAAGGATCAGCATTCACTTTTCAGAAAGTGTAACAGCAACTTTCGTCAATACACCCGATAACATCACTGGTGGTACAATGAGTATAGACTCGTCATGGTCTCCTACCTATGAGCTTTACGTCAAGCCAGAAGTTTCTGCTCCTGGTGGAAATATCCTCTCGACTTATCCTTTAAATATGGGTAGCTATGCAGTAGTATCTGGAACATCTATGGCCACTCCTTACATCGCAGGTGTCTATGCTTTATACAAAAATGCAAAAGGTCATGCAGCAGACATTGACTTTCAAAATTTCAGATCAATTCTGGCCACAACAGCGAATCCTCTCTTTTTCAATGATGGTACACAGACCTATCCATACTTAGCTCCTGTCATTCAACAAGGAGGTGGCTTGGTTAATGCATTTGCCGCAATACATTACAAGACTGTTATTAGTCCGCATGTTCTGGCTTTGAATGATACTGCTCATTTCAAAAGAACAATGAAATTCACTATCTCCAACATGGACATCATGAATGTGTCATATACACTCACACATGTAAGTCTCTATGTGTTTAAATCTCTTGTTCAACTAAGTTTGTCTATTCTAATGTAGCAAGGTGCGGCCACGGTCTACGTTCTGGCTGTGAACAGTAGTGTTCCTCAAATGCGCGTCCCTGATCGTACCACACAGTATGCCACAGCAATTATCTCACCTTTTGCCTTAACCATTCCTGGAAACAGTACCGCTGTTATAACAGTAACATTCTCGCCTCCTATGATGCTTGATACAAAACGTATTCCAATCTACTCTGGCTATATCAATATTTATAGCAGTAACAACGAGAGTTTTCATTTACCCTACGCTGGTGCTGGATGCGATATGAAGCAAGTCATGGTCACACACTTTGACAATCTCTCTCCTTGTGTCTCAAATTCATCCAATATTCTCGTACCCGAACCGATTGGTAATAATGTAACATTTAACGTTAGCAATTTCCCACCAAGATTCTACTGGCGCCCTATCTTGGGATCGGCTGTTGTACGACTCGATATTCTTGGCGATGGCAATCAAACTGAGGTTATCGGTGTCAATATTCTTGGTAGTGTTCCTAACTTTCCTATGTATTACCTCGACCAATCTTCCGTGATAATCGCCATTCGAGGCTATTATATAGAAACATGGAACGGAACACTTAGCACTGGTATTCGAATGCCGGCTGGTGAATACAGACTCTTGTACCGAGCTTTAAAGATTTTTGGAGATCGAAACAACAATAGTGATTATGAGAGTTGGATGAGTCCTGTTTTCACGATTGTATACTAGTCTGAATAATTGACAAGAAAATGCTAATCAAATAAAAAAAAATAGTGTACAAAAAACTCTCCTAATTGAAAAGTCATACTACTAACCTCTATTATTTTTCAGCGTCATCACTTTCGCATATAACTCTTTTTCTGTTCTACATAATTTCTTTTATCATTCAACGTAATTTTAATCGTTTACTAAATAAATACTCACATTTATAATATACAGATCGCATTTTTATCAATTGTTTTGTAAGAAATGATTCTTTCTTTTATTTCATCAAGACATTGACTGATTTCGACCTGATCATCGATTATACGGAGTGAAAAGTGAATAGACAACTGTGTCTGAAAATTGTCCTAAATAACACCAATTTTTTTCCAATAGTTTTATAGATCCTTGATTGTTCGGATGGACATCTGCTTCAAGAGAATGAAGTTTTAACTGTGTAAAATCATAGTTGATCACTTTCTTTAGAGCTTCTTGCATCAATATTTTGCTTTGATAATCAGGATGTAGGAACTATTCAGTCTCAGCTCGAAAATGTTCTTTTTGAACTTTTCCAATACAACATCGCTTCTCAATGTAATTCCCCATATGATTCCATCACTGATTGCCAATGTATCATTGATATACTGTCTGGCATCTTCTATTGGCTGCAGTAAAGGTCTTTTAATGTACAACATAATTTGTTCATTTGAACATAGATTTAATACGAGATAAGACGCTTTGTATATAATGCAGAAAAAGTTTTGTTGAAATCGAGAATCTCGTCCATATTTTTTGTTGATAATTATATTTCTAAAAGTATGTTAGAAACATACACATATGTAGTAAGACCGCCACAGGATACTTCGAACTGTATGCGAGAAAAACGAATGAGTTTTTTGTACATTTATTTTGCTTGAGAGACTTTCACCAGCAAAATATTCTAATTCAAAACTCAAACTAATAAAAACTTTCACTTATCTGCTCCTCTATCAGCAACTACACTGCATCGATAGGCACACCATTCTGACATGATATCATCCATGCGTGACATCATTCTTATATGATACCTTTTACATGGAGAAATCCTACTATCTATATTGTGTATGTGTCCTCTTATCCTTCACCTTGATTGTATCATTGTTCGCTTCTTTCCAGTGGTATAGGTAGGATTTAATATTTTTTTTCAAAACTTATTCGCATTATAGCAGTCGTTGTTTATTGAAGAAGAATTAGTCATCTTGCATTAACAGATAACTTCGCTCACTTTTTCAAATAGTATTTCATATATTTGAATATTTTATGTCAAAAAGTCATAAATAAGCATCAATAGAACAAAAAATAGCGTAAATAAATATAAATAGAACAATAAGATAAATCGAGTGAGTCCAGCTTTCGTTTATCGACAGATATTTTAAAATACAAGATATTCACAATAAAAGTGCTTGTATAATGTGTATGTATCTCTCAATGAACAAATGCATTGTCTTTTGTTATTCTATATTATTCAACGACACAAAATGCTGTTTATTTTCACTCATTCTACCGCGCCACCGATAATTCTTTTATTATTTTGACAAGTTCACGAAAATCATTCTTTTTTCGTCAAATATTGATCAATACCTCTTTATCTTCTTTCATATCTCTGTTTTTTGCTTATTTTTTATTGGTTACTTTGTTATCTTCTGATTTTTTTTAAGTAACGTTCTTCGACAGTCGATTCACTTAGCTCTAGACTGAAAGAACAACGGCGCAGATGCATGCTTATAGATGTGAATAGAATGCAGTATACTTGCCTGTGTGCAGCGTAACAAATGAGCTATAGTGGTCATCTGGCAACTACACTTCAATTAACTATCGAGAAAATTGTAAAGATCATATAGTCTCTATGGTTTTAATTAATCAGCCAGTATTAATTAAAAATGACGCTCATCGATCAATTATTTAGTATGATTGAATTATTGCTACACATTTAGCCACATGTGCTCCAGTATAGACCTTCAAAAATAATCACAACTATCCAAACACGATGAGTCAAAATCTGAACGTCACAGATTTTGATTGTCATGAGCTACTTATTCCTATATAAGTGGTAGCCTTTCAAAACCTATGACAATCTGCATATTAAACTGTTTAAGACCCAGTAGCTACTCCAATAGAATACGCCTTGAGTACGCTGAGATACTCCTTAGGATTGTTGTTGAGCATCCTGAGATACTCTTTAGAATATCTATTGTGGATCTTGAGATACTCCCAAGGATAGATTTTAAGGAACTTGAGCTGCTCTGTAAGATTATTCCTTGAGCATTCGGAGGAAACTCACTGCGTAGACCTTGAAAACTTATGGTTACCTTCACCTAATAGGCCTGCAAGGACTATGACTGTTCCTTAAAAGGTTATGTAGTGGGTGGCTGCCTATGGATAGAAATGTTAGAAGTCCGACTCCACATTGCGGTAATAATTAATTGAATACTCAACGTATTCAATTCTAATAAGTCGAGCACTCAACAACATTGATACTAACTGATTGAGAGCTGATGAGTACTGTCCATAATTAGAGTTAATTGGCTGAGTACTACTTAACTAATTAATTTACAGTTATATAATTTATGCGGACTATGATTTCATTCAATGAGTCCTTACTATTACACATGTAGTATAAAACTTGGAAACTTGTGATTTGATAAAATATGAACTGAGACAAAGTAGGCACCAAATTTGGAGTTTACGCAGTTTTGAGCTCACCTTTTTTGGCCCTTTCTTTTTATATGAGCTAGCGGGATCAATTAAAAAGCCATTTTATAGAGTGCCTTTTACTGCATCTTCTCATGAAAAAGAGAAATTGTGAATCATGTGTTTTGTTAAAGAAAAATATATTATTCAAATCGAGACAGAACTTCGCGGTCACCTTTTTATGTGCCACAATGTATTGTCTTCAATTATATGCCAGGTTTTCATATTCTATATTTCTAAGAATTTTTATTTTTGCCAATTCTTAATGAGACAATAAAAATGAATATTAAAAAACAAAGTTTATTGAGTGATAAAATAACATGCGAACACAAGTATATATATCTACAGAATGAGAGAAGATAGAAGGGAAATTTGATGAAACACAGCAAGGTGTTGACAGATGATGATAGCGTCCATCTAATAATGGTTCCTATCACATCTGTCTTCCAGCTTATTGAGAAAAAAACCTGTTTATGTATGAAATTTTAAACAAGGAGTATCGTCATACCATCTAACACTGAAAGTGTTCATGAAGTGACTATGCCAACCAAAACCATACTTTTTAAGAAGTGCAAATACTAAAAAAATTTTGCTTCCAAGTTTTAACTAATACCATATATTGAAGAAAACATTTTTTATCAGTTGATAACAATTTTGCTTCTGTATTTATTCTTTTAAAAAAAAATCGTCATCAAATACAACCTATGGTATTTGTTAAGAATCTTTTGCTGCTGAAGGCAGCTATGCTCGCAACGATTGTTTAAAAACGAAACGGTTTGAACACAAAAAACGATAAAAAAAACTCATTCGAAGCCATTTGAATGGCTTCGGGTGTCTGAATAGTTTTTTCGATTGGTTACACCCCCTAGAATCATCTTTTAGATTAACCAACTGTGCAACTATTATTTCATATTTAGTCAATATACTATTGTAACATTTTATTTATGTTATTAAAAACGAAAACAAAACATTTTGTGTGCCATGAAAATTAATCATTGTATTTAAAGAGAAATGATACTTTTTTCTAATGAAGAAAATAACTATAATTTGATGATAATCGAAGTGTTTTTTGTCAAGCATATATTATATTATGGCAATAAGAATATATAAAATGCAATTATTCATCACATTTGTCCGTTGAGTCTCCATTGTCTTCGAAAACTTTGGTTTGTCTCTCTCCAAAATAATATATAACTACTTCTATCAAAATTTCTTAATACATTGTTATCATCACATTTTAGTAGTTACATATATAAATAAGGAGTTGAATTCTGACAAGATATTCGATGACTCATAACACACGCGCACAAGGATACTTATAAGATAAGAAACTACCTCAAAACACATACATTAAAGTGAAATATATTCATGTCACAAGCAATCGTATCAACTTCTCAGAAGATGGCTCCCTCGCTTCAAACATTGCCGGTGGAATTGGTTTATCGAATCCTCGATAACCTTAAAATAAAAACAATTGTTTTGTCTTGCCGCAATGTCTGCAAAAAGCTGAATACAATCATAGATACATACCATCGGTATCAGGTAATCTTTCGTTTTATTATAAAGCCACATGTTCATCATCTTTCTCATATTAAATGAATACGTTTCATACGACAGTATTCTCTTGTCGGATGTATCATATGAATAAGAAAATTCACAGTAATATTCATAAACATTGTCAAAAATTGTTTAAATTTCATCATACTCTATGAAGTCTTGTGAACTATAGAAACAAACGTATCGAATTTTCCAAGATGTCGAAACAATTTTTTTTTCAACTGGATAGTATTCGAGTTTCACTAAACAGTAAAATGTAGTATGAAGCTGACCTTGAATCGAGTTATTCAAAACAGAAAGATCTTCTCCAAAATTGAGCGAGCCTAAAGTTATGTTGGACCATCTAGTTCGAACTTTATTTCTTGTTTATATGGACGGTTTTCCATGTACACAAAACAAAAATAACTATGATATTAACCGATCAATAAAGACTAAAATAAATTGAAATCCATCTTTAAATCTCAACAAATGAATGTTAATCAAAATTAAATAGCATAATTTTAATCGCGTTTATTCTGGTTTTTTATCAAAATTTTTATATGGTTGATGTGACTTTTAATCGATAAAAATCGGAAAGTTTTACTAAACGCACACTTTTATAGTTTTATACACCAAATAAAAATAAAAAGAGAGCTTATTCAGTTTGATGACAATACTCATTCGAAGGAGAAAAGATTGCCATTTCAATACTTCGAAATATAAGTGAGGTATCCTACTTTCCTCGCCCTTCAGAGGAATGAAGAACTAGTTATTACTTCGTACCTTATCCACGTACCATGTTGAGTGCATTAACAGCTGTATGAGTGCTACTGATCTCGATGAGACAAACACTAAGAAAAACCATGTTCTCACAAATATAGATTGCACATTTTAAGACGTGGCGAATTTCTTTTAGAAAAAAGCACAATAAATACTGGAAAACGAATAATCATCTGCAAGAGTGAATGTGAATCATGCATTACATTGAAATATTTTTAGACATTGACCATTTTGTTAAGACTTATCTGTAACGATATCAAATAGAATTCGCTTTCTAGAAGTGGTTCTCGCCGATTCCTTTTATTTTGCTTATAGGTACGATTCATTCATAGTGTGGATAACAATCAAAAAGGATTTGTGCCATTATGTCATCCTTTTCAAGTTATACTCATTTTTCTGAGTTTCTAGTCTCCAGCAATATATTGTAAAGAAAATCGCAATTAGTGATTTGGGACTGAAATTTCATGCTATAATAGATCTCATAATGCGTACAATATTCTGAAAGTGTCAGCTTAAATGCGTGTTTTCTTCTTAAGATATCAGCATACATGTCATATGTGAAAATTAAAATCAGCTACTCACGGTAAAAGGCATATCACTCACTAAGAGCATCAGGGAAAAATACATACATTGTAACTTACTCACTAATAGTATCATGGATGTAGTGCGTCGGACATCTCAATAACTATGGATGGCAAACTTATGATACACCCTAGACACTTGATGCCTGTCACAGTTACCCAAGAATGAATGAATTGGGGTGTGGGATGTGAGAAGCAGTTCACCCACATACACACCCAAGCAATCACCCTCGAGAGAAGGGTGTTACATATCAAAGATATAGGAGAAATGCACACACACACACAAGATATGTAGTAAATAGTTGTTGAAAGTGTAGCATCTCCTTTAGAGATGAACATTCCTCACACGAGGTGTTGTATCTCGCTAAAAATGCCACACTTTTCGGAAGATATAATTGTAATTATCCAAATGATAGGATATGACACTGCTGCGACAGAACGCACATCACACCCACCCTCATCCTCAAGATTGTCAACACGTGGCACATGTGTTAGACATGAAAGCTCGATTTAACGGAATGGAGCACTCATAAACTTGATGCAATTTGTGTAATAAAAATCACGCAGAATACCTAAATTATCGATGAAAAGCCTAAATTTTTGTCATAGAGAGATACGATGAAGTCTTCTCATTCAGAATATAATTATATGAATTTTTGCAGAATAGAGATTATGAAGGTCTTATTAAAGGAAACTTGGGCCTACTACCATGTTTTTTCGAAAAATTTTCGCATTTTTGTCGTTTTTTATGAAAATCAGTGTTTTTGAGTTGATCGTTTATGTAGATCTACCTTTCTTATTAACGACTCAGTATGGAAATGGTCACGATTTTTTTTTGCACAGCAGATAGCTAGGGCTAGGTTGTAGTAGGGACTAATTTTTAAATTTCTCTTTCACTGAAATAAAAGCATGAGTTGTCCAATTTAAGTTCCAATATAAATGAACATTAAAGAGTCTAATATTGCTTTGAAAACAAATGAAACGAAGACGAATCAAGATTCTACTATTGAACTAATCAATTAGCCAAGATAAAGTTTTGCTGAATAATAATGATAATTCACATTAGAACTTTATTGTAAAAGCAGCCACAAAGCTAAAAATAAAATTTGAATTAAGTTTGCTCAAGCATAATCAAAAGTTCTGGCTATGATGGCTTCTCTCTCGTCACATCGTAGGAAGAAGTTTTTGTGAACCCTACATAACTTAAACTAGAAGTCATCTGAGAACTATGAAGACCATACTAAACAGAGTCTGAGTAGTGGTTGGATATAGTCTTTGAATACGAATCGCTTTTGAGATTCTGAAATTGTGAGTAGTGTAAGACTCATTAATTCGATTCGAGTATTAGAATTTTACTCGAGTTTTCAACTGTTCAACTATTACTGCATGGCAAATTAAGGACGCTAACTGCAGGATGCTAGCAATAATACACATTAATGAGATACCCTGAATACATGATCAGGAGACATTGCGTTGCATGCGGCTGCCCCAAAAGTGTAAAACCGCATGTGTCGATCTGTCTGAGGATGTTAGGGATGCCTGACCATAAGGCAGCGCACTGCATGAGGGTTTCAAGGAACCAGTACCTGTAGATTTCGCCAACATCGAACAGCATCCTCACAAAGTGCATCACTCTAGCATCCTATAGGCCACACCCTCACCTTTACCATGTGGATTTCTTCTGGCACCCTGCAGATAGCATCCTACAGTAGCATCCTTAATTTATCATAGAGTAAAAGTTGGAATATTGAAAAGTCCAATCGAATTAAAAAGTTCTACATTCCCTCAACTTCCTCCCACACCCTCATCTTCGCCCTCACCCTTAAAATTTGACTAGTTTAAAACTCGAGTAAAATTTTTAATACTTGAGTAGAGTCTTCGAGTTCTACATGTATTCCTTTTACAAAATCAACAACATTAGGTATATCATATTTCAGATTTTAATCCTACAAAGATTACTCTAACAACTTTTTTCTTATAGAGTCTGTACTTTTGAAACCCAAATCACATATTCTACTAGTATTCGCCATGAGAAAAAGTACAATTAAGATATTTATACCGTCTATTATCTATCTACTTCTTGCAGAAACATTTCGTTGTTTTTTTTCAAAATTGATTTACTTTTTTAAATAGCAATGATTCTTAGTTTCGTATCTTTCTCTTAAAAATATCAAGGTTACTTCTATCATCATATGCTATGTAGAAATTTTCTGTTTACATTTATTTTATAATGTAAAGATGACAGGACATTCAATTTTACAATCTAACAAACCGTGAAAAAAGATTAATTCATGTGATTGATGAGCAGAATATCATTATCGAGCGATATATGGTTCAGTACATACTATATTTAGCTTGCAATCAACTGACTCTGGGTTTGACTCTTAGTTCAAGCTGCTACTGTAAAGATTGCTATCCCATTATTCACAGTATTGGAGTGTTATATCATAGTTCGCTATGCTGCGTTGGTTTGATTTCAACACAAAGTGATGATTATTTTTTAATTTTTAAGGACCAAACAAACACGTTACGTTACATTGCATTAAACGCTTCGAGAAACGTTACAAATGAAAAATTATGACAAGAGTAGTTCCGGTTTTTTTTTGTGTATAGTAGTGCACAAGTATTTTGATAAACATTCTAGAGAAAGCGATAGAATGAATATTTTAAATAAGAATACAGTGGACACGAACAAAATTTAATTATCTATTATTCAATCTTAATAAAAGTCGTCTGTTTGTTGATTATAACAAAAGTTTGTCAGTGGAGTCCCTTTCGGACTAAAATGTCGAACACACATATCTTTAAACAATTGAGCTCTAGCCAAATAAACATAGGAACCAATTTCCGCATCGTGTCTGTTTCTAAGGGAGATAAATGTCTGTAATGGGGGTGTCTATAATAGGAATGTCTGTAAGGGAGGGGCGAGCCGCAAAACTTCGACATAAAACTTACACTCACGTTTTTCATATATCAGTTTCACAAAAATCACTTAAACAATGTTTTTAATTACCAAAACCGAACATGTCAACAATAGTTAACGTTACAACGAATCAAGATGTTTAAATATCTTACAAAGCAATTTTACATAAATTATCTCGATATCTAAAGAACTTCATCGAATCGTAAAAATAGTAAAGCGAAGATATGTATGGGAGAATCAACAGAATTTCGATGAATACACACGACCTTATTTTTACTCTCTAAGTTGTACAACAATAAACATTGTCAAGAATATTCCATAACATTGACTTCGGCAACTCTTTCAATTTTCTGTTAATTAAAAATATATTTTCGAACTGTGAAGAAAATTCTTAATCATATGTAATGTTTGCTTGAAAAACTTCTGAAAATTACTAAAAATTTTTTAAAATCTTACATAACTTTTACATTCTCTAATGAACTTATAAAATATTAGTAAAAGCTCGAAAATAACACTCAGTAATTTTACCAATGTGAAAAACAAAAAAAACAATAACATTGCAAAAATATTTTAAGAAGATTCCTTAAAAATTCCAAGCAAATAAATTTTCACAACATCTCGTTGATGCCTTATGAAGCAAAAAGTTGATCATCATTTCCTCTTCATCTCTCTCTCTCTCTCATATTTGTCTTTCTCTCTATTCACAGACACTCGCTAAGCTGGATCTTATGGGCAACGAAATTGGACATATTGGAGCAAAGCATCTCGCTGATGTCTTACGAGATAACAAGGTGATTCTCATTTCATCTTTATCTCTCTTTCATATTTATCTTTCTCTCTATTCACAGACACTCACTG
>JAJEKB010021464.1:779277-808632 GCA_022393335.1 Macrotrachela quadricornifera | reverse complement strand
TGCTTAGTCTTGCGAGCAACAAAATTGGAGCTGTTGGGACACAACATCTGGCTTATGCCTTACGAGATAACAAGGTGATTCTCATTTCCTCTTCTTTATCTCTCTTTCATATTTATCTTCCTCTCTATTCACAGACACTCACTGAGCTGGATCTTAGGAGCAATGAAATTGAAGATGTTGGAGCAAAACATCTCGCTGATGCCTTACGAGATAACAAGGTGATTCTCATTGCCTCTTCATCTCTCTCATATTTATCTTTCCCTCTATTCACAGACACTCGCTGAGCTGGATCTTAGGAGCAATCAAATTGGACATGTTGGAGCACAATATCTCGCTGATACCTTAAGAGATAATAAGGTGATTCTCATTTCCTCTTCGTCTCTCTTCCATATTTATCTCTCTCTCTCTCTCTATTCATAGACACTCGCCGTGCTGTCTCTTTCGTCTAATCGAATTGGGCATGTTGGAGCACAACATCTGGCTTATGCCTTAAGAGATAATAAGGTGATTCGCATTTCTTCTTCATCTCTCTCATATTTATCTTTCTCTCTATTCATAGGCACTCACCGTGCTGGTTCTTTGTTATAATCGAATTGGAGCTGTTGAAACACAATATTTTGGTGATGCCTTACGAGATAACAAGGTGATTCGCATTTTCTCTTCATCTCTCTTTCATATTTATCTCTCTCTCTATTCACAGACACTCACTAGGCTGGATCTTATGGGTAACAAAATTGGAGATGTTGGAACACAATATTTCGCTGATATCTTACGAGATAACAAGGTGATTCTCATTTCTTCTTCTTCATTTATCTTTCATATTTATCTTTCTCTCTGTTTACAGACACTCACTGAGCTGAATCTTGGATGCAATCAAATTGGAGATGTTGGAACACAATATTTTGGTGATGCCTTACGAGATAACAAGGTGATTCTCATTTCTTCTTCATCTCTCTTTCATATTTATCTTTCTCTTTATTCACAGACACTCGCCGTGCTCAATCTTGTGAACAACAAAATTGGAGATGTTGGAGCACAACATCTCGCTAATGCCTTACGAGATAACAAGGTGATTCTCATTGCCTCTTCATCTCACTCATATTTATCTTTCTCTCTATTCACAGACACTCACTGAGCTGAATCTTCGGATCAATCAGATTGGAGATATTGGCGCACAACATTTAGCTAATGCCTTACGAGACAACAAGGTAATTCTCATTTCCTGGTCTTAATCTCTCTCTCATATTTATGTTTCTCTCTATTCCCAGACACTCAAAGACTTGTATCTCTTCAGTCTAAACAATATTTCCGCGTCATTGAAAAAACAACTGCAGCGAGAAAACAATCGGTTGAGACAATAATTGCGCTTGTTGGTTTCTTTTTAAGGACTAACTAATAAATTATTGCCCTTGAATTCTTTTTGTTGTTTTTTATTTGATTCGCACGTGCGCGCGTATGACCAGAGATACTTCCGGTTTATGATGGCACGATGGTCTTACTCTTTAGGCAAGTCTCCGCATATTCGTGAGAGAGGGATACGAAGACTAAAGTCTCTAATGGTGTTATCCTAAACGGTCAGTATATCTTGATATAAGATTTTTCTCCCATTGGACAGGGGTCTGAAAATAATATAGTGACTGCTCTCCTTCGCAATTCTTTGGCATATTAACATAATCTTACCTTTTATGGTAATGATAATGATTTGAAAGAGAAGAAAATATTAAATTAAAGGTAAGTATAAAAAGAGAAAAAGAAATATAATATATTCTATTGTATGAGGTATTCTTTTGGATTGAATAGTATTCCTTTTTCTCATTTGTCGTTATTCATTTAAGACAGTATTTTAATCCTAAATCATATAAATGAATTCAATGTTTTACTTACATAATGCTTTTTCGTCAGATCATGTGTATGACGTGAATAATATTATAGATGTACGCTGCATGGACATTTTATTCAAATAAAATACAATAAACCAGCCAGTATATCCATTTGTAAGTATTTGAGGTCTATGTAAATTATTTATTTGAATTTATGTCATATATTCATGGTTATTGTTTTGCGACACTACTAAATAAATCTTCTCACAAATACTTGTTATGCATGACTAATCATAATATATTTTAGTCTAAACTACGTACAATATTAATATTGCTAACCTATAAATATCGGTAAGAAATCAATGGAACTATGTACAAAGTATCAGGAATCATATGGATTATAGCAATATTCATTTTGATGATGATAAGTAGTGCAAGCATAGAAAAAGATGAGGTTGAAATGAGAGACCTTGCTTTAGATGAAGAACAATATCGTCTAATATTCAATGATGAAAAAGGTATAGGTGTACTTGAAGTAGAAAAACCTCGTGATGATCAATATCGTGCTATTAAATAGTGTCCTGATTGTCTTATAATTATACGACCAATTAATTGTTGAGCACTTTTCTGACTTTTTGAATAAATACGGAAAACTCTTCCAAATATGGATTAATAGTCATTGTCAATAGTACATTGGATGTTGGTATTGTTCACGAGATGGTTTTTGTGCTACATTTACTACAAGATCAACTCGCATCTGTATTCCGTGACCAATACGTATACCTGAATATAAACTAAAATTCCCTATTTTCGAAGTTCAATTACAAATGGAACGTTCTTGAGTTTATTTTTGTTTTTATTTCAATCAAATTTTCATGCTATATATCATATTGGAATGATGATTTGAAATTTTAATGATGGATAAGCTATAAAATAATCAATAAGGACTGTAAAAATTTTATGTATTACATATGTTTTTATCGAACAGTCTTATATAACTACAATAGATTATCATTGTGTAGAAAAAATGACACATAATATAGTAGAAGAAGAACGATATGTCAAGTGATAGAGTACAATAATGTATTTGTTGGACAGTTGATTGTTTGAATGACTCAACATTTGATTCTGCTGCATTGATTTGTGTTTCTGAGCTTTTGGAAAGATAAAGGAATAAAGATAAATTCAAAAAGAAATTTTTTTTTTCACAAACTGTCTTTATCTGTTAGTATTAGAGTTGATCCTACTTTAAAACGAACATAATCAAGTTTTAAAAAAGTTCATCTCTTATTAAGTCTTGTAATAAATTGTTTAAATTTCCGGAGTAAAATGCGATTAATAAAAAAATCTATTTTTGATCATAGTCGACTCAGATTTAGAATAAATTGATTAGAAAAAATAGCTGTAAAATTAAATGTTTGATAGTTTTTTTTTATAGAGCTTCGATTCTATAAGGAGAAGAACTGATATATTGGTAGGCATTGTTAATATATGTTGTATATTTACCATAAACTTTTATTTTTAAACAAATATTTTGTCATAAAAGTTGAAAGTACTAAAATTTTCGTATTCCTCATTGAGTAACCCTTTTTAAAAGTTAGAAAATGAAGTTCTCGAAGATAACTCAAATATAAAGGAACCGACTGGGTTTTCGATGCTGAGTTCGAATTTGATATTAGTTTTGATGTAGATTAGAATTTTATTAACATAAAAAGGTTCATTACCAGGCAAAAATGTATCAAAAATCATACTTCGAGCATAGTTTGACTAAGAATTTTTATCGTCGTTTCACCCTCAAGACTTTATGAAATATACAGTTTTGTAGCTTTTAAAAAGGGTTATCCAATGAGGAATACGAGATCAAAAAAAGATTAGTTTATTAATAGCATTTTGCTTCGGAACTCTGATTAAAAACCACCTATAAAAATAATGTCAAAATTTCAATTTCAATATGTTCTTTCAATTAATATGTGACTCATTGTTATATTTCAAATTGTATAATCATCAAAGTTTGAAATCATGATTCCTCATGGACTTTGTGTTAAAAAAAAATACTATGGATAGATTATCATTAATCGTGCATAAATTAAATTGATATTTTCAAAAATTTAGACTTCAATCTAATGAAATGAAAAAAGACTTATAAATCATTTTTTATTCTAAATTTATCATATTTATAATATATATTTACTATTAAAAGAAATTTATTCTAACAAGTATCTAAAGATATATAACTAAAAAATAAATCATATTGCTCCAAATAGATGTCCAATATAAGAGGAAACGTTGAACATATAATTAGAAATGACAAAAAAAGAATTAATCTGTTAGAATTAATGTAGTAAGACGAAGTAAGATAGTATTATATTACAATATAAATCATGATTTAAATTTATGATGTGTCTATACTGTGTTATTCCAATCTTTCATCTGATAAGAGAAACTCATGTCGCACTCCTTAAAAATAAAAATAAATATTTACAGCCAATGCAAGATATATCATGCATTGTTGACATATTTTATCAGACCACCAGGTACCTAAAAAAAGTTTATCTTCTTTATATTTATAGTGAAAAAAAACGTGCGATACACAAAATAAAGATGGGTGTTGTCCAAGTTGTTTCAATATTACTATTCATTCTTCTTATTCAATGTAAGTATCTTTCTATTTAAGAAAAATTAGTAAAAGAAAGAAATTCATGTGAATTAAGGTAATGGAGCACCTCGTTTTGCCAATTATATTCAAGATCATATGGTACTGCAACGAGCTCCACAAAGAGCTATTGTATGGGGATTTGGTGATGCAAGTAAATTAACTACTCTTAGAATGAATAATAAAATCTATACAACTATGAGTCGACCAGAGCCTGCAAATGAACAAGGTGAAAGTATTTGGTCAGTCACACTTGATCCTGTTTCAGAAGAAGGACCATTTGATATTCATGTTTCACAACCATTAGCTAATGGAACACTTGTTACAATTACTATTCATGATGTTCTATTCGGTGATGTTTGGATATGTTCAGGACAATCAAATATGGAAATGACAGTGAGCTTAATTTTCAATGCAACAGAAGAAATTGCAAATGCTGGTAATTATCCTAAAATACGAGTATTTACTGCTGCTTTAAAACCATCAGCAACACCTATTGAAGAATTACTTGGTATTACATTAAATTGGGCAGTAGCATCACCACAAAGTGTTGGTGGGCCAGACTGGAGTTATATGTCAGCTGTATGTTGGCTTTATGGCCGCCATATTCATGAAACATTAGGTGGCCGCCCTATTGGACTGATTGCTACTAGCTGGGGTGGAACAGCTATTGAACTTTGGATGCCACCAAAAGCACTACAAGATTGTGGTATTCCAACGTGAGTTTTCAACATTATTTAATTTTTGTTTTATTGATTTATTTTTGATTTTATATAGAAATGAAGATGTGGCAATACAATCATATAAAGAACCTTCTGTATCGGCAGCACTCAATCATTCAAATTTATTTAATGCTATGATCTACCCATTTACACGTACTGTTATCTATGGTGCAATATGGTATCAAGGTAAGCAACAGTTTTGATACATTGCACACATATTTTTTATTCTATTCATGTAGGTGAAGCCAATGCTGGTTATAACACTGATAAATATGCTTGTTCATTTTCAAAAATGATACAATATTGGAGACAAACATGGAATGAACGTACAGGTCAAATAACTGCTGCTCAATTTCCATTTGGTTTTGTGCAAGTAAGATTTACTCAAAATGATTGAGAAAACATTTTATTTATAGTTATCAACAGCTACAAGTTCAACAACAGTAGTCGGTGGTTTTCCATGGATTCGATGGCATCAAACATTTGATGTTGGTTATGTACCAAATAGTGTTGTTCCAAAAGTATTTATGGCTGTTGCTTTAGATCTACGTGATGATCCTAATGGGTGAGTTAGAGTTTTTGCTCATTATTTAATCGTATCTATCCTTGTAGTGTTCATCCTCGATATAAACATGATGTTGGATATCGACTTTCACGTTCTGGTCTTGCAGTTGCTTATGGACAACAAATTGAATTTCAAGGTCCTATTGTACAAACTGTTGCTTATTCATCTGGTAGTCAAACAGTGAATATAACTTATACTGCTGTATCAAATATCGAATTACGAAATCCCAATGGCTTTGAAGTTTAGCTTTTTCTTTTTTTTAAATATTTATAAGTAATTCGAGTTCTTTTCTTTTTATTAAGGTTTGTTGTCAAGGAAGTCAATGTTCAAATGATAAATTGTGGGTTCCATCTACTGTTTCAAGTAAAACTGGTTTGACAATAACACTAACAGTACCAAATTCATGTGTGGGAAAGCAACTCTATGGTCTTCGTTATCTTTGGCGGGAAACTCCATGTCCATTTAAACAAGCAGCTATTTATAGTTATACAGATCCAAATTTACCTTCTCCACCATATCTTAAAATTTTTTAAATTTATAGAATAGACTTTAAAAATGAATTATATAATCATTAACTTTTCGTATAAAATATTTCTTTTATTGAAAGTATGCTTTTCATATGGTAAATAGTTTAACATGACAAATACTTAATTCTGAAGAAATAAAACATATACAAAGATAACAGAGATATCATTCAAACTTGATAATTACTTTCATATATTATTCAGCAAACAAGTCGATTTTACGTGAGAATTTTCTATTAAATGGATAGTAAGACAAATTTCGCTTAATAATGTTTTCTTTGGAATGTAATACATTTTAATCTTTCTCCGTTGTCATACGGTTTTAATTCAAAAATAAAAAAATTGTTGATTCTATATTGTATTTCTTTTATCTTATGTTTTTGAATTAATGATATTTATATAAGATGAATAGATTGATGATGACCTAGCAAGTTTCATTATAGGATAAAAAGAAAAAAGAACGCTTTGTCATTTATTTATAGAATGATGCAATACAACAAATTAAACTTCGGATAATGTAGGTGGTAAATATTCATCATCCGTTATTTATTGACATACAACAGGTAAACTGATTAAAAACGTTGACAAAAGCACGTGTTTAGCTTTTCTTATGAGTAATATTTACCTTTATTTGATAGAGAAATACTTTTTTTTTACTATTAGACGGATTATTCATATTGATAAAGATAAAATTTGTTAATCTATTGTTATTCGCTCTATTTTTTTTTAAAGTATGTAGATTATTTTTTTCTCATGGCTAAATTATTAGGTAAACTACAGGTAATATTTTTAAATTGAATTTAATATAGATTTTTCATTTTACATAATTATTTCAGGCATTAGCTGGAAAATGTGAAACAAAACCTAAAATAAAAATAACCCAACAAACATCATTTGAATCTGTATTGATTATTCGCGGTATGGATGAAGGAATACCAGTTTGGCATTATATTTTAATTCCAATTAAAAAAATTGTTGAACTAAAAACATGTTCACCAGGTACTGTAATTGATGTTACAGATTATGGTCGTTTAATTAAATATCGTGATGATCAAAATAAAGATCAAGTAATGATAGGGTGGGGAACTAATCCCCCTAAACATTTAAAAGCATGGATTAACGAATGTTATGGTATGTAAAGCATATAGTTTTATATTTGATTATAATATTTTCATTATTTTAGAACAGATTTCTATCGATGAAAATATTCAACTGACGTATATAAATGATGATATTCGATTGTGTTCAATGCAACGAATAATACCAGAACAGAAATTAGGTATTTGGCTTCGTTATCATCAACAAGATCATTTTCATTATATCAAATTAACTGATGATACAGAATCAAGTTTAGCTTATCGAGGAGGAATTAAAAATTTTGATCGTATTATTGCATTTAATGGTATTAATATTGAAAATGATACTGTTGAACAATTTGATGAACGTTTCGAAAATGATCGACATCTTCCTATTCAAATGCTTGTTTGTAGTCCAGCAACTTATGAACATTACAAATCGAATAAAATGCCTATTCATAGTAATTTATCAACTGTTCAACGTTTGAAACCTGTATATGATATATCATGTAATTAATACAATTCTAATTTCTCTTTTTGTTTTTCATCTTATATTGATTGTTTATATATTTATAGTGTCAGATAATAGTACAAGTACAGAATCTAATTCTGTTATGGAAACAATTTTTTGTACTATTCAATGGGAAGATACGAATACTATGAGTATAGTACCTCAATCAGCAATATTTAAATCACCTAAATATACTCATGTAAATGATATTTGTCTTGTACAAGTAGGAGAGGAATATCAAAAAGGAAAAATTCTTTGTATAGGTAAGAAATTATTTGTATGAAAATTATTAAAGATAAATTCATTTTTTATTCCTTAGGTTCACATGACGATCATCAGAAATTAAAAAGAAAATTAGATAGTGATATTACAGTATCAAATGTGATTATTCCGAATACTCATAATAATGATAAAATACAAAATAATAATATTTTAGATATTATTACCGTATTTGAAGATTTTCCAAATGAATTATTTTTTGAATTATTTGATTATATTGATGTGGAAAATTTATATCGTACTTTTTGGGGAATTAATTCTCGATTAAATAATGTTCTTCAATTATATCCAAATTTATCATTAATTTTTAATGAAAATAATGATTCATCATTGATATCATTCTATGCATTTCAAGTTACTAAATTAGCTATTGATACTTCAAATAATTGTAATTTAAATCAATTTCCTAAATTACATTCATTAACAATATATAATAGAAATCCTATACATATTATACAAATTCAACCTGATATTCTTCCTCATCTAGTTTATTTATCATTTTCATTAAATTCTACTTTTAAACCACCAGAAAAACTCGTTTGTGATGTATTTTCAAATAAATTTCCATGTCTTTGTCATGTTGATTTAGGTTGTATTGATAAATCAACTTCATATATATGGTCAACATCACCTCGTATTCAATTTCTATCAATACGTTGTGAAGAACTTATGATTATTAAAGATATTCTTATATCATGTCCAAATCTTGATCATCTTCAAATGCATGTTCTAATTGGTTACAATAATAATATAATTTCTTGTTTACAATTTACTCATCCACTTCAATATTTTACACTTTGGGGTTATTGTATCGATTTATCCTTAGATACTATTGATACTCTTCTCACTTATATACCTAATGTTCAATATTTATATTTACAAACAACATGTTATAATCCATTCGTTCATTTAGTTAATAATATTATTAATCGATTATCTCATTTATCTCGTTTCGATTGTTTTATCAAAGAAATGATAATTAATAATGATAGAATTGGAAATATTGATATTATACATAAAATTCATTCATGTTTCAATCGAATTCAATGTATAAATGAAACTGATAAATTTCGAATTTTTGCTACTGAATAAATATCGTTATTTTAAAGTTCTATTCACATATAGTCTTTGTTCATAATTGAATCAATATTTTTATATTGAAAAAAAAAAGAAAAGAAACGAATTGATACATCAATTTTCTAACACATACAAGAGAAGTATATAAAAAAAAAAGATACAAATATATATCTGACACAAAGGAGAATGTTTTAAAATACAAAAAAAAAAATTAAATTTTTAATTTATCAAAATGTGGTATATCAATAATATTTTGTTGACGAGAAATTTTTTGATTATTATCATTAATAATCAATTCAAATTTTCCCGTACATTTTTCACAAAAATCTGATTGAATTTTTATTGATTTTGAATGTCGATAAATTCTAAACGAAAATAAAAGAAAACAAAAAAAAAAACTTAATTAAATTCTTACTTATAATGACAATTCACACATCGATAAATAAATTTATACATAACATCATATGTATGTCTAATTGAAATTAATGGTAAATAAGGATAACATTGTTCAGCTATACGTTTCCATTGATACCATAATGGTCCATGTCCATGTTCCATCACATCATCAATTAATGTTACAGCAGCATGACACATTTCATGTAAAAGTGTATCACGACAACGTTCTAAATGAATAAATTAAAATAATTTGTTTTTTTTGAAATAAAATTTTTTCAAACCAGGTGTATCACAAATTTTAAATGAAAGTGTTATAACAGCTGTACGTGTTGTTCGTCGACTTGTACAATGACCAGCAGTAGCTGTTAAACGACTACTCCATACGATATTAACTTTATCTAATAACTTCAAAAAGAAAAAAAAATATTTTAATTTAATTCGAAATATAAATTTACTTGATTAGAAAAAATATCTTGATTATATATTATAAAAAGTTTATTAATTAATTCTTGACGATTTTCTTTTAATTTAAAATCTGATGGAATAAAAAATCTGTATTGAAATAGAAATATGAATAAATATTTATTGATAAAAAAAAATTAAATTCGAATACAATTTAGCATCAGGATGTTTATCTTCAATTGGTACGTTTTCTGATAATGATTCAAGAAAATTAGTATAAATTTTTGTATTATCTTGTTTTATTGATGATGATGATGAATTTGAATCATTGTATTTAACTCGAATACTAACAAAAAAAACTTTAATAATTTAGAAAAAAAATTAAATTTACCTTATATTTCTATGTAATGATAAACTTTGATTTTTCTCATCAGATTCTTCTGATGTATAAACATCTGTAAGTCTAAGAAGAAGAAAATAAGATATTAAATTTAAAAATAAAATTTACTTTCTCCATAATGAATCAGTATGATTTATTTTTGAATGTTCTTTTATATCTTCATCAGAAGATGATAATGATGTATTATTAATTAAATCTTTTAAACTAAAATTAACAAAAACGAAATGATATATTTTAAAAAAAAAAGAGAAGATAATCAATACCGATTTTTTTTTGTTTTATAACGTGATATATCAATTGAAGTTTGATATTCTTCTAAAATAAATTTTATAAATATTTCAAAAAAAAAAAAGAATATGAAATTACTTTCATCAAATATTTGATTAATATCAATAGCTTGTTGATTACATATTGTATCTCTAGAAATAAAATAAAAGTAATTTATTTTAACTTGATGAGAATTTAAGGAAATAAAAAAAAAATACCTTTGACTTTGTCGTTTAATTAATTTATTATTTAATGAAGTATCTAAAAGAAATAATAATAATAACAAAAATACTTTTTTTTTTAATTACGTGAGATAATTTCAATTGGTACATCTGTTTGTTGTGGAATACTTTTCGAACATAATTTTCTCCATGGATTAAGACTTATAACTTTCCCAGTAAATATATTAATAATTGTTTTTGATGTTTCTTTAATAAATGTTCGATTATCATCAATTGTTGATAATGGATTTTTATCTATTTCTTCATCATCATAATTAATTTCTGAACTTGTAGTAAAATTATGTTGATTTTTATCGAATATATTCGAATATGAATCTAATGATAATGATGTTAAAAAAGATAAATCTTCAGGATGATCAGTCATAGCATTAAAATGATGTTCTTTTTTTTTTTTATAGCGATTAGTTTAACAATACGTTCATTTAAATGTCATTTGTCTATTTATTGAACGTTCCTTGTCTACATTCGATAGATACCGCTATATTATAATTATATATTCAGATATAAAATCAAAAAATAAAAATAAATATAATATGAAAAGTTTCTATTTTCTATAAATAAGATACAACAGACAAAAAAAAAAAATGAAAATGTTTATTCATTCATTTATGTTTAATGTATGATCAATTGTTTCAACAAGATTTTCTACTATTTGTGTATGATGTTGTGATTGATGACTTTGAATAATAGCAGCATTAACAAGAAGAAGACATCGAATAAAATTACTAAAAAATATAACTGCTTGTAAATGATCATATTTATAAAGTAAATATTTCCATGTTACTTCAGCATACATATTTTGTATATGTAAAATTTCTTTAATATTTTTCAAATTATTTAAAGAAGTATTAGTATAAATTGTACAATTTGTTGTAGAAAAAGCAAACATTGCTATTCCTAATTTAACAAATGTTATATCAAAATGTACTTCATGAAGTAGACGTTGTGTAAGATTTACTGTAATTGTTCCATAAGTATCTTCGACAGATTTTAGTATACTTGGATGATCAAATACTTTTGTTTCACGTAATACTAATACTGAACCAAATGTTCCAGCATTTTCCATTGCACTTCGTAAAAGAATAGGACAATCATGAGAATCCAATGAGAGAAAATCACGATTTGATCCAAAAAAACGTTGAATTCCACCTAATATTGATCCAAAAAGTTGACTAACAGCTATTGATTTAAAACGTAATTTTAAAGGTAATTTATTTTGTTCTTGCATGAAATGTTGAACAAGTGGTACTGCACTATGTTCTTCATAACAATTTACTAAATTTGATATAAGATTCCATTGATCCATGGTTAATCTTGATTGATCTGATCTTAATATATTGACTGTTGGAATCTACAAAACAATAATAATAAAATTTTATTTTTTAGATTCAAAACTTTTCCTGTCTTCGTCTATAGTCTGCTTGATTATTTGCTAATTAATTATTGAACAAAAAAATAAAAGAATCTTACCAATTGTGTTTCATATTGTTTATTAACATTCATTACAGTTATTGTTGCTTTAGTTGTTACATTCTTCTTTTGACTGGTTCTTGGACATCGAATCATTTGAGTTTGCATTCCACTTTGAAAACATTTAGCTAATCGACAATGAGTACATGTATGACGATTCAAAATATTTATATCACAATGACCATCAAAGACACATTTGAATGTTTCCTACATAATAACATATATAAACAAATAAGAAAAATGTTTTTTTTTCTCAATATACTAATCCCAATTTGCCATTTCGTCTAAAGAATATTTTACATGATTCGCATGAAAGTGCACCATAATTTGAGTGTGGAGCAGAAGCATCACAAACTTTGCATTTAGATAGAGGTTTCTTCGACTTTTGTACGTTAGCTGTTGAATTCGAGGATAAAAGTATGTCATCATCGTCGACATCCATTAGCAAGTTTTAACAGTATAATTTCTTTTGAAAGGATATGAATAGTTCAAATGAAGAAAATAATCTATAACATAAAGAAATGTAAGTTACTAGTTTTCTGATTATAAATTAGCAGTATATAGTTAGAAGAAAAAGAAAAACATAAATGACATTGACCTTTGCTCTTCACATGTTAAAGGTGTCATTGCGTACAAAAGTGAATTTTATTCATTTTATCTTGTTAAGATTATTATTAAACTATTCAATAAAAACTAGCACGATGTTATTCTTTAATTTCGATAAACATATCAGAAAATGTGTAATAAGATAATAAAATTCAAAGTAATTCGATAGAAACTACCGTTGAGTATCAAAAAAACATTCTTTCCTTCCTGTTTACATATAAAATGTTTTTTGCACCAATAATCCTTCAACATTCTTCGTACTCGAAAAGAAAATATCGATATTCATTTTCAATGTAGACTGAACAGAGTGAATGCACAATGCGTAAAACTAATAAAATAGAAAATACTTACACTATATTGCAAAAAAAACTTCATATTTTCTCTCTACGAATAAATTATAAATGTAGAGTGGCGCTAGTTAATGCTATAATTTTCTATGACTAACTATTTATCTTTATATGTTTGTGTTATTTAGCATATAGTAAAAGATTAAAAACACAATTTAAAACCGTATAAATATTATATCCATCAAATATTGAACATCAAGATAATTTGAGAGAATATAAATTTTGAATAAATTTAGATACAAATAAATACAAAAAAAAAACAAAATTTTCATTTTTATTATCTTTTACATAAGAAAAATAGTAAACATTGCACTTATATATCAAAAATATAGATGAAAATTTGAAAGATTTTCATCCATTAATTTCATCATAACTATTGATCAGTACATAATAATGAATTATCTGATTTAATATTCGTATCTAATAAATAAAATAATTTCATACAGAGAAATTGTTCTGAAATGATCTCAATTTAAATAAAGCTGAAGTTTTCATAATAATCTTTGTATTCATTATAAAAGTACGATTATTTATTTATATGAAGATAAAAATAGCTGAGGTCAAATGAATTTCTTTTTTGTTACATATAAAACATTCTCTTTCTTTAATCTTCCTCTACAGAAAGAAAGCAAATCTGCCATTTCATAGAGTGTGAGAGATGACTTTGACAAACAAAAAGATATTATTGATGTAAGATTTATTAGATTGTCATAGTCTGTCAATTTTAATTTGAATAGACAAAAAATTATATAATCTCTTGATATTTTCACAATTTCTTTTATCAAAATATGAGAAAAATAAAATATTTCATTCGAATTTTTTTTCTCTTTTACATAATTGACTGTCTATTTCACCAATTATATTCCACTCTTCTGCATATCTAAATTATGTTAGATGACACTATGATCCAGATAGGATCTTTAGCACGAACAATTAGAAATATTAACAAGAATATAAAGATGAGAGAATATTCCTGTGAATATAGTAATAATTGTCCTTGATGTTTTTTCAATAAATGTTTATTTAAATTTTGTTTATCAATTAATTGAACGTTTCTATCGAGGTGAAATTTTCATCCACATTCCATATTTTGGTCTAGAATAATAAAGATTTTAATATTTTCTTTAAAAAAGATAAATATAACCTTAAAGTAATAGCAATATCGGGAACAAGTTTTTGACCAGATATAAGTTCAAAACGAAATTTTTTAACTAACATTACTAAAATTATTTTAGCTTCTAACATAGCAAAATTTTGTCCAATACATGAACGTGGACCAGTTCCAAATGGTAAATGTGTATCAGTAAGACGATCATTGAATCTTTCCGGATTAAATTTAAATGGTTCATTCCAATATTCTTCGGTACTAATTTTATTAGATTTTTAAATAAAAGATTATAAAAAAATATATCTTCAACTTACTGATGTAGAATAAATAAATTAGCCAATATATCAGTTCCTTTTTTTACATGAATATGTTTTCCATCACTTGCAATTAAAGTATTATCTTCAATAGCTGTTCGAACTACTGCTGGTGCAGGTTGATGAAGTCTTAATGATTCTTTTAATACAAGGTCGGTATATTTTAAAAGAGAAAGTGTTGATGTTGTTATTTCTTCATTATCATTTAATACAGAATCAATTTCGGATTCTAATTGATGACATATATCAGGATTATTTGCTAAATTATATAATGTCCATGTCATTAAAACAGCTGTTGTTTCATGACCAGCGATTACTAAATTAGAAAATAAAAATTCTAGAAAGAATAGATATATTGAATAATTATACCAACAGTTAATGCTTCTTGAAAAAGTTCTTCATCAGTAAATTGATTTGTTTCATCATTTCCATGTGCAGATAAAAGTAAATCAAGTAAATCAGGTCCTATATTAAAAAAAAATTTTATGAAAAAATTTAAAAAAAAGATAAAACTAAACCTTTGCATGCTGATTTTGTTAATCCTTTTTTTCGTTCATTAATAATTTGCTGTACAGTATGTTTAATATTTTCTTTTGATTTATCAATTCGTCGTTTACTTGGTAATGGTAATTTATTAATAATTGGAATAATACCAATCATATTAAATGTTCTTTCTTCTATTTCTTCTAATGTTTTTGTAACACCTTTATGAATAGTTTCTCTAATATGTTCATCTTTCATCATTCCACTTCCAAATACACATCCAGTAACAATATCTAATGTTAAACATACCATTTCTTTATGAATATCAAGAGTTAATATATTATCTTTATTATTTGTATTAGTAATAGATGATGACCATTTATTAATAAGATTCGATGTTATTTCAGTCATAAGTGAAATCATAGAATTTATATTTTGATGTTGAAAAACAGGTGCAATAAGTCGTCGATGTTGAGCATGGAGATTATCTTCAGACAATAAAAGATTTTCAGAACCTAATAATGTACCGAGAATAAGATGTGCTAAACTTGATTTATGATAAGCACGAGCATTTGTTTTCAATACACCTTGAATTAATAAAGGATCACTAATCATTAAACGAGCTACTGGACCAAATGATGAACGATAATAACAACCAAATTTCTTTGTCATTCCAAGATTAAATGACATTGGATCATCAGCAAGAATAGCACGACGTATATTAAGAACTTCACCTATAATAGGTATAAATCGTCCTGGAATACCTTGAGCCTTTAAATCTTGATGAATACGCCATGGATCAAAAATCCAAAATTTTAGTAAACGATATACAATATATAAAAATATTACAATTATAAAAAATGACAACGACATTATCGTTACTTAGTGTAGAAAAGTAAAAGACACGTGCTTTGATCGTTTACTCCTAGAATAAAAATGATAGTCGATCGATGCGTTCTCTACAGAAGGGTAAAATTAATGTGCGAGGTAAGAGAATAGTATATAAATAATATTACATTGAGGTTTCTTTTATGTAATATAGACTAACATTTACGATTTTATCCTTTTCGAACGCCGTTACTAACCAACCAAAACAATTGTATTATTTTTACTGTATCACCTTAAAAATTCTTTATATAACCAAATTTAAAACTAGATTTAATCTATTTCATGCCTTATACAATTAAGGCTATAAATACAACATATGAAATTGATGAAGAATTCTCTATTTTTAATAAAATAACATTCATCATTTAAACGAAGAAAGTTCACTTCTTACTGAAGTTTTTCTATAGTTAAATATTTGTTCGTTCTATCAATAGTCTTTATCATTTTAATCACCACCACCGCCTCCGCCCCCACAACTTGCTCCACCTCCACAGCTCGATGAACCACCTCCACAACTGGACGGTCCATCTCCACCGCCCCCACTACCTCCACAACTAGACGGCCCATCTCCACCACCACCAGCACCTCCACTTCCACAACTGGATGAGCCGCTATTCTCTCCAGTACTAGTCGATGAACCACCACTCACTGTAATTCCACCACTTCCTGATGTAATGTCTCCACCTCCACTCACTGTAATACCACCACCACCACCACCACCTGATGTAATTGCACTACCACCACCACTAGTTACTACTAGTCTACGTGTTCGACTTCTGTTAATGCAAAATAGTGCAGTAAGTATAGCTAGTATACTATCAAAAAAACCATATGGTTTTACAGGAAATGATGGTGGATATAATACAGGATGATGCATCATCCTGCGTCGATTAGACAGTCGAAAGTTTGGAAATCGAATAGCCCTGGCTCGCATTCGATGCAATCCATGTGGTGATTTTTGGGAGTAATAATGGTATGAATGTAACATACAGTTTACTATGCTCGTTTTGACAATATTTGTCTGACTACATATATATACTAACAGGTAATATATGTCCTTGTACGTTGTCTGTTTTCACTTTTTTGATGTATAAGAAACATAGAGATCCATATCCAATTTTGATGTTTTTTGCTGCTTGACATTCATCTATTACATTGATAATTATAAGTAATTAAAAGAGAAAGTAAGAATACCGAAAACCAATTAATATTTATATGAGTATAATTATAACATACAGGCAGAAAGAAAAAATTTCTATATTATTTTATAGATTCATGATACTAATAAATATAATTATAGTAATTGATAAGATGTTTTTTCTCCGACAATATCATTTTATGTGTAAATATGAATTGATGTTCATTGAGTATAATTTACAAATTCATTTTTTTTAAGCATTCTATAAAAACTATTACTGTCAGCTTCTTACTCAAGAATTTTGTATGTCTTATCATCTACAAGATAATAACTAACACTAGTGACGTAGTCTGTGTCAAAATAAATATTAATGGTGTAATAGCAATGCACACAAAGATACCTTTATAATTTAAATACACCATGAAAAATAGATCTTTCAAAGTCGAAATAAATTCAATATTTCTAATTGTCCATATAACAAGATGTCTTTTATTAATTTGTATTTTGTCACATTATCAGGAAAGCGTATGATCGCTACATTGCCTAAAGATTTTCAATTAATCAATATGCTCGAAGAGATTCGAAATAAAATAAATGATACAGCTGTTGAAAATTGTATCTTTTTATGCAAAGGTAAACGCTTATCACTGGATGATCCTGCTATCTTTCAAACTCAAAAAAGAAAGCTTATAAATGATGGAGATGTTATTTTCATCGGTAATAAAATAACAAACTATGACTCATGGAATCAAACAATGATCAAGGAAAATAAAGTAAAATTCTATTTAAAAAAAATGTCATTTATTTAAAATTATCTTATTTATTTATTTAGAATGAACCTTTGTTTAATATCTATTTTATTACAGCCACTGGACAACAAATAACCTGTAAAATATCTCAAAAATTTCAATTCTTTGATTTCGTTGAAATAGTGGAAAAGAATTTTGGAAAACATGCTATAAAAAATTCTCGTTTTATTTGCATGGGTCAAGAATTATTATTAAATGATCGAATGGAATTCAAACATCAGAAAAAACTCATTAGAAATGGCAGTATTGTCTTAGAAGTCGTTCGAAGAAAAGAACATATTCAATATAATCAAAATCAATCAGTAATAGTACGACAAGATATTTTTCAAAATTTACGTATTGCACTATTAATTTTATTTTTCTTCATATGTTATATGAAGATTTGATGTATAATACAGTCTTTGTATATTATTTGTATTTATATTTTATATCTCTCTATAGATAAATATAAAAGATAGTTGTCTTGTTGATATTTTACTTGAAAGATAACTTCGATAGTTTTCTCTTAATAATATAAAAAAAAAGTTAGATCTTTTATTAATCTTTATACAAACAAAATCAAGACTCTTGTTTCATTTAATATTTTTTTGATAAAATTTTCCAAAGTTTTCAATCAAGTTTCCTTAAAAATTGGCACTTCACAGCCAGGATCAAATGAAAATCTGGTTACGACTAGTTGCGATAAGCAGTCTTATGTAAGTTGTTATTGTGATATATTTTATTTTCTGATACAATATGCAAAGCGTAGCCATTTAATTCGCTTCAACCGATTGTTAAGTTTTCAACAAGAATAGTTTCTATCGAAGTTTTATTATTATGTTATCAGTTGAAAAATGATTAAATAACATAAAAAAAGAAATTTTTCTCAAGCTTTCTATAAGAAAATAATATGTATCAGCATCTTCTTTAAATGTACTAATTTAAAACAAATCGAAAAATAATTCATTATGATAAAAACAGTCGAAATTTTTGAATCATTTCAATTATTAACAATAATCTCTCATAAGTAAAATATTTGCTGATCGATTTTCATGAGTCACATAGATTCCTATTTGTTACGAGTTATAGAGATACAAGATTAAGATTGTTTAAAAAATGATTGAAATTAAATAAAATTTATTCTTGAAGCTGAAAAAAATCAGATTTCAATGTTTTTTTCATACGTATAAGTATCAATGAATACTCTTTCGGAACACGGCATATATATCTAAATTTAATCTAATCTTGTAGATAAAATTTATTGAGTTAAGAAGTTTGATAGACATTTCAAAAGTTTAAGTTTCGCATTCAAAACTCAAGAAAAATATATTATATCATCCCACACTAGCTTGTTTTTAAATCTAATAAGTTGTCGCATAATTCATACTACTCATATTGCTGCTAAGTCAATAAAAAATCTCAACATTTTGTTTGTGAGTTGTATATAATCTTATAAGTAGAAGAAACGTAACAGAACAGTATTATTGCATGTCTGGCTTCTAATGGTATAAATTTGGTAGCAATAAGAAACGGCAAAAGTAAAAAAAATATCAAAGGTGTTATTAATGCAGCTTCAGTACACCCATTCATCAACATCGCATGAATAATCTGCAGAAGGATCTATGTCCTGCATTTGCATATTATTAGTATGGAAACTAAGATTGTTGAAATTGATGATCTCTATTTCTATGATATCCATTTCGGCAATGCGGATTATCATTCATAATTTCCATTCAGTAATTCTTAGACAATTATGCTTTATTAATAGATATGCATAAAAATTTGTTAACATTTGAAAGACGTTCATTTGTATGTTAACAAGAAATATGCAATGTAAAGAAAATTAGATATATAAACTGACTTACAATTAAATAAATTCTGTGGGGGGGGGGGGAGTTAGAGAAGATTTGACAAAAATATGGCATATTTATTTATTTATTTGATGCATGTAAATACTACTTTATTGTAACAATAAAAATTAATAAAATAATTCAAAAATGTTTGTTCATTTTTCTGTGTTGGCGAAGAACATCAATCAAACGTCTTTTGAGTATAATACCTTTGTTTGCAAGAAAATATGGTTCTGTATGAAGATTATTTGCATCTTTGACATTAATTCGAAAATCACTTAAATCATATGTTGGGATATTCATTTTATTAGAGTAATTATTAGTTATCATCCATCGAATCGTATTTCGACGATTTTTAATCACATTTCTCAAGTTCGCAAAATTACGATCGGTTTTTTTCAAGCTCGTTGAAAGATTTGGTGTGAAAAATCGAAATCGTTGTCCTTTAGCAACCATATTTGATGCATCTTGACATTGTGCTAATGTTGGATGAATAATAAAAAGACGATCAAAATTATCATCTCCAACGTCTTTACGCAAATCATTGAAAAATTTTTCCGTTGCTTTTATAGCTAAATCAGCAGCTTGAAAACTAAAAAAAAATAAATATTATATTTATTATAAAATAATATTAATTAACTAACTGAAAATTAGAATGAGGTGAAAATATTGAACTATTTGCATCTTTATTAATTCCACCAATGGCTGGAATATGTGATGATGAATCCATTACTGAACCATGAGAACATTTTTCAACATTTGTTGGTTTATTAATTGGATCATTATTTTCATTATGTTGATCTACAGAATAACCACTTGTAAGTATTTGTTTATTATTGATTTCTGGTAGAATATTATTTTTACAATCATAATATACAAATGGACAATAACTTCTCAACGTGATAAATTCCCAAAGTGACTGAAAATGAAATAATTCATTATTTAAAAACAAAGAAAAATGTCTTTATAATACTGCTTACACATTCTTTTTCTATTCGTGTACAACCATTATTTGTACATGTTGGTTCATTAGGTTTAGCAACTGTACCAATTATTTCATTGATTCCAATAAGATTATTAATGTCTGTTTTGCCCATTTCAATCCAATTTGAATGAGAATAAAAATCTTGTAATGTATGAAGTAATGTTCCAACTAATTCACGTGTTTCTGTTAAATTTTTATTAGTATTACGTGTATTGGCAACAACTTAAAGAAATGCAAAAAAATGAAAATTATTTAACGAAAATTATTTTGAAAAAGCTACTTGTTTGTCTAAGTTGTAGAATACGTCGACTACCATTGAGAAATGCTTCACTATCAAAATGTGCAGCTGAAAGTTTTTTTGTATTTGAAAGAAAATCTACAAGACCATTGTGTATTATAATATAATCTAGAGTAAATTTTAATGGAAGTGAATATAATTCTATTTCTATTTCACTATATTCTGGATGTGCAATTTGGTAAAGATCTTCAATATTATGTTCTGTGTTAAAATATTCTTGTTCATTAATAGTACCACCATTATTATTATTTGGATGAATACGTGTATCATAAAAGAAACGAGTAAGACTACGAATAAAACCAAGTTCAGTTATTTCGGCATGTGTAATACCTATAATGATATAGAAATATACTAATAACATTTTTGATATGTAAATAGAAAAAAAAACTCACTTTCACTAGTTTGACCACCTGTTGCAACGAGTGGAATTGGTATAAATGCATTTGTACAAATGAAACTAATTAAAAGATAAAATAGCCATTGTATATTAATACTTGACATTGTACAGAATTGTATGTTGGTAATAAAAAAAAATAAAATCTGAAGTATATTTAATATTATTTACTTGAAATTATATACCTTGATCGATATTCATATGTATTATTAAACATGAATCATTCTACTTAGTAAAATAACAGATTACCTACAAAAAATAAGGCAGTATAAATGTATGCTTTTCATGCATAAATATTGAAGGTAGTACAAGTAGTATGTAATAATCAAAAATGTCGAATACTTATTATTAAGACAATTATGTATGATTATCGGCAGTGTATATTTACAATATGTCATTCAACCTATTGAACACATATGAGGAAAGTGTAAATAGTATAGTTCTAGCAATAAGATTTAACCAATCGAATTTACTTGATATTAGAAATGTCAATACAAATAAATATAATTGTTACTCTCAAGTAATTTACTATACTGGTTAATAGCCTATCACGAATACTATGAACACTATATTTCAATATTTCATTCGTTCACCTTTAGAAGAAATAGGAGAGAAACATTTTTTATATCATTAATATCAGTATTTTTGAATTCTTCCCATGTAAACACTTAACGCAGAATGCACGCGTTTAATGGCAATTTTGTCAACCATTACGTCTAGACATACTCAACTGTAGAGAAATAGCCACAAATCATAACGCTCATCGAACGTATTGTGGTAGAAAATATTCACATAGATTTCTAATACATCGATGACAAGCTAGCAAAATCCCGGCAAATTACTGTGACGTGAGAAAATATTTTATTGGTCAAGAATTGATTAATCACATCATTTGCCTTCATGGAGTACCAATACAGTCTATACGCCAAATTCTGGATAAAACTGATGAAAACATTTTTATTCTCCTTCTATTCCAACTATCAACCTACCGAAACTGAGCCCTCCAAATACGAATTCAATATAAAGATTCAAATCAATCGACACCATCCATAATGTCTCACCTAAAATACACAAAAAATTCCATATCTCCCCTCAGAATCATTCGGACATGCGTAGAAGTGAAAAAGTCTCTTTCACAATCATTGGTAGTCATCATGGAGATGTCTTTTTCGGTATCAGTTATGGAAGAAAATATGTCCGGGCCGTCGAGTGTAATAATTCGAACAGCACGTGCACAAATCAGAAACCAAAGGTACTACCCAGAAATGGGCAAAATACACGCTGTGTTACACGTTGTTGACTGAAGCAGTGTATACATAGTAAGGCGTTCGAAAAGCCACTAAAGTTAGAAAAAAAAAATCGAATATCTTCGCTACGGTTCAAGCAAACAGACTGAAATTTTTATCAATAATAGAAGCATGTTTATACTTCAAATTTATAAGGATAATGTTAGATAGAGCTTTTGTCATATATAGGAAAAAAGGCAGTATACTTAACAAAGGCTCTCTCCAAAGATGCCTTTATCATTGATAATTGGACCAAATCGTTTGACCGAGCTCCAACAGGAATATTCAATTTTTTCGGAAGAGACTTTCAGCTACTCTGTATGTTTTTTTCTTCATAAGTGTAACAAAAGCTCTGTCGAGTCTTATTCGTATAGATTTGAAGTGTAAATATATCTCTATTATTGGTAAAAATTCCAGCCTATTTACTGGACCTGTAGCGGAGATATTAAGTTTTTTTCTAACTTCAGTGACTTTTCAAACAAATACTATACAAATATTATTAAGATCTCTAGAAAAAATAAATAGTTTTTTGATACTCATAAAAATTGATAATACATTTTATCAAACGGATAGATGAGGCTGGTTATAAAATAACTGCATTGTAATTAAATGAATCAACAATATCTGAAAAAATGTTCTATTAGTTTCAATTATTTCCATATGTTCGACTGTAATCAATGCGACGCAGAATTGATTCTACGCGTAACTGTGACGCAGTTGTTAAAAAAGTGGTGACATGGGTTCTTTGTGTCGACGATGCCAATTTCAGCTACAACAAATATGAACATTTTTTCGTATAATGCTACTGTTTAACAATTAACTAACAAGTAAAACTTGATTAATGATGTTATTGCTATAAAAAATAATGATTATGAGATTATTATTAGAAATTCTCTTAAGATTTTCATCTGTCTATGATAGATTTAGAATTGGAAAAATAAATGAAATAAACGAGCACGACTTCTCTGTCAGGTTATTCCACTACAAATTGGATATCACAGCCGAAGTAATTATGGATGATGATATCTTAATGAATTTTAGAAACATTGAATCTAAAACGACTCTTGAATTGGATGATATACAACAAAAAATGTTTAGTAGATAAGTTAATGTCAACGATTCATTTATTGGCGCAGACATGAAAATAAAAAACGAAGTATGTTTGTTGTCTCGCCGTACATTTAAAAAGAGGAATTTTTCTTTTTCTTTCCCTTAATCAATCTTCGATATAGTCAAGTTATTGAACAAATGGACCTGTCTGGTTTTTTCTTCTTCTCTATACTCAAAACTATAAATATGATCAATATGGATTCATAATTTAGATAATTGTTAACATGGAAACAAAGAAGCAAAAACTAAATGTTTTATTAAGAAATTATTTCTGATTGGAAATTGTATATCATTTATTGAACAAATAATTCAAGATGACATTATAGATTATCGGAAAATGGTGGTCAAACTATTCAATATCCTCGATCAAATTGGAAGTGAGGAAAATCTTACAAATCTATCAAAATTAGCTGCTGAAAATTGCATAAAAAAAAGAAGTTGTATACTATAGAAGAATAATTCAAATTACTTCAGAATGAATCAACTTTAAAAGAAGTATTTGTCAAAAAATTATTAATCGAGATTGGTAAGAAATGATGTTCTCATTGAATATCAAGGAATTCTTCTAAATATTGTTTATTTAGATGATATTATTCAAAAAACTAATCCTGATGAGATTGATGTGTGTTTCCTTATGTATATTAATCATTTATGGCGTCTTATGGTTAACTAATTCATAGTGAACATTGTTGACGAATCTGATTAAACAATAACTAGTCATATTTTGCTAATGAATTGTTTTGAAAAAATAAAAATAAAGGTATTATTTGATGAAAATGATCAGATAAAGTCAAATATTTATTATAATTGATTTATACGTGGGTCATGCCGAAAGTTTCGGAATTTGCAATAGTGATAGCTCCGTTTAAAATAATTTTATTATATTCGTTTAAAGTAGTGTCCTTGTGCACTAATACACTTATTCATTCTTTCGAACCATTGTTCATAATGTTGGTAGAAATCTTCTTTTTGGAGGCCGTCTATTTGTTCTTGAAAAGCAGCATGAGGCTCATTAATATCCTGGAAATTTTTTCCACGAAGCTTTTCTTTAATTTGTAGAAATAGCCAAAAGTCGCAAGGACTCGAATCCGGTGAGTATGCTGAATGGCTCAATAACTTAACGCGTTGAGAGTCTAAATATTCCATTGTTTGTGTTGCCGTAAGTGCTGATGCATTATCATCATGAATAAGAGACGTCGATGATTCTTCACCTGTTTCAAAACATTTGAAATGCATTCATTTGTATACCAGTTAGCTGTAACTGTTCTATTGTTTTAAAGAAGAATGATTGTATTAAAATCAAATTACATGAAAAGATTTGCAAACATATCGTTGGCAACAGATTGTTGTCTGCAAACTTTCATTGGAAGAGGATCACTACTTGCCACCCGAAACTTTACTTTGGCGCTTCGTGTTTGAGTCAAAATAGTACAACTAACTTTCATCACCAGTAATAAAATCACATTCACGTTTTGATGTGCTACCATCGTACTTTTTGAGCATTTCTAGGCACGAGTCAATACAATCATATTTTTGAACTTTAGTCAAAAAATGTGGCACCCAACGACATGTCACCTTCCTCAAACTAAGATAATCATGAAGGATAATACAAATATAATCTCTTCTAAGGCTTCTCCGTATCATTCTGTATCCAAGTCAATCTGAAAACGTTGTCAGTTAGATTAATATCAAAAGCTTATAATATTCTAGTTCAAAACTATATGACGGGTAATGGAAGGTAAAGAATTCGCATCTGAAGTCAAATTTGTCGTTAGTAATAAGTTATCAAACAATTAGTAATTAGTTTTACTTTTTCTTCTAAGAAGTTTGATCCGATATGACCGAAGGTCAATAAATGAAAACTGTGTTGGCTTGGCAAATAATTAATAGTAAATAATATAAACTGTCTCCAGTAATACTCTACCAAAGACAATTGACTATGAGGAATCGAAATCTAGAGTTAGTTTTTCAATATTGATAGGCATTAAATAATGATAAATTAGTAAATCATCGTTTCTGATAAAACTTCACTTATCGTTATCGAACACGGAAATTACGAATTTGAAGTCAGTAAAAATATTTGCGATCTATTTCTTAGCTCTCTTTGATGAACTGCTTGTTGTTTTAAGCTTGACTCACAATTATTCGAAGGTCGTGAATCTATTTTTGATATTAATTCTAATATAAACAGTTTTCTTTGTTGAGTACTATATGTTGAATCTTCAAGTGAGATTTGGACAAAAATATGTAAAAAACGAAATAACTGTTTGAAGTTGTGTTGTTGGGTCTCCATAGATATCAACCGTAAAATTATATTCCAAAATAGGTGAAGGTCTTTCCTAGAAAATATCCAGTAGCTTTTTGAGAAGAGTTCAAGTGAGATGCATCCATTAACTTCAAAGCTGAACTAACATCGATCGATATGGTGGCGTTAAATATGCAAACGACTAGACGTTGATTTAAAAGCTTTATCGTAAGTACTATAAGTGAGATTTGAGGCACTTTGAGAAAATGGCGAATGATTCGATTCTTGAGGTAAAATATTTCTTTATTAGATATTTGACATGAAAAGAACTACGATTAAAGGAGTTCTGAATCCTAATATGGTGTTATTTGCTTGTTGTTATTCCGAATTTCTGCTCACTTAACTCTGAACATCATAGATTTTTTCTTATATCAGGAGATCATAACGAACAAATGCTACGGGAAATTCCAATGAAAAGTTGGGGTGAAATGTTGTATTCTTGTTTTCTGGACTGAGAGGGAAAGTCATATCAAAAACATAATTCTGTGTGTGTGTTTGCTCAGAATACTAGATCAAGCTAAAGTAACTTAGCTGAAATCAATAGAAACATTACGATTTGTCTCAGTTTCTCGTTATGAACTGTGGTTGTACTATAGTCTAGGCAACTCATGGTAGTACTCTATCAATGCATCGGAAAAGTCAAAAAATGTTATTTATGATGAAAAAATCGTAGATACTTGATATTTTTTGAGTTTAAGATAGGTAGTTTTGGTTTTAGAAATCATGAAATGTGGGAGACTCATTCACACTGAGGTGGCTATAGCATCACATTTGTCGACCATTCATCTATCAATGATTCTCGAAATAGATTGAATGAATTCAGTCGATGGTTGAACGAGTCACCTTTGACGAGCATTACTTGTATTTTAGGATAAGATGAACGAAAAAATTTGAGATTTTTGCAATAAACTATTCTCACTAGGACTTGTCTCTCTGTAAAGTTTCAAGTCAAAACTGAAAACTCTGTTTTTCTGGTGTTTCTGAGTAGAATTACGAGATTCAACGAAAAATACCCTAAAAATGCAATATCATCGCAGTAATAATCTATTAGCTCGAAGCCAAAAGCGGTTGAACAATCTTGTGAGTTCTCTCGTAAGAACAATCCTACATCTACTATTATATTATTTGAATCATCTTATATTATTTTAATATTGATCGTGATAATGACGATTCTAATGATCAAAATGAAATCAGCAATATTATTGCCAAGAATAATATTCATGCTGTCGATAATCTAAGTTACTACTGATTATAGTATAAGCAATACTTCAATGAACTACAAATATGTTTCTGCATTTCTTTTTGTACTGCTTATTATTCCCTTTTCTGAAAGAAAAGGTTATATGGCGTTAAAATACGACAGATAAAATGCTTAAAGTTTGTCTATCTTTGAGATCGAGGAATCGAACAGCACCATTAATTTTGTATGATTTTGTAAAAACTTTTTTTTTATTTCAGCAAAATGTTTTTCTTTATAAAATTTGACTAAGACGCTTTTAAAAGTGAGGAATCAATTGGTGTGACTAGGTTTCCCGAATTGAAGTAGGGAGCATATAGCATAAAATAAGTTTGTAGTTCTACAGGTATGCTTATTGCTAAAGTTTGTCGGTATGTTTATGTATTCACCCCAGAGATGGGCAAGTCATCGATTTTTTCACTCAAGTCAAGTCATGTATGACTCAAAAAAAATTCAAGTCGAGTCCAAGTCAAGTGACTTGTGACTTGACTTGACTTGGTTCAAGTCAAAAATGGACTTGACTTGCCCATCTCTGATTCACCCCAGTCGAAAAATAGTATCGTCTACATTAATATTTAAAACTTGTAATGTTCTATAAGAAATCTCTACGAAGAATTATTAAAGGTATAGAACTCGAATCGCAAGTCAAAGGACACCGCCGTTTTTTCTCAAAAGTTCTTCAAATGAACTGAAATTTTCCTTACTAGTATACATCAATGAGAGACATCTTAGTTCATAATCAATAAAACTATTTTCATCAAAAATAACATCATAAATTGATTCTAATAATAAAATAAAATCATATTAGAGAATTTTCTACTATTTTTAATTGAGAATTTTCTGAGTATTAAATCTGATCAAAGTTATTTTTCCATGGAATAAGTCCAGAACAACATAAAAATCAATTAAATTCAAATAATCTTGTATATTTCAATGCAAATCAGAGATGTCACAATCCCAATACGCTGGGTAACGACATGCTACGCGTCAAGATATCCTCAAGAGCAACCACCTCATTACCTTATACTTCGCAATATATTTGTATAGCTGAGATTTTTGAGTGCTTTTGGTGCAATGGGGTAATTGCTCCAAAATATTATAGGCATAAAAAAAGTTGAGGGTGAGGGTGGGTGTGGGTGAGGGCATCAAGCTTTCCATGATATCGCACGGCATGAGGGTGAGGGCAGAAATCTTTGTATGATATCGCACAGCATGAGGGTGAGGGCAGAAATCTTTCCATGATATCGCAAAACATGAGGGTGAGCACAGAAATCTTTTCATGACATCCCATAGCATGAGGGTGAAGGTGAGTTTAGTTCTGAATCGAACGTTATACAAACAAAGTACGCGCCCTGTTGTCTCGAATGCGAAAGTGATGGATAAAATTAGTTCTATACGTTGAGGGCATTTCTGAAAATGAAATCATGAGCTGTAACCTTCGTTCTACAATAATTCCACAACGCAAACTAGTCTTTCTTATACTAACACTAAAAAATCAAAAATCTATGCAATCGGTCATTCACCTCAGTATTTCACGAATAGAGTGTAAGACGTAACACTAACCACAGTTTCCTCACACCAGATGAGTGGTAACCGTATTCATAAATCATACTTTCTCTATAAAGCACTAATACACATACATTATTAAAATCGACTGTCTATCATTACCTGAAAACCTTCACCATTTATCTACTACTACGTAGAGTAAGGCGTATTAGAAACCTGACACCTCCGTCCCTCAACTGGTCGTTTCAGACTACACTAAGCTAACTCATAATCGATAAGCCATGTCAGAAAGTTGAAAACTAGCAATT
>JAJEKB010021464.1:672000-699277 GCA_022393335.1 Macrotrachela quadricornifera | reverse complement strand
AAGTAACTACGTAAATATGTAGTTACTATTTACAAGTAACGAAGTAACTATTGTAGTTACTATTTACAAGTAACGAAGTAACTATTGTAGTTACTTTACTTTAGTTACGTAACTACAAAGTAAAGTAAATCTCCCACCCCTACTTTCCATTGTCTTTGCTCAACAAGAGTAGTATCTTTCTGGGTTGAATTAATATAGACAACATATATTAATTCAACACTAAAAGAAAAGTAGTTAGAAGAAATGGACAGTATTCACCGTCACCCTTGTGAAAATTTAGGGTGGAAATAAATATACTACTCTTTCTGTTCCAATGTGACAGTAGTATATTTATTTCCGAAAAAAAAGATATATATATGCTTAAATTTTGGGTGTTTTTCATTCAATTGAATAAGTTTCTTTCATATTCAAGTTTTTATTGATTATCAATTAAATAACTGATACATTTGGAACAGAAAGAGTCATTTAATTAATAATCAATAACAAGTTGAATATGAAAGAAACGTACTCAATTGAATGAAAAATGAAAAAATTTTTGAGAATCCTATCTATTCCTAACTAACTTATTGTTAAGAGACTTACTCAACTTATTGAAATAAATGATAAATTTCAGTCTCTTATATATGATATCATTTATTGACAAAACGACTGACTTTGTCGATCATGTTCGTCATTAATTTTCATTCATATGCCAGAAATGAATGAAAAAAAATGAAAATAGCCCATATGTTTCTCATATGCTTAATTGTTTTCATATTGACGTCCGTATTGTAAGATTTATACACATAAGTATAATACGCATTTTTATCAATTAAGTAATTTATAAATATTCAATGAATCAGTCATTTTTCATTACAATTAAATCGACATATATATGTCGTGCTAAAGTTACACTTTTTGCTGAAGTTAATGTGAGTGATAAAATAAATGCTAGTTGTCAAGAAATCAACAATATTTTTCATATTATATCTTACAAATTATTTTTTTCTCTCATTAAAACAATAATCTATATTATAATAGACTAAATTTCAGTTCAGGAGCTTTCATTTGATTAGTTATAGAACAGAAAAAAGCGTACATATATATGTTCATATATACTTTACTAGTAGAAGTACCCGGCGTTGCTCGGAAAATCTCCAAACTGGAAGCCTACCATGTCAGAAAACGACAGAAGATGTATAGTGAACGTGCTTAAGGCCTTTTCTTCAATTATTACTACATATTCCGTCCTGCATACACTTACATTCATTCTTAAACTGGATAATTCGACAAACAGTGTGGGGCTGTAAGTGTTTTTGTCTTAACTCATACCTGTTGCGATACTTTATACCAAGAACTACTACAAAAAAAGTGACACTAAGAGATGGATATTTTAACAATGGCAGCAAATGCTCTGAAGTTTTTGAAAGATTGGTGAAAATTGCAATATATCATGAACTGTGTGAAATTTCACCTCAACCCCTCTCGCCAATCATTCTGAGCCCCCCTTCGATCTATCTCAGGGCCTAAGAGTATGCCATGAAACATTTGGCACCGCTAGCTCGTGCAGTGTCAAAATGCATAAAAAACAGACAGACAAACAGCCAGAAAGCTTCTTCTTTATATATATAGATTATGAGTTATGAGTATTGGAATTTTTGTCTAACTTGTTACCTTCTTCATTCGATGGTTATTTTCATTCATATAGTTGCTCTTCATGTTACACATTCTGTCCGTTTTCTTGGAGTATCCTAAAGTGTCCTGTGTGAAACGACAAAAAGCACAGGTTTTTATACACTTTCGTTCTTGAATCATTGGGGAACAATTATACGTACAAATTCTCTAGAACAGGCAGTTACTGTAGTAAATCCAACAATAGGAGGGGTAAACACCCCCTTCAGGTGAAATTTTCAAGTCAAAAACCATCCTATGACCTTCCTCTGGACCTAGGGAAGTACTATGGAAAGTTTGGTGACGCTAGCTTTTACCGGGATTGAGTTATAAGCGAACAGACAAACAAACAGACAAACTTTCTTCTTTATATATATAGATATATTGATCGTATTGTTGCTTGCGTCATTCTTTCCACACGTTCTCATCATGCCGCATGGCGTTCATTTCACTTCTGAAATCAAAGAAATATTCTTTCGTGTTATTGACTTTATCGAAAGCGAGAAAACCGGACCTCGAATTCCAATGAATAATACAACTGCGCGCATTCTCGCAATGCTGGATATTTCGGAGCCTTCATTGTTCAATTTGAAGAAAGAAATGAAGACATTACGTGAACTGCAGGAAGCCGAAGAAAAAGAAGAAGAAGAGAAGTGCCGTCGACTCCGATCAGCATCACAATTCCATCCACCGAAGATTTCACATAAAAAGCAGAATGCTTCAACTTGGCCCACGGAGATGATCACGACTCAACCAGAGGCTCCTAGCAAAATTCCTGGCCGCGCACCAATTCATTTATCCGACGAAGCTGATGACGAGATCCGATATCAGTTCCATTTTTTGTTAGCAGAAAAAATGTATCCTACGGTCGCTATTCTTCTCGAACGCCTTCTCATCGTTCATGCCAATTTTCCAGTTCGTTCACAGACAACTCTTCGAAGACATATGCATCGATTAGGCTTCTCATACAAAAGGACAAGTAAGGTGCAGTTGGCACTTGATGATAACTTCTTCGTCGCTTAACGAGCCTTTTATTTTCGAAAACTTGACGAATTACGCAAAGTTGGCGCTTTGATTTTGTTTCATGACGAAACATGGATGAATATAGGCAAAGAGAAAAGATCAATCTGGATCGATGATCGAGAAGAAGGAAGGCTTCGAAAAACAAATGGAAAAGGTAATAAGCTAAGAGTTCTGCTCGACACTGTATTTATACATATATCTGTATAGGTATCCGTTTGGCAATATCTGCTATGATCGATGCGAGTGAATTCCACTTACCGTCTGTCGAAATTTTCGACTGTTCTAAAGATCATTCCATGACATCATCGCGTTTTATCGAATGGGTTAGAAAAACAGCTTTTCGTCTCAGAGAAGATAATGGTAAATTCTGTTCGAATTTTAACTACTAAAGTTTTGATTTTGAAATAAGGTTGTAATCGACAAATAGCTATAGCCATCGATAATGCCACATGGCATTCAGAATTTACGGAATACTTTAAGCCTGTCAAAAGATCGATGCGAAAAATCCAAATAATCGAATAGTTGGAAAATCATGGCATTGCATTGGATTCGACATTGAGGAAATCGGAATTGTTAGAAATCGGTTTCGACAACAAACCCAAAAAAGAATATAAAGTATATATCATTCTATAATATTCATGTTTTGAATCCATGATATTTAGATCGACGAGATCGCTCAAGAGTTCAATGTGAAAATTTTGCGTTTGCCAGTGCGCCATTGTTCATTGAATCCGACTGAGAACGCTTGGTCTCAATTGAAGGACTATGTTCGTAAAAACAATACGAGCTTTGCAATCAACAATGTTTATGAATTAGTCGCCGAATTCATCGCTGCCTTTGATGAAAAGACTGCGCAAGGTGCAATTCGTCATGCTGAAAAATTAGAAGCGACGTATAAAGCAGCGGATGAATTTTTAGAAAATACTATTGAGCCACAATTGATCGATGATGACTCGGACGTCGAAATCGACAACCTTTCGGATATCAGTGATGATAACACATAGACTGATTTTTTTTCTGATAGTGTTTTTTGTAATAGATTCATACTCATTAGAAACAGCGAAATAAAAGAGAAAATGGATGATAGACAGCGCTAGCTATATCAGAGTTCGGAGAAATAATAAAACTCTATGATGATCAAAGTAAATCATGTCTGCAAGACAATTTAGTCACCGTCATTCAACTCAGAATGATTGAAAATGTTCATCGATATACAATAATGAGGCCCTTTTTTCGGAAAAAATTGCATTTTTGGCAGGTTACAGACGCTCAGTGTAACGAGAATAACTTTTGAACAGTAAATGATAGAAAGGTCGGGTTTGCGTAGATTAAAAGAGCAGAGCTTGCGCTATCGAATGATCACCTTGGAGTTGAGAACACATATAAAAACGTTTTTGTTTGGTAAGGCGCAAAATCGTCAATGACAACTAACAACTTTGATCAAATGTTAACCCACTGAATATACCATACACCTGTACTCCAGACTATCATCTTTCTAATCGTGAAAACCGCAGGTCGCTTGCTGCATCCGTTCCGGAGATATTCCTCTCAGAGTTTTCCCTATTTATTTCTGGCGCCGACAATAGCATATTTAATCTAAATATAAGGTATAACTATCGATCTATTGAAAAGATTAAAAGGAACTTTGTTACATTTCTTTTGTTTGTTCTTGCAGAAGATTAAACTTTTAAAGAATAAATTTTCTTTTTGATAAATTATTTTATGAATTATTTGTAAAATAGAGCAAGTTTTTCATTTATTTCGGATAATGGAAATGAAAAGGAAAAAATCTCATCTTTCATATTTATCAAGAAACAATATAATTAAATAAATATTTTAATTTTACATTATTCATATAAAAAATATATTCATTTTGAAGTTCTAAGTATTCAAAGAAAATAAAAAATATTTTTCGAATTGAATAACTTACAAAAAAATTACATCTTATTAGAATGAAAAACAAAAATTTTTCATCCGAATTTTTAAATAATATAGAACGTTGCTGTCAAGAATTAGTTTTAAGAAAATATTTAAATATTTTATACCCTTAATTAATCTATTTTAAATTTTTAACAAACAAATAATTTCTTTCATACCTATAGTATTTTTCTGGACAATGGTTACAAATTTTTAGTTGTAATCATGGGTTTTTTTCCTAGATACTAGTGTAATAATTATTTCTCAGAATATAAAATTGAAAATTTCAAAGTATTTTGTTTTTATGTCAAAATAATTTTATTATTGATGTTGCAATGTTGCCACTTATTATAGATGTAACTATATATAAATGAATATTTCATTTCATCATGATAAAATGGTTACAAAAAAATTTCGTAATAAAAATATTCAAACCTTTTAAATACTTATAAACAAATTTACATTCGATCGTCAATAATAATACTTTTCTTCTTTAATCATTTCTGTAAGTTGCTATGTTATATGTTGGTAAAAAAGAACTAACAATGTATGAATTTTGATCAAAGAACGAAATATCAACATTACACCTGAATTTTGCAATCGGTGGAAAAAAACCTAAAAGAGAAAATAAGAATAACGAAATAGTTAATTAACTAACACATCATCTCTTTCTCGTACGTTTTATTGAATAGAACAGCGAAACAACAGTAAAAAGGTTGAAGGTAAACTTCGATTGGTTTTTTTTCATCGAAAGAGTATCTCTCAAATATACATATTTAGTTGTTGTTAGTAATTATGTTTTATTTATCGTAAAAGGATATTGATTCGGGTTTGTCTTCAGTTCTTTATCAATTAATTTGAAAAAGAAAAATTAATTTGCTTCGTTGACGATTTTTTATTTCCTTTCAATTAGAGATTTTTAATTAATTTCTATAACTTCAAATTTAGTCATTTATTTTTGACTTGATGAGATATAGAAAAATGTTGAAAGTATTCAGGTCGATCAAACCGGATCCGAATACGGGTCGTATATCGGACACAGAAATACAGACCGTAATATCATTAAAATGAGCCGTAATACGGTTCGTGTTTCTCTGCCCTACATACGGGCTATATACGGTCCCGTTTACGGTCCGTTATGATCGACCTGGGTATGAATAATACGTAGTATTATCTATATATACAGAAGAATGTTTGTCTATTCGCTATGCATTCAGCCCCGGTAATAGCTAGTGACTCAAAACTTTCCATGATATTTCTCCAGAGGAAAGTCGAGAAGGAGGTCAGTGTGATCATCACAGGGTGTGGGTGAAGCTTCATCCAGCTCATGATAATCTGTTCGTTATGCATTTGGTTCCTGTAATAGCTAGCATCACGAAACTTTCCATAGCACTTCCACAGATCCAGAGGAAGATCGAGAGGGGTTAGCGCAATCATCACGAAGGAGGATTGGGTGTGATTTGGGTGAAATTTCTCACAACTTATGATAAACTGCAATTTTAGCAGATTTTTCAGAAATTTAAAGAATTTGCTACTTTTTTGACACTATCTACGTTCTACTGTTACCTTTTCGCATTGAATGTGGGCGTGAGGTATGGAAACGGACATCCGTCTATCTATCTGTCCATATATATAAATAACAATGTTTGTCTGTTTATTTGTTCGTTATGCATTCGATCTCTGTAATAGATAGCGACACAAAACTTTTTATGGTAGGCATACACAGTGTCCGAACGTTTGGGGCTGACCAGGACTGAGACGAGAGCCAGTTTTTTTCACTAGAATACTAATTAATATCTTCTTTTTGTTAGGAATAATAATTTAAACGTTATTCTAAGGTTTCTGCCGAATGTCAAATTATCAGATTTCATATATCATAAATTATTTTTCTAAAACAACGAAAAAATCATTATATAAAGATAGTCAAAAGGCGTGGAGGATCTGAAATGAGAACAAGTTTTCTTCTTGATCGAAGCAGGGATAGAAGCAGGACAACATTGGGATTGAGATAGAACCACGATAGAAGCGAAACAGGATCAAAACCAAGGTAGAAGTGGATTCAGAATAGGAACAAGGTTGAAATGTAAGTGAAACAGGACTAGAACCAGGATAGATTCACAACAAAATTAGGAAAAAGATAGAGATATAACTGGGACTCAAATCTTTCTTTGATCGGGATGAGAAGCGGAAAAAACTGATCCTACGTATATATCAGTTCAATATGCTCACTCAAAGGATTTTTCATAGTGGTAATACCGAAATGACAAAACAGAAAATAGAGGAACAGCGAATGAAATCCAAGCGTATTTTGTGTCATCCGAGGTCGATAGCTTATAGAAGATCATAAGATTATTGTTTTCCAATATATTAGGCAAAAAATATGAACTTTTTGTGACCAACACTGATTACTTCCACCAGTTGTCAGTATTCTTTTGAAATTATCGGCATATCTTACAAATACTGCGCACATAAGTAATTTTACTTAAGTTGATAATCTAGTAGAAATAATATTCTTAATTGTAATACGTTCACATGAGGTACATCTGGACGCCAACTGATTTATATATATATTAGATACACACAAGATCGGATTAAATTATGCCTTTAGAGATATGCTCTATCAAAGAGTAGTACAACATATCGTTAATGTTAGTTATTGATTATCACTAGTTATTTATGTGATAGACTATATAAAAGTAAATATGAATGTTTGTTGCTCAGATAAAACATATGCGGACGCTAATGAGATTCATTTTAATATTTTGTACTTGTAAACTTAGATGGTGTCTCATTCTTCCACGTATATTTTAGTGATCACTAGTTGAGTGTTCCGATAACAACAATCAATCTGTAGTTATGTTGCATGTTGCAGAAATATTAGTTCTCTTAAGGAAAAAAAATCATGCTGTAACGCAAAAAACCTTTCGACATCTTTCTTGTCCAACACGAAAGTATCAGCATGATGCAACGTATATAGAAACATTTCTTCCTAAAATACTACTTTGTTACAAGGCAATCATCGTTACAACAGAAACGTTTCTTAGAATATGTATGAACACTTCATATGCAATACATGATCCCAAATATCTTGTCGTAGATTTTATAAAAATAATATGATGACAGATTTTTAAGAGACAAAGTGTGAAATTTTTTGTACTATCGATTGTTAAGACATATAGAGAATGGTAGTTCTCATTGTTCGTTTTATCAGTTTTTGTGCTCAAACATTCTTCTCGTCAATATCATGAACATATCAGAGATGTCCATCGCGGCTGAAAATCTGCCGCTGCCGCGCCGCGGTCTTTTACAGCTGCTGGGGCCGCGGCGCTGCCGCGCCGCCGTGGTCCAAAACCGAAGATCGCCGCGGCGCTGCCGCGCCGCTATGGTATAAAATCAAAAGGTGCCGCGCCGCAGCCGCGCCGCTATGGTATAAAATCAAAGGGTGCCGCGCCGCGGCCGCGCCGCTGTCGTATAAAATCGTAAGCTGCCACGGTGCTTCTGCACATCGACACACTAAAAACGTTGCCGCTGTCACTACATGAAGAAAAAATGCCACTTTTTGGAGTTTAATTTCAGGTCTGAGGCTGGATATTTTTTAGAATTACAGATAAAATTTCTGCAAAAAAATCGAGCCGCGTCACTGCCGCGGTGGCTAAAAACATGAAAAGCCTCTGCCGCGCCACTGCCGCGGCACAATTATGAGTGATGTACCGCGACGCTGCCGCGCCGCGATAATCTAAAAAAAAAACCTGCCGCTGCCGCGCCGCGATAATCTAAAAAAAAAACCTGCCGCTGCCGCGCCGCGAACCGCGGTCGCGGCCGCGGCGCGGCAGCGGCAGCGGCGCGTCAGCGGCGCGATGGACATCTCTGGAACATATTATCAGAAAAGAAAAAATATTTCATGTTCATATCTTTGTTTGGAGAGAGAATACTAATAACATATTTTTTTGTATGATTTTTTCTATAGTTCTGTAAATTCGAAACATTTTTATCAAATATTTCAGATTGAAAATTATTACACTTGTAACAGAATACAAAACACATACACAATGAATCGTTTTGGTGACGTAGATGTTTCCACTAAACGACTTCCACCTGTTTATGGCTATCATAGTGAAAAACTAGTTACCATCGAGAAAGCACTTGAACCAATCGAACCGCAAATAGATGAACTACCCCGTTATATCAAAATAGCTAAAAAATACTGTCATTATCCATCAGAACATGAACTGTCAAAAGATGAATCAGCTGCTATTTATATTTATTCAATGGAATGGGGTGATACTACTTTGTATCGTGTATTAAATAAAGCATTACGATCAGAAAATCGACGAGCATTAAAAATATGGTTTCCATATATAAAATTGTTTGATACAGCATTAGATAAATTACCTACTGTCAAAGGAAATTTATGGCGAGGTGTAGATCTTGATATTGGAAAAAGTTTTACGAAAAATCAACTTCTGACATGGTGGAGTATTAATTCATGTTCATCATCAATTGATGTTATTAAAAGTTTTCTCGGTAATAATAAAAATGCAACTCTTTTTTTAATTGAAGCTGTCAATGGAAAAAAAATAACTAGTTACACACAATATGAAGATGAAGATGAAGTTATTTTACGAATTGGAACGGAACTTCGTGTTAAAAGTAATGCTTTAGAGTACTCTGATTCACACATCGTACATTTGGTTGAAGTTGATGATAATGATGATGAAACATTGACATCAGTTGTGATTCAAGTGAATATCATTTTCAAACCATCAAATCAAGGTGCTTCGAGTAAGTTAATTACATTTATCGTCAAGAAAATTCAAGTCCAAATGTAATATGAACTCGTAATAAGAGTGAATACTATTCATTAAGATCAATTTATAGTTGATCAATAGTACTATTTGGATGACATGAACATATTCTAATCAATCTTTTAAATCCTATTCTAAACGAAATAATATCTCAGTTCAAATTTCCTGGTTTCTAACATAACTATGTTGACGTTTAAAAAAGAGAACAACATTTAATGCTACTAAATCATACGAGATGAAGAAGTTAGATCGAAACCGAAGCACATGCGATTAAGATTCGTTTTATATTACATTTGACTTCATACTATAGCCCGATAAAACATATAAAATTATCTAAAATCTTTTATATTTTCCATACTCTTTTCGTATACTTATAATATGAAAAGGTTTGTTTATAACTCTGAAGTTTAACATTACCTTTTTATGCATTTTTATTTAATGTAACGTTAATATTACTGTAATAGTAAAAGGTCTTCGGAAAGGATATATTATTAAACTATTATACAATAAGTACATCTTAGTGATGATATTAACAAGGGAAGTATTTAGTTGCTGTCCAAAATTCCAGCGGATTAGATTTCCATGAAAATAAGAAAACTCCAAAAAGTATTTGTGTCTATAGTATAGTATCTTCCTCCGACGTAAACAAATGGGTCTCATAAAATAATAGAATTTTATGATTTTTTATTTGTAATATATAGAAGCAGTGCCGTACGATTCCTGCGGGATTAAAATGTGAAACAGAATATATTCGCTGTTGCTAATTTCCTAAAAACTTGTCTTTTATGAATAGCTGGTCATGCTTCCACATTATTCCTTACTTTATAGCATAGAACTTCAACAAGGAGATACTCCAGAGATATTTTAACTAAATTTGAGTTATACATGATCTCTGATAGTACTCTGAAGCAGTCTTTCGCAGTATGTGATATTCTCTAGGCTGTGTTTCTTACCCTGTGATCACTCCGAGAGCCAGTCTGTGACGATCTGTGATGAGTAATTAATTAATTAGACACGAAGTAATCAGAGATTGGCTAATTAATTAATTAGTTATCAAATAACTAATGAACTAGTGTCCAAATAATTAAGGTGTCGCTCACCGTCTGCGGGTGGGAGGAGATAGGGCCCCAATTTCTATTCCTATACACTTCAACATTCTCTTTTATACTGTGTTTCACAAAATAGAAAAATTTACAAATTCAATATATTTCCAAAGATTAAATTAATATTTGGTATATAAGAGGCAAAACCAGGTACTAGAGAATTTGAACTGTATTCGTGTTTCTGTGCTTTTCCACTATTCAGATGAAATTAATTTTTGATACAGTTTGATAAAATGTATAAAAAAAAGAACTTCTTTCCTCTCAATATGTATCTTATATTATTTTTATATATTAGATAAAGAAATAAAACAAAAATCAAACACAAATGTTGCTCCTGCTACTGAGCCGAAAATTGACAAAGTTAAAGATGCTCCTGCTACTGAGCCGAAAATTGACAAAGTTAAAGATGCTCCTGCTACTGAGCCGAAAATTGACAAAGTTAAAGATGCTCAAGTTTATACAGATAACAAAACAATACAAATGAATAAGACTGACCAATCTAATGTAAAATCAGGTATGTTTAGAAAAATTATTGATAAAATAATATGGAATAGTTTATATTTATAACTAATAACGGATGGCCCAGATTAAATGAAGGTTTTTGTATTTTAGAGATTTCTCCCTTATTTTTTCTTACGATTAAGAAATATTTTTAACAAACATTAGAGCTTGAAATTCTCTACAAAACCATATACTTTCAAAATGAAAACCTACTTTAAAAATATTAAAAAAAAATAAATAGTAATATTGTATAGAATGCTTAACTTTCAAACTAGTTACGCATAGTGAATCCCCATATTTTGTATTCAAAATTTTCATTACCCACTTCACTGTATTAAAAAAGCGAAACAAACGAAAAGATACAGCGTGAAAAGCTATACAATTTACATAAGTCTGATTACTTAATAATTGCATCTTTTGCTCTCACAATCGACATAACTTTGAGCAACCAGATTTTGCCTGCATGCAAAGGAGTTCTTTCAAAGTGCATGATGAATTTATTTTTTTCCATCTTGCTTTCTTATGATTGTTCTTGGTAAATTGTAGAGCTTTTCACGCTGCATCTTATGGCGTATTTTTTTCTTTTTAATAAAGCACATAAAACAATAATGCAATGAAATGAGAAAAATCAAATTCATTGTGTACTCAAAAAGCGTTCATTTTGCATTGTCGAAATTTGATTGCTCAAAGTTATGTCGATTGTGAGAGCAAAAGATGCAATTATTAAGTAATCAGACTTATGTAAATTGTATAGCTTTTCACGCTGTATCTTTTCGTTTGTTTCGCTTTTTTAATACAGTGAAGTGGGTAATGAAAATTTTGAATACAAAATATGGGGATTCACTATGCGTAACTAGTTTGAAAGTTAAGCATTCTATACAATATTACTATTTATTTTTTTTTAATATTTTTAAAGTAGGTTTTCATTTTGAAAGTATATGGTTTTGTAGAGAATTTCAAGCTCTAATGTTTGTTAAAAATATTTCTTAATCGTAAGAAAAAATAAGGGAGAAATCTCTAAAATACAAAAACCTTCATTTAATCTGGGCCACCCGTTACTTACTAAAAGACATTAAATAATTTAAGAGGGCATGGCAAAATTCTATTTTTTTCTAATTTTGGCCGAATATCTGATCACTGATATCTGATATTTCCTCAAGATATCAGATATTTACTTTGATGGAGTTCTAAATATCTTCTAGAATAAAGATATCAGATAATTACTTACAACTACGACACAAAACTCTTCGCAAATAAGCACATATCAGCCATTTACCTCATCTTAAAAATACAAATTACTCTTTTTCAATGAAAAATTGTATATGAATTATATATGTATATAATCTAGATATCTATAATTCCCGAATGATAGAAGATAATCAGATATCAGATATTTACTTATTTTGAAAAATAAAAATTACTTTTTATATGAAAGAATGTATATGAATTACATATTTATATAATCTAGATATCTATAATTCTCGAATGATAGAAGATAATCAGATATCAGATATTTGCTTTCAAATTTAAACATCAAAAATATACTTCAGAGATAACATAAGAAACAGAGTTTAGTGCCTCTAATTTTAAAAAGACAACAGAAATCAGATATCAGATATTTACTTTCAAATTTTTAAATTTTTAAATTATGCTTCAGGGACAACATAGGAAACAGGAATGTGCTGACTATTGTCGAAAATTAAAAATGTCGAAAAGTTCCAAGCTATTGTAAGGAAAAATCTTAGTAGACTTGATATTGTAAGAACGTTCGAAAGAAAATCAGTAGTGTCAAACTTGAAAACTGAACTTAAGTATTGGAGTTCCCGATTCTTCTCCTCTATTAGGTCTTCTCCCACATTGCTCTTATCTTGCCCTCACTCTGGTCTCTCCTCATCACCTAAGTGTCTTCTCTCTCTGGTTTCTCTCCTTCTCTCACTATGGTCTCTCCCCCTAACTGTGGTTTCTTCCTATCACCCTTGCTATGGTCTATCTCTCAACCCTACCCTCGCCTCACCTCTCATGTTGCTTTACTCCTTCCGCCTCACCCTCACTCTGGTCTCTCACCCTCACCCACATCCTCACCCTCCCCACCCTTAGCCACCCACCCTCACCCTCAAGATTGTAATTTTAATTTTATTCAACAAGAGAATAATCTTTACTATCGTGATATAATCACTGGAATTCTCGTTCTTTTAATTTATATTTATTCAAATCATATTGATACAAGTATTAAATGTCATTTTATATGAATAGAATACTTTTGTCAAGCATGAATACTTATTGTGTGATTACCCATGTCGTCCATTTTTTAAACATTGCATTGCAATTCGATCGCAGTATTTTCTTGATTGTTTAACCAAAATATTTGTTGATGATTTCTTATTTGAATACTATCATAGTAAATATTCAGTCATAATCAAACATAAATAGTTAATGATATTTCAGATAGTTTTTCTTGATATAGGTAGAAACTCTGAATTTTTATGATATATGTATACATGAATCATTAAAAAAGTTTCTTCGCCAGCTCTTACGATAAATATTGAAAGACTGATTTTAACGTACTTTTTCAAAGTACTGTTCTTCAGCGTCAATACGCTTGTGCATTCGAATAAACTAGTTTTCGAAGTAGTTTTCTAAGTCTTCTTTTGTGAGACTATCAATGGCTTGTTCTAAAGTTGTTAACATTCCATTATCGTCGTCGAACTGGATTCCACGTAGCTGATTTTTGAGTTTTGAAAATAAGAAGAAGTCGCAAGAACTTAGATATGATTCTACGTGATTTTAGCTAAAAATTCCTTGGCAATCCAAGCTCGATATGGTTCTGCATTATCATCATGAAGAATGAAGCCTCTATGCATGGAGCACTCCAAAAATTTTTTCGCGCAGCTCTTCTAAAAGCCTCAGTTTGTATTCAAGTATTCTGTTATAATGCTTAGACATATTTAGAAATATGTACGAAATTTCAGGTCTCTATATCTTATACTTTGTCGTAATTTGCTATTTCTTTTACGTAAGTCGCGTGCCATTTTTTATACGCTACATAACGCATATCTTATAATAAATGACAAAACTTTAAATTTCATATTTTGATTCTTAAAAACATTGTATAAAAATAAAAACAAAATATACCAGAAGATACAGTGTGAAAAGCTCTATAATCTACAACACAAAGCCTGTGTTGGTTATGTACTTTTTCATTCAAAATAAGTAGTATACTGAGTGATCAACACTCGACGCTGCAATAGGTAGTTCAGAGAGTTTTGATTTTATTTTCAAAATAAAAAGGGCACAATTAAAATAAAACTATTATTTGCTCATTGTAGAGCTTTTCACGCTGCATCTTTCGTCATGTTCTGTTTTTTAAAAAGAAAACATAGTGGGTGATAAAAGTATAATATACGAAAAAAAGACGTCTTCCTTCGTGTACAAATTTTTGCATCCTACAAAATTTCTCTCACAATTTTGTTTTTTCTTAATAACAAAAGTTGTACATATAATATAAACCGTTCTTTGTAAATTGTAGAGTTTTTCACGCTGCATCTTACAATATGTTTTGTTTTTTGTTTAATAGAAAATATCCGGTAAATCAATGATGAAATGAGAAAAAAATGAGTTCGTCTTTATCAAAAAAATTTTGTTTTCGCAGCGTTGAAATTTGATTGCTCCCAACTTTGTCGATTTTTAGCACAGAAAATGCACCTGTAAAATTAGTTGTTGTGTGTAAATTAGAGCTTTTCATGCTACATCTTCTGGCATATTTTGATATTTTAATAAAATGTATTTAGGAATTAAAAACTGAAATGCAAAGTTTTTCTACTTATGATGAGTCATTCATTAGCAGGTTGCGCGCACCTCCCCAGGTCAGCCCGTGCGCAAAAGTGCACGCACTTTTGCGCACGGGCTGACATGGATCCATAAAAGCAATGATGGATCATAGTAAAGTGTAAGACTTAGAAGTCTGAAACGTTGACTATAATCCTAAATATACCTAAGCATTATAACAAAATACTTCATCTTAGACTGCGCCTTTTAGAAGATCCGGGCGAAAAAACTTTCGGAATGCTCCTTGTATGATTGGAAAATTGGTTTAACATACAAAGACAGCCATGCCCGTTTGGTGCAAGTATTGTGAGACCAAACACTTTCCGACCGTACAGTCCTCAATTAGTTTCATGAATTCCAGCGAAATAATTTTAGTGTTGAAGATGCTGTCCATACAGGTCGTCCTTCAGCATCTGTCAATGAATATACAATTGATGCTGTTCGAGCAATAATTGAAAATGATCGTCATTCAGCATACGAATAAATGGAGTATGCCCTGGTGATTAATTTGCCATCAATTAATTCAATCATTCATGATTATTTGAAGTTACACAAGGTTTGCACTCGCTGGGTGCCTCACAACCAATCCTTTTAGATATTTTTAAGTTTTTGTAAAAGATAGATTGTATATCTTTTACAGCGATGATATCAATCGATGCAACGGCAGTTTCAATCGATTGACTATTATTATTATTATTTCCCCCAGCGTTACCACCATCATCAGCCTGATGATTATCGGCTATGACAGCAGTATCTGTTGTTACACCAGAGGTAGATGTTGCTACAGCACTGTTTTGAGACGCTTTCGGTTCATCAAGTACTGTTTGGGTGGGTGCACTGTTCTTAATGTCACGCCACTTTGCACTAAGACCTGCCTTGGATCTTTCACTAAGATTCAGATTTTGCCAAGCTTCGTGGACCGCTACCCAAGAAACTTTGCCTTGGGGGCCAATATTGCTATTGACCAGTCGCTTGAGCTCAACAATCTCTTCATCTTTCCAGAAATCTGGTCTCTTCTGCTTAGCAGAAGCGCCATCACCTGACCCTTTTCGTCCCGGAGGACTTTTATCGGATCGATTGGTGAGCAAGGAACTGAGCACGTGTACGCCAGCAGTTGTTGTTTTGACCGCACTGTCCGCCACTGCTGGTGCAGCAGATCGAGCACGGGTACGCCGGGCTACGGCATCGTTAGTAGACATTAGTTTGATAACAGGGTCGCCGCGTGTAGGCTTCTACTCAGACCCCTGGGTGCCTCACCAGCTGACTGATGACCAAAAAAGGCTACGTGTTCAATTTTGACGGTAATCACTGAAGCAATTTAAAGAAGGTCAATCTTGTCGTGTATTCGACAATATAACTGGTAATGAATCATGGTTTTATCATTATGATCCGAAAACAAAAGAGTAATCCAGAGTTTGGGTGTCAAAAACTGATTCACGTCCAACCAAGGTTCATTGAATCAATAGCTCAGGCAAATGAATGGTGGCTATTTTCTTCATGAAATCTGGTTTAATCAAGTCGATACCATTAGAATCTGGTGATACGATAAATGCAAGCTGGTATATTAATAGTTGTCTATTACAAATCTTCCAAACTGTATCAGCAAGAAGACAAAAGACCGGCTTTCGTGGTCAGATTCTTCATGATGATAATGCAAGATCACATCGAACCTGGATTACTAACGAATTTTTGACAGAAAATCATGTCGAATCATATCAAAATCCACCATATTCTCCAGATTTATGTCCATGTGACCTTTTCTTATTCCCCAAACTGAAAAATGAACTACGTGGAATTCAGTTCAATGACGATAACTCAATGTTGAATGCCTTAAACTAAGCCATTGACAGTCTCACAAACGACGATTTCAAAAATTGTTTCACGGACTGGTTTATTCGTATGCACAAATGCATTCATGCATAGAGAGAGCATTTTGAAAAAATACACTAGAACTACCCTCTGAATAATTGTCTCAAGGGCGGCCGAAAAATATTTCCTAGTGCCCCATGTAGAAAATATTTAGAATGACATTGTATCTATAGAATTTTTAAATAATTTTTATTTACATAAGTCCAAATAAACGTTTATTTTTAAGTAAGAAATTAAAATATTGAATGTTGGAGTGATCTAGTATAATATAACATATCCAGCTTGGATAAGCTGATCGGTATGTAAACTGAAGGTCTAGAGAACGATACTCTGTGTGTTCATTTCTCTAATATTCCATTTAGAAAGTCCTGCAAAAATCCTGCGAAGAGCCTAATGCCATCCTGAAAAATTTTTGAGGAATTCCAATCACATTCTAAAAGATGAGAGCAAAAGTCCTCTATTTTTCCGATTTTGCATTTTGAAATTCTGACAGGATTCTGATTGTACCTTTCAAGAATCTTGCGCTGAAACATCATAGATTTTTCTAAGGGCTATTACAAGAAACAGACAATATGAATGTTATTAATAATGAGAATGAAAGTGAGAGAGACAATAATTTTGAATGGATCCACCTCTCCCCTCGATAGAACACTGTCTAAAATTATATGAAATAAAATTTCAAGAAATATACTATCTTGTAGTTGAGATATGAATATTTTTTATCTAAATTTCAATAAAACAATGGATATGAAAAGAAAAAAAGACCACTAAAGAGCAAGGAATATTCATTACTAATGCATCTCAATATTTTTTTCTATCACTATATTAATACATGATGTTTAACAATGTTCTATATATATGTCTTTCGAGGATTTTAGACTAGTTCTATCAAGAAAAAGTTTCTCTCCAGTTTATAGTTTCTTTATATTTGAGAAATCATTGATATAGCCATTAGTAAAGCATATTAAAATAGTACTTTTCTTTACAGAAACTGAGAATTGTCTCTATTTTTCTCTATTACATCAAACGGAGTGAAAAACAGTATTATAGAAGTTTTTCTTTTCTCACAATTCAAAGAAAATGAAAGATTTCTTTTGATGATGATCATGCTTTCTTTTTTTTTAGTACCGCTTCGTGCCAGTTTGATAGATATTCCTGCAAATGCCAAATGGAACAAGAATGGTCAAACAGTAGGAGAACAAAATCCAACACTCTCTGGCCCCTTCGGTATATATGTGGATGACGAACAAACAATCTATGTTGCTGATCATGGGAATCACTGTATTGTCGCATGGAAATCGGATGAAACAAATGGACAAATAGTGGCAGGTGGACATGGACAAGGAAATAGTATTAATCAATTGTATAAACCAACAGATGTGATTGTGGATAAAGAGAGAGATAGTATTATTATTTGTGATCGGGGGAATAGCAGAGTAGTTCGATGGCCTCGTCAAAATGGAACAAATGGAGAAATAATTATTTCAAATATCTCTTGTTTTGGTCTGACAATGGATGACAATGGATTTCTCTATGTCTCTGATGTTGCCAAACATGAAGTAAGAAGATATCGAATGGGTGATACACAAGGTATAGTAGTGGCAGGTGGAAATGGAAAAGGAAATCGTCTTGATCAGCTCAATCATCCTCGCTACATATTCGTCGATCGAAAACATTCAGTATTTGTGGCTGACAATGAAAATCACCGTGTGATGAAATGGAAAGAAGGTGCAACAAAAGGTATTGTTGTTGCTGGTGGACAAGGCCAAGGAAATAGTTTGACACAATTATTTTATCCGGATGGAGTTGTAGTTGATCAATTGGGTACTGTTTATGTAGCCGATTGGCTTAACCATCGAATTGTATGCTGGCCTAAAGAAGCAAGACAAGGAAATGTTCGTGGAAATGGTCAAGGAGCACAAGCAAATCAACTCAAGTATCCCACAGGATTGTCATTTGATCGACAAGGTAATCTCTATGTTGTTGACAATGGTAACAGACGAGTACAACGATTTAACATTGAAATCCCATGAAATTAATAGAATGAACTGATAAATTTTATTTATTTTCAGCTATTAATTGTTATATTTTGATTGCTGTGTAATTTCAATTGAAAATAAATAAATGAATGAAAATAAATTGATGTATATTTATGTACACGCGCGCGATCAGAGAAATCCTGGTTTTTGAAGGCACAAAAGTCAACAGTGGCAATACAATATACGTATATATGTACGTACATAAAAGGTCTTTCCGTTGTGTTTGCTCAACAACAGTAGTATTTTTCTGAGTTGAATTAATGTAGAAGACATACATTAATTCAACGCTAAAAAAATAAAGTTAATAAATCGAAAAACACTCATATCTTCAAGAAAAATATTTAATTTTAGATTGAAATAAATATATTACTCTTTCTGTTCCAATGTAACAGTAATATATTTATTTTGAAGAAATGTTTTTCTTTTATATTTAATTTATTAATGATCATTAATTTAATGACTATTACATATGGAATAGAAAGAATCATTGAATTGATTATCAATAATAAGTTAAATATAAAGGAAAAACATTTATTTGAAAAGAAATTTTATCTTCTATCTACAGCTAACTAAGAATTCTTTTTAAGAGACATATTTACTTCGATAAAATGAATGATATTTCAATGACGAATATTACTCTCTTATATAGTATAGTAAAACAGTAATCATTAATTAACAAAGTAATGAACTTCATCGGTCATGTGTGTCATTATTTTCATTTATATATGCACATATATGTGAAACAATGACTATAAAAGAAAAGAATGATTTAGTCAAACTATTAGGTTGAGATAAGCTATATTGAAAAGTGTATGTAACTTATCCTTATTCACTTACGCCAAATTTTATTCCTTGTTATAGCTTTCTTTTTCTTTCTCTTCTGTTTCTCTCGTTTTTAACTTCAGTAGTTATGATTATAGTTGCACTGCAATTATTTGACATTTATGCACATCATGATACTTACAAGAACTCGAATGGAATTCTAGTTGATAATCAGCTCGAAATACATTAGGTTGATCTAATTAATTCAAATGAAATAAATATGATGAAATCTTTAAAAATACTTATAATTTTCATAATGTATTGATCGCCTAACTACTACTGACTGGTTCTATTTGTACGCCTTCTTTAAATTTAAAATCTCTTAAATTTGAAATAACACCTACGTATACTTTTATTGATATAACGGGAAAAAAATCTTAAAACAAATTTCGATATGATATTCTCAACAGATGATCAACTTGTTTAATGAAGATTTTTGTTAAAATAAATGTGTGAAATGAAATTGTCGTTTAACATTAATTATATAACGTTCATAAAAGCTTCATCAATCTAAAAGATTGACTCTTAAAGTTTTAAATAGATTTATAAGCTGAATTAAAATGATAAATGAAATATAATTAACTTGTGATTCTTGTTTGATAATAATCATTTATCTAATAGAAAGATATTTTCGACGATTGACTTTATTACATATATAAATGGATGAAAGAGTCCTCTTTCATTATCATCAGCAAAGGAAGATTCTATCGAAAACATTTCGTCAATATAAAAAAACCTTATACATTAATTTTGTAATTTTAATTTAAGCAATCAAAAGATGCATAGACAATTATCGAAAGATTGTTAATAAAAATCTTTACTTGATATATGTTTCACAAAATGTACTTCTAGGTTCACAACGCGAAATATTATCTTCCCATAGACTGATAGTTGAATAATCGATTTGTTACATGTATATATATGTAATTGTCACTGTGCCAGTTTAGATAACGTCCAACCTCAAATTAGTCTAGGCGAATGTCCAATCTAAGATTAGCCTAATTGTATTGCCTTAACTATTAATTACTCTTTAGATATACGTTCGATTCGAATATATTTTTGATTGATGGTCTCCTTGTGTCAGTTCATATAGCACAATTGTCGTTTGACAGATTTGAGTTAAATTCTCGAACTACGAATGAATTTCTAGAAAAAAACAACTTTCATGAAAAATCCTTTATTGAATTCTTGAGTCTAAGTTTATCTTCTACCTAAATGCTTGTAATACTTAGAAAAGTATCATACAAAAATATTTTTCGAAAAACAGTTCGATTTCAATGCAAGGAGAAAGTACTGGCATCCAGCACCCTGCACACCTCAGCACCTTTTCAGTATCTGCAGTTATGGGTAAGAAGTTATTGTTATTAATCATCATAATTTTTTTTGTTGTTGTTTGTTATAAATAATAAAAAAATAACATAACTTTTTCTAAAACACTTCTAACAATGGATAGAAAGTTACCGTTACATTACGAGTTACTCGGAATTAGGAGAATCAGTCAGATTAGTGTCTCTTGTCAGAAACTTCGTAGTTTTGGATTGTCAAATCCTACTATTTAGGGTATCCTTGGATCTTCAAGATCTATTGCTCAGGGTACCCTTGGTTCATCAAGTATTACTAATGAGGATTACCTTTAAGTCATCAAACTCCAATGTTGGGATACCTTTAAGTCCTGAAGACTAACTATTTATGGTGATCCTTTGGTTATGAAGTTTTACTATTTGGGCACCCTTATGCCCGGAAGTCTAACAGTTCGGGATACCAGTGGGTCCTCAAGTTCTACGATTAGAAATACTCTTAGGTTCGTAAGTCCTATTATTGAAACACTCTTGGATCCTTACGTCCAACTAATGGGAGTACCCTTGGATTCTCAAGTACTACTGGAAAGCGATAGCGTTAGACCCTGAACGTCTACTGTAGGAAATAGGATGGATACTAGATGTTGGTATGGATGTGGGTGTGGATTTTACCGATTATTGTGAGCCTGGCTACTAACTCTTTTACTGTAATAGTCATAGCTAGGCTCATGTTAAGCAATTCGTTGTCTGAGCCAAACAGACCAACTAAATTTTGGTAATCGTAATTAAAGAACCGTGTTGTCTAGCAATTAGTTTCGCAACACAGCTGCTCCTGCTGTGAAAAATAATGATTTAGAACTCTCCTTACCTACAATCACCTATGGACTAACCTAGCAGTGGGTTCTCACATACATTTCCCAGCGAAAACATAAGCCATTCAATAACATTGCTCTCAATCCGAAAGCCTTGAAAAAAGTACGATCATTTCATCCGACAACACCTTCCCATATCCGAGCTGTTCTATAGTACGACACTTCAAAAACTTTTGAAACGCAGAATGAAGCAAAATTTATCATTGACAACCATTGAGAAATGTTTCGCTATTAAAATGTGCATCTCATAGTTTTTTGTATTTGAAAGAAAATCTACAAGACTATTGTTTATTATAATATAATCTAGAGTAAATTTTAATGGAAGTGAATATAATTCTATTTCTGTTTCACTATATTCTGGATGTGCAATTTGGTAAAGATCTTCAATATTATGTTCTGTGTTAAAATATTTTTGTTCATTAATAGTACCACCATTATTATTATTTGGATGAATACGTGTATCATAAAAGAAACGAGTAAGACTACGAATAAAACCAAGTTCAGTTATTTCTGTGTGTGTAATACCTATAATGATATAGAAATATACTAATAAGACGATGTGAATGATCACATGTCATAGATATTTATGGTTAATGAAAATATTTAAGGTATGACAGCTAAAATATACTAATCAAAATCACTGAATAATCATCATCAAGACAAGTGCGCAGGATTATTACTAATGTATATCCTTTCTATTTCTTTTATGTATCTACAATATGTCATTTAACCTCTACAATCATAAAATCAATTACCACAGAAGAAAGAGTCTAGTTTTTGCTTGAAAGATAGCACATATGGATAAAGTCTAAACGTTATAGTTCTAATGAAAAAGCTTAATCGATTGAATTTATTCGATATTAACTAGAAATTATCAATACAATTAAATTAGTTAGCTAAATCAACTTGAAACACGAATAACATTTTGTCTGTCATACTCAACATAAATTGAACTGAATATACACGAAAGACTTTAGTGATGATGATAAATATTTTAGATTTTTATTTGTTCATACTGATAGATTAGTAGAAAATTTACAATTTAGATACCTCTATGCCCTGGAAATCGCTATAAACTCATTCTTCACTGTTTTATTCAGACTATCTAGTTATTGACTTTAAACAATGAATATTTTAATTAAAAAAATCAACTCCTTGTATTATTTAAAAGAAACGATTTTATAAATCTTGAAATCTGATCGCTTATAAGAGAGCACAATCCTTTCAGTAATTATTTTCGTAAATCATGATATCATCTATGGTAGTACAAAAAAATTTAGCAAAGTTTTAATCCTCTTCTGAATATATACATGTGTTTGAATAGCGCATCTATATGTAACAATATATTGTTGTCCTATATTAATATATGCATAATTTGAAAAATATCTTGAAAATTTGTAAAATAGTCTTTTATGTGAAACAATGATGAGATTTTCATTCTTCACAACGACAGAGGACGCTGTTGTCTATATTTGTGTTTTACGATATGTTGAAATCAATTTTACAGTAAAACATTTCAATAAGAATAGATTATTTATATTTTATTCGAAAATAATAAAAACATGAGAAAAAAAATTGTATTGAATAATTGAATTAACCTATAATTGATTATTTTTTGTCTTTCATTCTACTTCAATGATTCATCCTCACACATACTATGAATTCCTACCATGAAAACTGTGTCACGCCATACATGTTCTTTAAAAATCTTTCTATTTTTGTTTTTTCTTGGAATATCGAAATACGAAATTAAATGTATGAAAATATTTCTTCCTTGTTTACTGTTAACCATGAATGCTTATGAGCAAAGATAAAGAATAAATTGTAAATCTCTCCGTACAAAACCAAATTTTGGCAGGTTAAATGAAGGGTTATCATAGATAGATATATGATCTCATTTATTGAGGATGAATATTGTGCATTATTTCTAGATAAATGATTTTTCATGGAGGGTACACTTTTAAAATGGACTAACTATTATAATGGTAAGAAAAATAAACAAAAAAAAAGAAATTGTAATTTCCAATTTTTTATATAAAAGGATGGCAACCACGTTATTTTATCTTAAATGAAACAGGTATTCTTTCATATTATAAATCAAAAGAATTAATTCATGAAGGTTGTAAAGGATCATGTTTAGTTCTTGCTTGTGATGTAAAAGGTAAAAATCATTGTATAAATTTTTTTTTCTTATTAAGAAAATTGTTGTTTTTTTTTTCTTATGATTCAGCTCATCCACATGATCAACTTCGTTTTGATTTAATTATACCTGGTGAACAATTCTTTTGTTTAAAAGCTAAAACACAACCTGAACGACAACAATGGCTCGTCGCTTTAGGTTCATGTAAATCAAGAGGAACAAAATCAACAACGACATCAATACCAAGAACAACATCAAATAATAATACATCTCAATTAAGTAATGAATAATATATATTAATTATTCATTTGTATTTTTTTTTTCTTTAGTTTCTCATTTAAATACAATTGATCATGAACTTAAATTAAAAGTTCAAGAATTACGTCTTTATGAAACTGTTCTTATGCAACGTATTCATGCTGTTAAATCTATTGCAAATGATACTCCAACACCAGATGTTAAAGTATAATTTATTTATTCTTATTCTTTTTATTTTGCTCTTTAAATATTTCTGTTAAAGAAATTAGATGAAACAACATCAATGTTAAATGTTACTTGTGATGCATTTATTCATACACTTGATGAATGTGTTAAATTAGCAACTGGTGGTTCAGTTCAATCATCACTTCTTCTATCTCCAACATCATCAATTCATTCAGATAATACATTATTAAATCGAAAATTATCAAATGAATTTAATTTACCAAAGTTTGTTATTTAATAATTTTAGTAGATTATCCGAATTTGTATAGATCTACAGAAACAGCAACAATTTTACCTAAACAAATTGTTTATCGAACATTTTTTTCTGAATTACGTCATACGTAAGTCAAGAAAAAAAAGAATTCAATATTATCTTTTTCTTTTAGATTTTCGAAACTAAGTCTTTTACCATTTAATGAAATTCAATCCGAACAATTTCTTATCACTTGCGAACAATATCTTGATTTAATCAGTATGACATTTTATATATTTCGAAAAATAATTTTATATGTGTATATAATAGATAAATTTCATAGTACAGCATTTATTCCATTCCGTTCAGATGCAAATAGTAATATCAACGTAAGTTTTTTTTTTAAACTATCAATTTTTCTCAATGAAAAAGTTTTTTTTTCCTAGAAATTACGACAAAAAATGAGTAGTAATCCGAATAAATTCCAAACATTATATTCGATTATTAATGATGAACTTACTTTTCAAACAGCAAAAGAAAATAATTCTGCAACAAATGCACTTCTTTGGCTTAAAAGGTACAATTTGAATATTTACATAATAAATGAGTCAGAACTTTTTTTTTTGTATAATCTTTGATAGAATTGTGCAGTATTGTTAATTCATTATATATCTTTTTTCTTTCCAGAAGTATTCAATTTCTTGCATGTTTTCTATATGAATTTGGTCAAGGTGATAAAAATCTTGAAGATGCAATGAATAGAGCTTATGGACAAACATTAAAATCTTTTCATGATTGGAATACTCGTGGAATTTTTTCAGTAAATATTTTTATTTATTTAATTGTTTTTAAAAATTAAATTTTTTAGACTGCTTTTCGATCTGTTTCTTCTAATGAAGATTTTCTTACTTCACTTACTATTCATCCGAATGATGCTCGAGAAGTTTTATTTGAACGACAAGTTTGTTTTTTGTTTTAAAAAAATTTTGATATAAAATTGATATCCTTTTTTTTTTGTTAAAGGTCTTAAATGAAATGGTTGAGCATAGTACAAATATGAATATTGTTTTACGTAAAATAAATGATTTTTATATTGAACATAAACTTGAATCGAATGATATTATTAGTTAACTTTATTGACTTTTTAATGCATTAAACAAAGGGTGTGACTATTTTAAATTAATAAAAAATAAATTATTTAATTAAAAAAAATCAATTGATGATGATGTAATATCTGATGTTATTGATTCTTTTTTTTGATCGATACTACAATTCAAAATGAATTAAAGCAAGAAATATCTTGCATTGCAGATTCTAATGAATGACTGAATCAACATCTGCTTATACTCTTACAGATGATGTTCGTTTTTCTTATTAAATCAATTTATTGAATAATTGATTTGCAATATAATTTAAAAAAAAAGAACTATTGTTAAAAATGGCAGAGAAAGACTTTATTAATTAAATTTTGATATGACTAGATAAAATAATCTGAAAAATTTTTCTTAAACAGGCCATAACCATTGTTTGAATCTTGCAAATGGACCTTAAATAAATTTATACACATAAAAAAAAACTATATCAAAACAAATATTATATTTACTTTTAGTATTATTATTAGGTAATACTAAGGTGAATACCGTATCATCTGATGAAGAAGTATTTAATGGTAATAATGTTGTAATACCATTATCTGTTCGAGTAAATGATGTTGATTCATAAAATGTATCCCAATCATAAATTCGGTCATATTTAAGATCATGATATATGATACGTAATAGATCATAACGATCAATTGGTATTTCATATTCAATTTCTTGTATTGAACCATCAATTAATTCAAGTTTTAATGAACGTCGATTTGATTGAAACAATGAATAATTTCTATCGTTCATTTAGATATTATTCAATTAAAAAAATTATTTGTATAAGAATATTAAGTTCATTTTTTTTAGATCGGAAGTTCCGGTATTATCGCTTGACAACGGATATCATTTTCAACCAATGAAAAACTGGTTTGATAATTTATATAATATATTTCACATAGAGAGATACGAAATATAAAAATATTTTCTATGAATATTTTTTATATAAAAAATCAATATAAAAATATTTTAATAAATAAATAACTGAAAGCGCCCTCTGGATATAAAATATTTAATTGGTAAAAATATCTCATTCCATCGATCGGTCGGTCAGACAGTAAACAGCTCCATGTGATACATTGCGTCTTCAAACAGGTTATAACATGTGAGTCAACATGATGATTCTACTTTCACCTTCCATTTCTCCCGTTGTACTTCTATTTATATACGTTATACTCAATAATTCAGATTTTTTTTCTTCTTTATCATTATATATATATATATATATATGTAAATTTCTTTTCAGATTTATTTACTATATATTACTAATTTCATATAAACATAATAGAAGAAGATGAACAAATTTTTTTCAATTATTTGCCTGACTCTTTTAATCTCGTCTTCACTAGCTAAACAATCCACTACGGAACAAGCTGCTAATGCTGCAGCTGACTTAAAAGACAAAGTTGTTGAAACTGTAAGTTATATTCTTATGATTTTTTTTCTCTATATTTCATTGAAAATTTTCTTTTTCAAAAGGTAAAAGATGCATACGACACTGCTGTACCTAAAGTTGTGGATGGTGCAGAATATGTTAAAGACAAGGCTGTTGATGGAGCTCAATTTGTTAAAGACAAGACTGTTGATGGAGC
>JAJEKB010021464.1:634069-671990 GCA_022393335.1 Macrotrachela quadricornifera | reverse complement strand
GCTGGTGAAGCATATGATACTATTGCACCAAAAGTAGCTGAAGGTGCGGAATTTTTGAAAGATAAAGCCAATGAAGCATATGATGCTGTTTCACCAAAAGTTGCTGAAGGTGCAGAATATGTAAAAGAAAAAGCTGGTGAAGCATATGAAGCTCTTAAACCAAAAGTTATTGAAGGTGCAGAATATGTAAAAGAAAAAGCTGAAGAAGCTTATGAAGCTGGAAGTATGAAATTATATTTTATTCTCTTTCGATTTCTAAGAAATTTTTTTTTTAAATTTTATAGGTAAACTTGCAGGTGAATATGCTGAAGTTGGTAAGTAAAATTATTGATAATTTATTTTATTTTTTTATTTTTTATTTTCTTTAGCGAAAGAAACATTAGCTAAAGTTGCTGAAGATGTTAAAGTTTCCGGTAAGAAAAATCAATTAAATTATTTCTTTTTTAATATAAATGAAATTTCTATTTTTTTTAGCACAAAATTTTGCTGATGATACAATTAAAGCTAGTCAAGAATATGCACAAGAAGGTGTAAAGCAAGGACAAAAATTGGGTGAACAAGCTTTTGAACTTGGCAAAGAGAAAGGTTATATTTATATATATATTTCAATAAATAATAATAATAATAATAATCTTGTTATTCACATTATTTGTAGCTAATGAAGCACTTAGAGCTGGTAAACAAGCTAGTATGTTTCTTTGTCTTCTTTAATTAATTTAAAATATTTTTAATATTATAGGTGTAGACGCCTATGAAGCTTCACTTGAATTAGGAGCTGATGGTATAAAGAAAAGTCGACAATTAGGTAAATTAATTTTTTTTTTTATTTGTATTTAATATATATATTTTCGTTTTTATTAGCTGAACAAACACTTGAATTGACTCGAGATAAAGGTATAAATTATTCTTTCTTATTTCTAATTATATTATATTTCTTCAAATTGTTTTAGCTAATGAAGCATTAAAAGCAGGCAGACATGCCGGTAAATAATATTTCAAATATATTTTTAAGTTTATCTCATTGTTTTTTTTATCTTTTAGGTGAAGATGCACTTGAAGCAGCACAAGATTATGTTAAAGATTCGAAAAAGAAAGCAGCGAAAAAAGCTCAAGAAACTGCTGAAGAAGCAAGTGAAACAGCAAGTAGAAAGAAACGACAAGCTACAGAATTATAAATAAATATATACAATCAATTGAATGCTTATAAATGTTAGTTAGTCATGTGTCTTATCTTTTCTTTGAATCAATACATTTTGGTTTTTTTTTTGAACAATATTCTTTCTTTATCCAAGCTGCATAACTGTGTTTTTCTCTGTGTGTGTGTGTGGTCATTTTTTGTTTGTTTCTATGGAACAAATTAACTTCTAGCAATCGGTATTCATTGTTTCAGTACGGTTTTTTTTGGTTTATTTCTGGTGTTTACATATGTAGAATAAAAATACTGAAACTTCATTGAAAAGTATAAAATCACGACTTATTGTATATCTAATATGATCTATTCATTACAAACTATATTCATAAAATATTCTCATTATCATTGATTTTTCTTTATTTTTATGATTTTTCCATACACTTTTAAAGCTAAAGTTTAACTAACATGTTTTACGAGACAGAATAAACAGTGTAAATTTATATTTTTAGACAAGTTTTGTTTTAAAATATTTGATGTATTAAATAATGTTTAGATAAAGCCTAGGCAAATTCCACATTACATGCACATTTTATTAATTAAATCCTTATTTTAAAATGGACTTGATTTCTGTAGAATCAGAAAAAAATAAAAGGCATTTTGAAACTTCAAAAGATGTTTAAATTGATCTCGAAAATTTTATCGTACTTATTGTTTATTTTATGAATAGCGACATCATCAGTAATACTCTAATTGGTACAATCAAGTCAAATATAGTATTAAGATTAAATTTCTATCGATTATCAAATTTTGTTTATGATACGTCTTTCATAAGTATCTTCGATAGATTTGCTAAGCATTGTCTTAACTATTTTTGTCATTCTGTTTATTAAATAACAAAAATAAGAAAAAATGACACAATCACAAAAGAACAATGAGCCAGGACAAATGGAGAACCATCAGTAAAAGTAAACGAAGTCCATGAGTCATTAAAAACATAAAGATCATAAACCAAAGATAAATGAATCATGAGCCATAAAAGGATTATCAGCAATATTGCTATTGAACAGAATTACGTTCTAAATATTGAAATATCAACTAACATATTACAAACACATTAATATTTACTCACCATCTCGCATGTTTATCAATTCATTGTTCAGTTTTTCACGTAGAGCAAATTTCTCCTTGTATATCTTCAGTCCATCTGCATTAATTAGACCTTGGAGGATCGTTTGTTCTATATCACTAAGTTCACTATCAAGACGATCAATTTGTTCAACAAAACTTTCAATCTAAAATTGAAAAATAAAAAATTATAATTAATTCTGCAGCTCATTAAACAAAAAGAACCATAGAAATGCAAACATGCATTAATCATGCGTAATGTGAAGATTTCTGTTGCTATGGATATTTTTTTATTCGAATTCGGTCGTTTACATATAGAAAATAGGGTTTTTTAAAGAAAACTACAATTCTCTAGTTGCAAACGGCAAAATTAGGAACAGACGAAAATTTAGTTCTTTCTCTATTGAAATGCTCTTTCTAAGTTATTAGGTAATTATTTTTTAACCAATTTTAGAGTTCACAGAGAAATGTTTATTCTTTGCCGCAAAGAAAAAAATACCTCTCTACGTTATATGTAACTTTTGGTTGGCATCATATAGTAATATTTTTTTCCAGTGGAATTTCTGTATATGATTCTCTTTTGTAATCTGTCGGTTTCATCTTACCGGATCAATTGCCATTGTGTGAAAAGAATAAATGAAAACGTACAATGACTTGTTTTACATTCAATGCTTCGCTTTTATACAGTGGCTGCTAATGTAATGATCGCTTAGTTAACCTTTCGGTCATTTTATAAGGCTCCAAACGGGCTAGACAAATTAAAACTGAATTAACCACTAATTCGTCTCAAAAAGATAACTAAAGTTGGAAGAGACCAATCACGTTGCGTAATTCAAGTTTATTTTTTCTCGTCTGCTTGACCCCTTCACATTACACTAGTCGACGATCTTGCCTATCGTCTTGCCAGATTCTTGATTTTCTTATTTGTCAGTCAAAATTCTTTTGCCATTCCTTCTATACAAGATTCTTGCCTGAAAAAACAGATCTGGACTTTCTTGTGGTATTCTTGTAGACAGAATCTTGGCTGGCGAGGCAAGAAATGTCTCGTCAGGCAAGGTTCTTGTATTCTTGAATTCTTGTCTGAATCTTTTTCTTGAAATTCTTGAATGATTCCTGCGATATAAATAGGAATGTGGGTTTAATATTAGCATTGAATTAATTTAATACTTACAATAATACTTTTGTATAATGATCCTAAGGCAAAAATATAACAGTTGAAATTAATTAATGTAGTGCTAAAGCCGAGCTCACATCTCTGACTGATTTCAATACTTTTGTATTTTAGCTTTAATACAAAAGCATTGTAGCAAACCTCAAATTAATGCAAACTATATTAATTTCATACTAACTACAATGCTTCTGCATCAAAACTGTAATACAAAAATATTGAAGTCAGTCAGAGATGTGAGCTTCGCTTTAGCACTACATTAATTAATACCAACTGTAATACTTTTGCCTTAGAATCATTATACAAAAGCACTGATGTTAGCATTAAATTAATGCAATGCTAATATTAAGTTGATACCCCTAGATGCCTAGGACAAGCATTACGATAGACATAAACATCAAACTAGGGAGAAGAGAGATGAGTTTCTGTCACCTTTCTCTCTCATTTTCTAAATACAAGCTTTCCAAAAATAATCGCCGTCATAAAAGGCCACTTTAAAAAAATAAAATTTATTATAAATATTTTAAATAAATTTTTATTACTAAAAATAATTTTTTGTTTTATGATAAAAAAACAATCTAAAACGATAAAAAAATATTAAGTGGATTGAAAACATACTTATCATGGAATAAGCCGTTGAGTCGCATCTAAATAAAAAAAAGACTTTTTTTTATATAACAATAATACTTATCTTTTAACTGTACCGTTCAGTTGAACCTAGACGAAGAAAAAAAAATTACTTCAATAATAATACTTACCACAAGTTGCAGCATTGAGTTCTGTCTAAAATAATAAAAAAAAAACTACTTTATTTAATAAAAATGTTTACCATTAGTTATGTCGTTGAGTCGAATTTGAAACATAAAAAAAATATTTTATTGAATCACAATATTTTTTATTGCTTGTGCCATTGGGTTAAACATAAATGAAAGATAAAAACTGTTTGATTTAAAATAATACTTGCCAATAATTATTGGGTTGAAATGGACCTAAACAAAAGATTAAAAATATATTTAATAGAATAAAAGAATACTTACCATTATTTTCTACCTTCCCAGGTCAATGAAAACGGCTAAGTTTACGGTATGAAAACGTACCGTAAACGTTTTAAAAACGGCCTATTTGCGGTATAATACGGTGTCAATTCGGTCCGTTTTTGGCCCGTATCGAACCGTATTATCGGGCACAGAATTACGGACCGTAACGTGTCCGTTCAGTAAACGTTCCGTATTTGGTGGTTTTTTGAGAATTATTGGATATGATACGGTAATGTGTTTTGTACCGTATTGAGACCGTTTCTTGGCCGAAAACAGACCGATTTATATCCGTTCGCACTACTCACAATATTTTATCTCTACAATTAGTTTATTCAAAATCATTTATTTCATTAGCAATATCCAGGACGAATAATCCGAAGCTCGGATCCAACAGGATCCTACTAGTTTTTTGTAGCTAGCTCAGGTATTACCTGCATCATGCATAGCATACTCCTCATTTTGTTATTTTCTCATATGTTATATATATAGTCATGATTAACGGTAAGGTATCCCATTAATGTTTTTTTTCTATTGTAAGGATACAACATACTATTATCCGGGTCATATGATAGAGGATCATAGATAACCTTGAATGGGCCCAAACAACGCTACGCTTTATTGTTACAATAGTAGAGAAAATTTGCTCTGTTATTGTAACAATAAAGCATAGTGTTATTCAGACCAATTAATGGTCATCTGTGATCCTCTATCGTATGACCCGAATAATAGTATGTTATATCCTTACAATAGAAAAAAAACATTAATGGGATATCTTACCGTTGGCCATGCCCATATATATGACATTGCAAGAATAATAACCTAAAATAAATAAAAAAAATGAATTGACTTAAAATACTTACTATTCCATAATTCAATAAGAAAAGTAATCTAAAATAGATAGAAAAAGAAATAGTTAAAAATACTTACTGTTCAGCAATTGTATAAGAAAAATAATCTAAATTAAACAAAAAAAAGAAATTGATTTATAATACTTACTGTCCAATAATTGAATAAGATTACCAACCTAAAATAGATAAAAAAATGAATTGACTTAAAATACTTACTATTCCATAATTCAGTAAGAAAAGTAATCTAAAATAGATAAAAATACTTACTGTTCAATAATTGAATAAGAATAGTAATCTAAAACAGATAAAAAAAGAAATAGTTAAAAATACTTACTGTTTAACAATTGTATAAGAAAAATAATCTAAAATAAACAAAAAAGAAATAAATTGATTTAAAATGCTTAATGTTCAATAATTGAATAATAATACGAATCTAAAATAGATAAAAAGAAATAGAAATACTTTAAAATATTTGTTGTTTTATAATTTAATAAGAAAAATAGCCTAAAATAAATAAAAAGAATTTTTTTTTAAAGACTTACCATTTCATAATTGAATAAGAATAATAATCTAAAATAAGAATGTTAAGTAAGTTTTCAAAAAGCGTCTAAAAACGGGGCGCAATCTGAGTACTGTTATCGGACAGAATTCAATACTCCGTATTACGGTCTGTAAACGTTGCAAAAAATATCCGTATCTATACCGTTAACTACTATCAGTATACGAAAAAAGTCGGATATCCGTATAGATACCGTTTTTTATCCGTATACTACCGTTTACGGTCCGACTCGTTCGACCTGGGTTTGAGATCGACTTACATAAAAGAGAAAAAAACTATTTAATTTAAAATAATACTTACTGTTGGTTGTGTCGTCAAGATGCATCTAAATGAAAGAAAAAAAATTATTGTTTTGTTAAAAATAACTTACTGTTTAAACGACACTAACATGATGTGATACGACCGTCATAATTATAAATGAATAAGTGACGGTCATATGTCTATATTTATATGTGTTTGAACCATGAGATCACGTGCTATTGATCTTGAAGATCAAGTAAGAATCTTTTAAAAGAAATAAAGAGAAGCTTGCCTGAACTCCAAGAAATTTTTAAATTTCTCGTAGTTCTTTCCAGGTTCTTGTTTTTCTTGATTATCAGACAAGATTCTTTTTATTCATGATATTCAGGTAAGATTCTTTTGAGAGGAAAAGAAAAAGATTCTTGTCTGAACTTTAAAAATATCTTGAATATCTTGTCACTCTTGTCTGATTCTTTTACTTCCGAATAATCAGACAAGAACCTTTTCGTCTTGAGTTTCTGGTACGAATCTTTTTTCTTTCCTTTCAAAAGAATCTTGTCTGATAATCAAGAAAAATAAGAATCTGGAAAGAAGTGAGGCAAGATCGTCGACTAGTGTATTCATTATCTTGATTAAAAAGATTAAATTATTTAACAGTCTCTAATTGTTATCGTCGAAATGGAAGAACAAGCATCTTAAGTTTGTCTCAGAAAATGTCTCAATATTCAAACAACAACCTTATCTTGAATTTTCTCAAAACTGTATGTGTGGCAAGATGAGTACAAAAGAAATAGTGAGGAGTTTTAAAAAAAGATAACAAAGACAATTGTTGTCATATGAATGAAATATGCTTAAGTATTTCCAGTATAGTCAAAGATACTGTTTTAGTTTTTGAATGCAGAAGATGTCTCTTGGAATTGAAATATTTCGAAGAAAAGATGGAAGATCAATTGAAATTATAGCAAATCGAGTCGATTTTCTTAGTGGTGGTTTACAAGAAAATAGGATACATCATTCGATTCAGAATTTTATAAGGATTTCAAATATGCTATCATCTTCCCAGGACAACACTTAGTTTTCGAGAAAAGAGCAAAAAACTAATTTATGTCGAAAGTAGCGCCTTTTATTCTTTTCTGCTATCTACTTAAAATATTATTTTATTCTTATCTAATTCATATATGTATACAACAAAAAATCTATGTTTACAGTTAGAGAACATCATTGCTATAAAAAATTAAACGATTTAGTAATTATTAGATAAAATACAAGATATTAAAATGTTAACAGTAATCGTTAGTCTTTCTAATAATTTGAGTGTTCCAATCTTTTCAATATTGATTGTCAGCTTTGTTTATATTATATAAAAATCCTTCGAATAGTACTCAATTTTACCATATCAAAAATTAAACAAACAAAAGTCTCATTTATTTTATTGAAACTACTTAAATGTGTTCTTATTTATTTTTAATTAAAATATGGAGAGAAAATCAAAAAAATATAAACGAAACATGTAAATAAAAGCAAAAATGCCGTAGTTACATTACATTTCACATGAATAGTCATACTACAGCTCCATTAATCAATGTGTTCAATTCATCCGGTAATATATCGTATCGTTGTATCGTGTTTTTTTGCTGATCTATAACAGTTAAATCAAACAGAATAAATTTCATATCTTATTGCACACTAGTTATTCTTATACTTTGTCTCAATTGATGCCACTCACCACTGTCAACTGTATGAAATAATTGGAAACAACGATGAGCAATTAAAATTACTTTTCAATTGAGTATTATTAGTAATATTAAAGAAAAACTCTTACTTTTTTTCTATTCAGAGAGAAAATCCATCAAAACTTAATACCTAAAATTATTCAAATCTTCGTTTACAAAAAAAATAGAGATAAATCATTGTTAAATTCTATTCCATGTATTTAAAAAAGTTTGAGATATGGTGGAGAAGGTAAATTTGGATCTGTAGAACTATAAACAGATGCTTGTTTAAATGGACATGGAGTTTCATGCCAAAGATAACGAATACCATAAAGTTCTTTTCCAATACATGTATTTGATATTTTTATTGTTATTGTTAAACCAGTTTTACTTGAAATACTTGATGGAACCCATAGCGATTCATTCTTGCATTTACTTCCAAGACAACAAACCTGAAAATACAAAATAAAACTGTAGAAATATTGAGAAAAAGCAAATCATTTTAAACCTCAAATCCATTTGGATTGCGTAGATCGATATTTGATACAGAAGTATAAGTGATGTTCACTATTTGATTACCAGATGAATAAATAACATTTTGTACAATAGGACCTTGAAATTCAATTTGTTGTCCATAAGCAACTGCAAGACCAGAACGTGAAAGTCGATATCCAACATCATGTTTATATCGAGGATGATCACTAGAAAAATGAATTATTTTTTTAAAGATATATATAAATACATTCACTAACCCATTAGGATCATCACGTAAATCCAATGTGACAGCCATAAAAACCTTTGGAACAATATTATTTGGTACATAACCAACATCAAATGTTTGATGCCATCGAATCGATGGATATGCTCCTATATATATGCTATTGTTTGCAAACGTTGCTAGCTAAAGATAAAATGGATTTATTTCGATCAGTCTATGAATAAATATAATTTTGATGAAATTTATGAAAATTTACTTGAACAAAACCAAATGGAAATTGAATATCAGTGATACCATTTGTACGTTCATTCCATATTTGTCTCCAATAATGAATCATTTTTGAAAATGAACAAGCATATTTATCAGTGTTATAATCACGATTTGCTTCTCCTATATCCAACGAATTAAAAGTATAATTCATATCAATAAGATGAAATATTACTTCTTACCTTGATACCATATAATACCATAAATCACAGTACGTGTAAATGGGTAGATCATAGCATTAAATAAATTTGAATGATTAAGCGATATCATTACAGAAGAATGTTCATATGGTTGTATTGTCACATTTCCAAATCTGTATAGAATTGGAAATAATTAACTAAAAAATACTGAAAAATGTTTATAACTTACGTTGTTGTATTACAATCTTGTAGTGCTTTTGGTGGCATCCAGAGTTCAATGACTGTTCCACTATAAGTTGTAGCAATCAGTCCAATAGGACGGCCATCTAATGCTTCATGGATCATACGACCATAAAGCCAACATACAGCTGACATATAGCTCCAATCTGGACCACCAATACTCTTTGGTGATGATATTGACCACTTTAATGTAATATCAAGTAATTCTTCAATAGGTGTTACGGATGCCCGGTTTCCAGCAGTGAATACTCGTATTTTAGGATATTTTCCTGCATTAGCAATCTCTTCTGTTGCATTATAAATCAGACTCACTGTTAATTCCATATTTGATTGTCCTGAACATATCCAAACATCACCAAATAGAATATCATGAATAGTAATTGTAACAAGTGTTCCATTGACTAATGGTTGTGAAACATGAATATCAAATGGTCCTTCTTCTGAAACAGGATCAAGTGTGATTGACCAAATACTTTCACCTTGTTCATTTGATGGCTCTGATCGACTTATAGTTGTATAGATTTTATTATTCATTCTAAGAGTAGTTAATTTACTTGCATCACCAAATCCCCATACAATAGCTCTTTGTGGAGCTCGTTGAAGTACCATATGATCTTGAATATAATTAGCAAAACGAGGCATTCCATTACCTTAAATTATATGAATTTGTTCTATTAGTGAAAAACTTTTGAATAGATCAATATTTACATTGAATAATCAAAATGAAAAGAAATAATAAATTAATTCGAATAGTATTCATCTTTATTTTATAGTGTGAGTTCTTTTTTCATTACAAATATGTACAAGATAAAGGTACGGTCACTCACAACTTATTTCTTTTTCAGTCAGATAAGAAGTGATGAAGTAAAAAAAATGTCAGCATTGTGTGGTATACAATACATTAGATAAAAATGATTATTTTTGTATTGAAGCAGTTATATAAGTGTCGATTATCAGATGCAAGAGTGAAATAAAACAATAAGTGATCTAAAGTTTTGATAGATTTTCTCTCATTGAGTGCGTGAAACTTTAATATTTTTTCCATTGATAGTAAACATTTTTTGCTGTTCATATGATTATATCGTACCTACAGCAAGTTATTTGAGTTTCAAAATGTGTGAAATTTAAATATAAAAATAAATTAGAAAAGATTTCCTACCCTATTGTAAAGATAAAACAGTGTCATTCGAGTTATATGAAAAAGGATCTCTTCGAATCTTCTCATCATGTCGAAAAATACAATGTTTTGTTCTTACAACAATAGAGAAAACCTTTTCTGATTCATTTTTATACTTCAATGTCCTATATCTTGAGATTTAAATAACTTGCTCGTGGTACGCTATGTATGGACACATAATATTTAAAATTTGTTAGTTTGGCGGTGAAAACTCTCACTTGACTGAGATACGATCAATCTTTTTGATGAACAGTACAGCAAGCTCCATTGCGAACGAAATATTGTATACAAGAAAGAAGTTAATCTGAAGCTTTTATGAATACCAATAGAATGTAAGATATTCTTATTATATTTAATCAAAATAACATCTAGGCTTCATCTGTATTGATTCACTTTGAATCAATGAAATATTCCATCATATAACATATTTTTGTGTGAAAAATCTTATAATTCAGCATCAAATGTGTATATGAATCGGTTCCATCAGATCACTTGAAAACCAGTGAAAATCGACCAATATCATTTGAATTCTATAATAACTTGCGATAAATCCATTAATCGGTTTATCGAGGCGGCAAATAGATGTCATTCGAAAGAGGATTTTATTCAATGTTCATTGCAAACATCATTTTCAGCAAATGATGGTAATGAACAGAAATTATCGATTAATTTATGCAAATCCTTCGAAATATTCATGCATTTGTTGACCAAAATATCAGGTAATCATCACTGGACACTTAAATATCTCAAATTATAGTCTGAACAGATCATCTTTTTCACGTACAATTTTCAACTTAAAAAAAGTTATCAATAGGCACCTTCAGAAATCTTTTACGAGGCGAGAGTAATATTTATATACGTAAAAAATATTTATTTAGATAGACCATATCTATTAAAAGAAATTGTGTTATTTATTGATTTTGATATTTTCAATGACAATAGTTGAATATAAGAATTGAAAAGGTGAAAATTCATACCATACATCTGTGAATTTTAGTGCTGCGTAAATATCTAAACTGCTGGCAAAACTGTTTTAAATTTAATCATCTAAACATTTTTATTCATTTTGGAAAAAAATTGATAGTCAATCTGTGAATATTAAAAATGCATTTTTCACAGATTTGTTCGACAGTGTAGTTAACAAGAAAATGAAGCATACGATTAAACTATGCGACGTTACGCTTTCTCGTAAGCGCGTCTTTGTAGTTATACTAACGAATAAAAAAAGCAGAAAATGCATGATGAAAAGCTTAAAGAATTGCATAAGACTATTTTTCTTCTAGTCGTAATTCTTTTAATACACTTTATTAAATGAATGAAAACTAAAATTACTTATCCATATTCAACAAGATATTTATCTTTTATTATATTATAAAAATAAATGGAATAAGAAAATTTCAGATCTTCGTCTTCTTTCAGTGACACAGCACTTATAGTCTTAGATTTCTCTAAGCAATAACAGAAACTTTCAAAATTTATGTTCCGAGAGAATAACATGAACGTATATGTCTAAAAGTTGAAAAAACCATTCTTATCTATTGAGTTACTAACTATAACTCTAGATCCAGTTTCTCATAGACTTTCATTTGATATAAAATTCATTGGGTAACTATCTTAAAATCTTCTCGTTACCTCCCTAGAAAAAGGGTTATGCAAGACTCTACATACAGAACCTTATTTATTAACTTCGGATCATTAGAATAGATTTTATTTGTATGATTTAAACTGTCTGATAAATCCCTTTAGCAAAGACGACGAAATCATGATAACGGTTTGCTTTATTAGTAATCCACCCTCACCCTCAAGATTGTTATTTTTTCTCTTCCATTATGGTATGTAACTGAATAGAAAGCTTATTTAAAGAGAAAAAAAAACGGTAGTAAAGATATCTCTTAAGTAAAGACTACGATGTCTTTGACATGTTTCGAATTCTGTAGTCTCGGAGTCGATTACTCTATCATTGCATTGTTGCATTTTTTGGTTTTCTGATAAGAACATCATTTGTTTATAAAAATTCTCACATTGAAATTTTCCTTCTTTTCAAAAAATCTTCTCCAACGACATATATGCATAGAATGTTAGCTTCCATTTCAAGATTATTCCATTTACTATATATGCGATATGTATTCAATACTATCGTTTTTCGATTTATTTTCAAATGAATTATTTTTAGTAAATAGATGTGACCGTATTGATGTGATTGTTACTTGAAGATATAGACGATAATGTTTCAAAATAACAACATTTGTTGATTAATCAATATTTTCGATCATATCAGACTGAATTGCCTTGTTAGATTCAAAGAAGAACAAAAATGAATAATTTACATAGCAATCATCTTTCAATAACCAATGAGATATACTATCCTAAATATCAAAAATACATATGTATTGTATAGACTTTTTGTCGATAATGATATTAGCTAGATTAATTAGAAATTTTTCATAATAAATCAACGTTTTTTTATTAGAAAAATTGTAACATTTTATACGTCAATCAATACTCACATGGATAATAGAAAAAAAGAGAAACATAGAAATAGAAATTAAAAAGAGAAGTAGGAGAATATTGAATGAATCCCTCCTACTTCGATCTAAACAAGTATAACAAAGAAGATATGACGTCAGGTATCCTCTTTCATTTTAGAGAACAACGTCTGAAAATAATTAATTGTTCTCACCAATGAAAACAAATGAGATATATGAAGAAAACAACACAAAATAAAATAAAATTCATGGTTATACAAAGTTTTTCTGTTATGATTGTTGCATATTTTACATATAAATCCTTGTCTAACAAAAGTAATATGGTACTGCCATAGGATAATAACAGGCGACCGGATACACATACATTACCGATGCCGTTGGGAAATAACAACAATATACAACCGTGAAGTCAGAAACCATTTTTTAAAGATGTTGATAAGTATTCGACGAGTCGATTGGATAAAATATATTAGATTTGTTATACTAATGCAATATTTGATTTTTTTCATACTTTATATACTTGTCTGTATCGGTTTTTCCCAACATATACGATAAGAGCTATCAAGCATGACTATTCTATTACTAAGTCGATTTCTATCATTGTATCCATATCTGATTCATGATTATAAATACTTTCAAAAGACAAATATAGACAATGTTGGAATGATTTCAACATTGATTATAAATGAGTAAAATACTTAATCATATAAGATGGATTTTTCCCAAAAGAACATATTTCTTTTCAATATGCATCAAAGAATTTTACAAGAAAGAATCTAACAAATGCAATCTACTTATCATTGTGCTTTTATTATTCATTTTGTCATCATCAATAAACATTAACACATGATTCGATAACTGCCATTATTATAATCACATCACTGTAACAACATACAAATATTCTGATTATTCAAAAATCAATCACAATTAAATTACACAATCTTTTTTAATACTTTTGGTTATTGATTATCTCATTCAACGTTCTAATGTTCATACTATCACAGTACAGAAAGAATAATAAAACTGTTAGAATGTGTGACTTGCATTTCCTTCGAAATTGAGGGTGAGGAGGTTGACATTAAATTTGTCTTTGTTATTGAAAATTATTGGATCATTCTTAGCCATTTACTGCACCACAACAGTCAATTGTTTTTTTTAAGTACAACTAATTATTCCTAGTTAATAGTAATCAAAGTATATTTTTCCAAAAAAATATACAATCTTTTTGAATTTTGTTTGTTAGAATTATTTAAATAATATCGTGTTCTGTAAAATATAAGTTTTTCTCTAAATATTAACATAAAAACTTTGAGTAAAATTGCATTAAATAGCGTTTGACGAATGATTATGGACATGTAAAAGTTCATTATTTGATCATATAGATTAATAGTCTAAGCGATGGATGAGTAATACATTGTATGCATGTTCGAATCTGATCTATTCCTTACACCCTTACTTTTTTAGCTTTAAGTTCATTTCAGACGGCTGTCATGACAGTCATCATGTCTAGTCTTTATCTCAAAAAGTTCTCGTCTACGACTAATCTGCATATTAGAAAATAATGTTCTGTGTCAACTGACTTCAGATCAGTCCTAGATAAGTCTTTCACAAAAGAAGACTAGGCATGATGAGTCGACATGAATAGGAAAAAAAACAAGTCATTTAGTCTGACTTTTATTCATGTGGGATAGTTTCTGTCATCAATCTTAACAATACTATTGCAAAAATCAATGGACATATCTTCCCAACTATTGTCAAATTTCCCTTTAATAATTGGTAAGAATAGTTAAGACAAAGCACATTGAATCCATGCATCGATCTCTTTTGAAAGGGCTGCCATTCCGGCGATTGATTGTAATTAAATTGTATTATATCATCACTTTCTGTCCAAAACATCGATGGTCATATTATAAAGGAAGCACAAGTTTATTAATGATAATACTGTTTTTCATCACTTAAAAAAACACAACAAATGTTGTCGATTGAATAATAAAGCAGTCTTTTCTTCTTTCTAATGGCGAAGAGAAAAGTAAAATCTTTACCATGGTGACAGTCATTAGATTGTCACATACTAGAAAAAAATTCATTCTGAATAATTTGTTGAGTTTTTTCCATTATAAAGTAGTGCTTTCATATTTTTTTCCCACTTCAGTTCTATATTAATAAATCAAATATTTCAAAAATTGTTGACAAATGACAAATATTTTCTAACAGGATTTATACAATGATACATTTGTTCACTTTATGAATTTTTACTAACAATCGACAACATAAAGAATATTTAATACATTTACTTCAATACTCTTGAAGATGCTTGATAAAAAAAACCGCTATATATATATATATCGAAAGTCTTGATTAAATCAATAATAATATTCTATGATGCATTATTTCATTAAGGATATAATAATATTGAGATCAAATCTAGGAGTCAAATTATCCATAATAATAATCATGAAGAACTGTTGCAACATAATGTCTTATTTCATTGTTAAAATATATGATACTTATTGTATTAATTGTTTGTTTTTCTCAATAATGTCACTGAAATAAATTTTTTGATGTTTGAATTAATAAATAAATCAAATGCTAATTCTCACTCATCATTGGTATTTGGGATGCAAAATGAAACAGCCTTTATCGAACCATCACCATTCTTCAAAAATGTTAAAATATAATAGGTTTCATATTGTTTAAAAATGAATAAAGATATTCGACACAAGTTCAAGCAAATTGACATACGATATTTTCAGGGGCGGCGCGAGCGGGGGAGGGATAGGGGGGTACCCCCCTCCTGCTTTTGAAAATTACGTTGGAGCTTTCTCCGATTTCACGATTTCGGAGAAAATTTTCTCCGATTTCTCGATTTTCGGAGAATCTCCTCTTCGTGCCGTCCCTGGATATTTTAATCCAAACGCAAAACTTTCTTTTTTTTTATTAAATTATAGTCAATTACTACGATAATGATAAATTCTGTCGCTCGATTATACTCCTATATCGTAAAACTGTAAAATCGTTGTTTTTTTTTTGATAGACGAATGTAAAACTAAATTGATTAATTCGTGTGACTGTAGTTGAATTTGTTGTTCGAAATTTTGACTCTAATCAATGTACTCAGTTAAGAATACGCAAAATAGTCCCCTGATAATAGTATATTAATGGGTATTCAACGTACCTTAACAATACTTATAGGTACATATAACGATACTTGAATGGGCACCCTCATAGAAAGTAGCTGGTAAACGGATATTTAAACATGAATGATCAAACACTTCACTGAATACTATTGCACAGGATTTTTAAATTTTTTGTTATCAAAATTGCAGTATATTTATGAATGAACCTAACCTTTGACTTTTTTCCTTCTTTGTTTCTCTTAAAGAAATTGAAAACATTTTTGAAATCTTATTTAATTTAATATTTTCAATACTTATAACTCAAGCAGGCCAAATTTAGGTATGTGACCAAACTTAAGTTGGTCAGATCTCTTTTGAGACTACTTCAGAATATTTCTTTCTCATTCTACTGTGGAAATTATCATGTTCTCGTCTTGTAAACATTCAAAAAATAATCTAGAAAAAATTAGTATTAAACAAACATTAATTTCATCTGTTTGTCGAGTTGTTTATATGGATCTATGCGTGTCCATAAGAAAATGGTGAAGGAGCAGTTGCTACATGGAATATGACAAATCTACAATACTCTGTAAACCTTTCCTTGTTAACATTCTAGATGTGGATACTAATACAAGTACTTGTTCAATAAATATTCTGCTATAGATAGCCAATGCAATGCTTCTATCAATAATATTACTGGAAATTTTGTAAGTACCTATATCGGGTACCTAGCTGAGACCTTTTCAGTGCGTGGACATCTTGAATTCAGTAATTTCGCCAGGTTATGTTTTACTTTAATAAAATTAATATTTCGGTCATCAGGATCTATGGAACACTTCTAAAGAGGAATTAGTGTTGTGTGTTTTTTGAAGATTCATTGTACGAGTTTAGCCACTATAATGAGCATCAGTTCATTTAACGCAGTCAGACAACACTTTTATTGCATAGTGTATTATTCATGAACGGCTTTATGTTGCCAAAAGCTTCGCCCCACATATAATAATCGAAAATTTATCCTTGCTTCATGTTTGATTTTCATAGAATCCAACGATACATCATTTATTGTTAGACGTATAGTTTTTATATTTTTTGAGAGAGCTTTAACATCTATATAGACTAATATAGTATTTCTGTATAGGTAGTGTTATAAGGCGAATAATCACAAACTTCATCAAAAATTGAAACTATTCTCTATAAAAAATACTAAAAAATATTTTGATTATTTTTCTATATACCATTCAACTTGAGTGTGATACATTGATTTTGTTTTTTTTAGAATTAATCAAATTCTGTATGACTTAGTTATTGCATGACAACAATCAATATTAAAAAGATTTCAATTAATTACTTCTTCTGAAAGAAAGGGCAATATAGCGGTTAAATACCACGGATAAAAAATCTTAAAGTATGTCTGTCTGTCCAAGCCAATCAGAATTCAGCATGCTCTTAATCAATAAAAACTTAAGAATGCTTTCCAAATGATGTTTAACTAAAGGGTAGTTAAGTTCGGAGAATTGGAATTTGAGATCCTATTCATTAAAACTAGTTTGTTAATATTTAATTAATGATTAGTAATATTAAGTTTAGAGAAAATTTGACCAAAGGATAATTGTGGTCGTAGAATCTGAACTTTGGGGTTAGTTTTATTAATTAGCTAATAAATAGTTGATAAGTAATTAATAAATATTAATAACATTCACTTTTTGAGAAAGTTTCATCAGAAGTTCTTTTGGGAATGCAGAATCTAAATCTGAGGTTAATTTTACGGGTTTTTAATTGATAAATAAGATTAGTTTTCCAGAGTCCTATAAAGTTTGTCGTTACATCGATGAGAAATAGGTGTTACAACATAGAAAAATGAAATTCTTTGACATTTTGCGAAATCATGAGAATTTTATTATTTAGAATAGGACGTTTCATTGCCCTTAGGAAATGAGGAAATTATATATTTATTTTTTCTAGTTAATCTTTCCTAAATATTTCTATTCATTCTATCAAAATAAAATTTCTACTTTCATTTAAATTTATAGGAAATCGTTAGATTTGATGATTGTAGTAATAGATGTAGTAGGGATTCGGCTGTTGATCAAAAGATAAATTTCTCAGACAATTGGACTGCTTTCACTATTGTCCTTCTCAATTTTTAGCAACAAGATATTGTTGTCTTATAATCCTCTCGATCGTATAAATATGCATCCACAAATTTAAATATCAAAGAATGATCAAAAGAAAAAGGAAGAATATTATAAACTAACAAGGAAAATATGTGATGTACTCGGATGATGTCATTAGAATAAAAGTATTAGTTCATGCTCGGTAAAAACACAACATAAAAAGAAAAAAAAAACAAAACAACTATGTCGTATAAACATACGTGTTTGTTTTTTCTTTTTATCAAACAAAAAATCGGAAGAAAAGACAAACCTGTATTGTGTAACGTGATGAAAAAATACGTATGCAAAAAATATTCATCCATATCTATTTCATCATGATACCCATGCAATAGCACGATTGATTGACTCATGTAAATAAACATTACTTGGAAAAAGCCAACTAACTTCGTTGAATATAAATACGTAGGATAGTCTGCTTCAACTTCAATATATTTCAATGTTAATTTTCATCGTAATGATACCTAATCATCTATGTATCAATTTTTTGTGTAATTCGGCAGTTCAAACATAAGTATTTACTTGAGAATTCGAAATAAACATTTATATCAGGTTGTAGGGTAAACTCAAAAATGTAAAAAAAAATACTCTATTATTCGGAAGATCGCATCTATATATCTTTAAAATACATACACTAGGGATTAATTACAGCATTCTCCGTTGCAATTTATTTTATCTTGCTTTGAAACTATTTATACCTCTTAATATGAAGCTCCAATCTCCACTATCAAATATTGTTTAAAGTGTCCTGTATGATCTTTCTATTGGGAACAGAAGAAACATTTTTCATTTTATCTACGAGAAGTTATCCTCAAAATACTATTGATTAACATCGCTGTAATAGCGTTACGAAAAGATCTTGTTAAATTTCAATAATCCACTTATGACATAGCAGTAAAAACTAGTAAACAGTAATTGTCTTTTGACAATGATCTAAATGCAGTAGTTATTTCTCAGAAATATTGCATGCTAACTGAATAAATGTAATGCTTTTGTAAAAATCTCGTCTTTGGCACAATTATTATTTATGTAATAGAGCAGAAGTTACGATAATACGAATATGAGATAAGTAACTGATATGTTGCTGATGGAAAAAGTATACTTGAATAAAACTGACGTTTCTTTTCAATTGGCATTGTTTGAAAATCGACATGATTTAGTTCAGAGTCGAGATCGAAATTGTCCCTTCCTAGGTAAAACATTTACGACTTCGGAACGAATTTTCTTCTCAAGCATACAATGATAGATATTCCTTCTTTCAAAAAGGGGTCAGCGAATCTCTTGGATTCGCACTACTTGTAGATTATTTCAATTTTTAATTCATTTTTGAAGCAAAATGAAAAAATGCCTTTTATCACTTGTATTTTTTAATGACAAAAATTGTTTCAATATCCACACATATTGTGTTTTATTATTTCCAATCAATGTTTATTGACATTGACTCATTCTGTTATCGCAAGTTTCTATACACAGAAATAAATGAAAATTTTTTTTTTTCTTTTCTTTCATTTCTTTTCACATTTTCAAACATTCATACACAACTGTTAAAAACATATTCAACAAATGGCAACATCAGCTTGTAAAAAGCAATGTTCCGTATGTGAAAAAGAAAAAATCACATATAAATGTGAAGGATGTTCAAAAGATTTTTGTATTGATGATTTACCACAACATCGACAAATACTGAATAAACAGTTTGATGAAATTGAATATGATCGGAATTTGTTTTTCCAATCACTTAATCAACAAAGTGAAAATACAAAAAAGCATCCATTGACACAACAAATTGATGAATGGGAAAAAGATTCAATTAATAAAATTAAACAAAGAGCAGAAGAATGTAGACAATTAATAATCAAGTATACAAATCAATTGAATGTTGAAATAAAAAATAAATTAGATAATTTAACCGAACAAATAAAACAAATCCGTCAAGTCAATGATTTTAATGAAATTGATATAAACCATCTCAAAGAAAAATTAAAAAACTTGAATGATGAATTTGATAAATCAACAAATATTAAAATTGAACAACAGTCTACATTATTTATTAATAAAATTTCTGTCATTACGCCATTTGGTAAGTGTCACTATTATATTCTATTAATAAGATCATTATTTATCAGCGAATCAATTGAAAATCATTGAAAAGAAAAATGTTGAATACAAAGATATTCATAGATTTTTACTTCTTTTGAATGATTTCATTTTATCTTAATGTTAGATGGACTCAATTTTCTTAAAGATATTTTCTAATAATCATTCATTGAAACATAGAATTTAATATTTTAATATAATTTCAATTAGAGTACTGCATGGGTCTAATATTCGTACCCATATCCTATCCGTACAGAAAGTTTGTATCCGTACTCCATACCTGTACCCCACCCTGATCCCTCATCCTCAAGATTGTTTTAATGATTACAAAAAAAGCACCCGTACGCGCGTTCAGATCCAGGTACCCGACTCGCGGGTTTCAGTGCTCTAATTTCATTAATAAAGATTAAAATTGTTATTTGAAAAATGACTTCATTTTATTCGAGTTTTTAATTGAATTATTCAATTTATTTCTTCGATAAATGATTATAAATTCTATAAAATTAAAACTACTGTCTATCCAAAAAAAAGTGGACTTGGATATTTTTGCAATAACTGAAGCGTGGAAAGAGTTAGAGAGCTGTGGTTTTCGTCTATCGAAAGAAGCGACACTAAGGCATCTTTTTCTCTAATATTGTGTAAGACGTAGTCACTTTAAATTCTATGGTTCCTCCAAAACATTACAAAATAGACATGAAACCGATTGATTACTTCGACGAAATTTTGGTTTTAATGTGTGATTTAGATAGAGGGGCATCTGATCTATAGGTTCGGATATCATTCGCATCATAAAATTTACGTATTTTACGGTAAAGAAGATCAAATTCCCTATTTACTTCGTAAAAAAGTATGAAATTTCCTTAGTTTTTCAGCAAATTTTGGGTTTTTTTTACAAAACTTTTGTTTCAAAGACGGATTATTTTTGAAAATTTTTCGTTGTTTTATATAAATGCTTGAATCTAAAATGACTTTGTCTTATACAATATTGGAAGCAAAGACGTCCTAATATCTCTTCTGTTTACTGGAGAAAACCGCAACTCTCTAGTTCTTTCTGTTTTTGAGTTATTACGAAAATACCTGAATCCATCTTTTGTTTTTTGAACAGGCATTACTATCTATTCAGAAAGTGCGAATACGTCTTAGCAAAATATATTGGATGATTTTAAGATAAAAGAAAAATTCTACTCTTTCTTCGACTTTTCTTGTCTTTTTATACCGGCTACATGGTTCTAGAATCCATTATGTAAATATATCTGAACAGCTGTATTTTCGTATATATTTGAAACGTTTTTATATTTAATAGAACTAGATTACAAAAAGAAAAACTCTCAAGAGGATCCCCGAGACTACACGAGAGAGTCTCGACTAGGGAAATGTCAGTCGAGTAGTATTTTGGGAGTCTGACAGGAAAAACTCATACGACTGGTGAGCAACGAGTTCAATTATTATCATATTACATATTCTTCACTACTACTAAAAAAGAGACAAAAGAAATATTGTTGACAATAAGAATGAAAGTAAGAGAAAATGTTTTTGAGTGGATTCGCCTATCCGTTCGATAGAACACTGTTGAAAAGTATATAAAATAGAACTTAAAGCAATACACTATCTTGAGGATAAGATATAAATATTGCTAATCTAGATTTCAATAAAACAATCGATGCAAAAAGAAAAAGAAGACCACTACAGAACGAAAAATATTCATTACTTATACATCTCTATATTTTTTCTATCACTATTTTAATACATGATATTTAACAAAAGTTATATACATATGTCTTTCGAGAATTTCAGACTATTTGTATCAAGAAAAAGCCTCTCCAATTTATTCTTTCTTCATATTTGAGAAATGATTGATACAGACATTAGTAAAACATATTATAATAATACTTTTCTTTACAGCTACTGAGAATTTCCTCTATCGCATCAAACACAGTGAAAAACAATATCATAAAAGTTTTTCTTTTCTCACAATTCAAAGAAAATGAAAGATTCCTTTTGATGATGATCATGTTTCCTCTTTCTTTTAGTACCACTTCGTGCCAGTTTGATAGATATTCCTATAAATGCCAAATGGAATAAGAATGGTCAAACAGTAGGAGGACAAAATCCAACACTCCATCGCCCTTTCGGATTACATATGGATGATGAACAAACAATTTATGTTGCCGATTGTTATAATCACCGCATTGTAGCATGGAAATCGGGTGGAACAAATGGGCAAATAGTAGCAGGTGGACATGGACAAGGAAATGGTGCTCATCAATTGAATTATCCAACAGATGTCATCGTGAATAAAGAGAGAGATAGTCTCATTATTTGTGATTATGCAAATAGAAGAGTAGTTAGATGGCCTTCTCAAAATGGAACAAGTGGAGAAACAATTATTTCAAATATCTCTTGCTTTGGTCTGACAATCGATGGCAATGGATTTCTCTATGTTACTGATGAAAACAAGCATGAAGTAAGAAGATATCGAATGGACGAATCTCAAGGAATAGTAGTAGCTGGTGGAAATGGACAGGGAGATCGTCTTGATCAGCTCAATGAGCCTCGCTATATATTTGTTGATCGAGAACATTCAGTATTTGTGTCTGATTGGAAAAATCGCCGTGTGATGAAATGGATAGAAGGTGCAAAAGAAGGTAGTGTTGTTGCTGGTGGACAAGGAGAAGAAAATAGTTTGACACAATTGTCTTATCCTAATGGAGTTGTAGTTGATCAATTGGGTATTATTTATATAGCTGATTTTGGTAATCATCGAATTGTACGTTGGCCTAAAGGAGCACAACAAGGAAATGTTATTGCTGGTGGAAATGGTGAAGGTGCACAAGCAAATCAACTCAATTGGCCTGTAGGATTGTCATTTGATCAACAAGGTAATCTCTATGTTGTTGATAGTAGTAACAATCGAGTACAGCGATTTAATATTGAAGTACCATGAAATTAATGGGATGAACTGCTGAATTTTATTTATTTTCAGCTATTGATTATTATATTTTGATTGTTGTGTAATTTTAATTGTAAAACAAATAAATGAATTGAGATGTTTTTATATTCGCGTGCGCTCGCGCCCGCCCAGAGAGACCTTAGCTGTTGGAAGCACAGAAACCAGCAGTGGCAAGACAATGTACGTACATGCGTGCGTACATGAAAGGTTTCTCCTTGATCTTTGTTCAACAAGAGCAGTATCTCTCTGGGTTCAATTAATGTAGGAAACATGCATTAATTCAACATTAAAAAAGAATAAAGTCAACCAATCGGAAAGCACTTACACTCGTCATGAAAAAAATTTAATTTTGGTTTAAAATAAGTATATTACCTTTTCTGTTTGAATGTGACAGTAATATATTTATTTGAAAAGAAATTTTATTTTCTATCTACAGCTAACTGAGAATCATTTTTAAGAGTACTATCTATTTTGTTTAGTTAAATGATATTTGAATGAAAAATATCATCTTGCTATATAGCACAGTTAAACGATGATCATTCATGAACAAAAAGATTAAGTTTGTTGATCATGTATGTCATTGTTTTCATTTATATATACAGATCAGGAGCCGCGCGAGTGGGGGGGGGGGGGTGTACACCCCCCCAATAATTGAAAAATTTCGTTTTTTTTTCAGCGACAGAAGCCGATTTTGAACAAATTTTGCCCTAAATACCCTTTTACACCCCCCCCAAAAATTTTTTTTTATCTATTTAAAACCCGCTACGCTTCCGAAAAAGTTTTTATAGCCTTTCAAAACTCGTTACACCCCCCCCCCCAATCTTAGACCCTTCGCGCGGCCCCTGATACAGATATATATGAAAAAATGACTAAAAGAAAAGAATGGCCTAGTCAAGCTATTAAGTCATATATGAATAACATTTTTGTGTACTCAAAAAGTGAGTACACTCCAGAATCGGTCAGTGTGTCCATCCGTCTATTTATACGATAACTCTTCACAAGTATATTCAATCGCGCTGAAATTCCATATACAGAATTGTGTCATGAATATCTCGGCCGAGTTCGGATATGAGAAGGATTTGTCAAGAAATAGCTGAGTTATCGCAAAAAATGCCATTGTTGACTACCCCTAAGAGGAGGGTATAAGGTCATTTTTTCATAAATTTTTTTTTCGCAGAAATATTTAAAACAAATATAAATCGACTCAGTTTTTAACGCTAATTCCGAATATGATATCAGTTTTGAATCAAACTGTAGTTTTTAAAGTGAAAATTGCCTAGACAGGGCCCCAAAATGCACAAAACCTGTATCCCGATTCTAGTGTGCCTAAATATGTCTCGGGTGACTAGCGGTTTTGAGATGTTCTAGATGTATGGTTTTGTCGCTACTAAAAAGAGTTATGAAATGGAAAAAATCTGAACTCGGTAGCTATTAATATTGGGGAATTATTATGAAAATACTGATACCTCTCTGTGTCATAGATCGATGAGGTTACCTATGACCATAATCTCGCTAGGTACAAGCCCAAATTCATGCTGCAATAATTCCTTCTACCCAGTTTTCTGTCCCATTGAGATGTCCCAGAGCTTAAATAGCCAATTCGTTGATGAGATAAGGTCAAAATGCTGGGCATAGACTCAAGATAGATAGTTCACTCAAAATCCATTTGCCGTCAATTCTTTTTACTTTTTGAAGTACACATAACACTCGGATTTAAATCCGAGGTTTTCACATTTATTTATTACGATATTCTGAACACAGATGTTTACGACTACCGCCATCAGTCTATGAGACCAAAAGGAGAGGGACGCATAGTAAAAGTCGCGTAACTTCATCAAAACAAGATATTTTTCGATCAAATTTGGTTTATATTGATAAAGAACATGATTGCTCTTTCCTGTCCAACAGTGAAATGAAACTTTGATCACTTTATTTGTTTCTTAATTAGACGTATTTAGAGGAAATAGAGTTTCTCGATTGTTGGAATTTCATGCTCAAGTACTCCATTTGTTCCACAAAAAAATCTTTTCATTGATCACAAGAAAAGGATACATTTAAAAGTATCTAACATAAGTTGAGTTCTTAGTTTTGGTAAGCATTTTAATAGCAATTCTGAAAGAAGAAAAAGTTTGAATCGGAAATAAATGCCAAATCTATAAAGTTTTCACTTGTCCACCTCGCATACAGCTTGCTCAGTTCTCTTAATTGAAGGTCTGAAACTGAAGTTTAGATATGATTTTGTAGTGCTTATTTTATGATCCAAATTTCACTGATTTTGATGGACCAACAATTGATAATCGGATCAGTATCAATTGAATAAAAAGTTCTCATGTTATTGTTAGTAAAATACTCAAAGACTACGTGATTATTAGAGATTAAAAATGCACACATTACAAGTAATAAGAAAAATTTTTAAAGTTTTTGTTCCAAAAAGTTCCCTTACTATGGATTAGCAAGAGCTGTAATATCTATCGAGCTCAATTCTCGACTGAATATTTTCAGTTCATCAACGAGACCTTGATAACGTCCAGATGCGATAAATGAACTTGTACATGATGGATTTGAGGATGGTTGACCTCCAATACTAAGCATCATCGATGAATTACCTGGCGTCAATACTGTTTGTAAATTATCGATGAGATTTCCATTGATAAAAAATCGAGCTCCATTCATTAAACTGTACGTGTAAACCAAATGAGTCCAATCAACACGCGAAATATTACGTGCAGTGGCTGAAACTCCGTTAATTTTAAAAACGAGACCACCAGAAGGAGTGAATCCCAATAGTTGCATACACCAGTTTGTTGCCGAAAGAACTAACACACTACAACCGCCGAGTGTTACTTGTGGTTTTAGCCAAAGAGAAATGGAAAATGATTGATTTGTGGTAGTTAAAGCAGTCAATCCAGTTGACTGGAAAAGTACAGAAGTGTTTGTCAATTGAAGAGCCTGGCCAAGACGACCACCATTGTTGAAACTCATGGGACCGGTTCCATTCAGTCCATTGGGACCTGAGTCCAGAAGATTCCCATTGAACGAGTATGCAGCAACTAGTGTAGCATCTGTAAGAATTTCATTCGCTGATTTTGCTCGATTGACCACAGACAACTGATCGATTGAACCAGTAAGTGATGCACCAATAATCACTGATTGACAAGTACCTATATATGGTGGAGTTGATCCTGGTACTGATCGTCCATTCTCGACCCCATTCAAATAGATCAACTGCTGCTGTATCGCTCCATCATAGACAAAAGCAACATGATACCATTTAGAGACATTGAGAATTGTTGTTCCAGTTGTATTAAAACCACCAAAAAAGTCCATGAATAAATAACGATTGAGAATGCCAAGTGTCAGACATTTTCGAGCTACGCGTGCTGAACATTGACTGAAAATAGTCGCGTTGACAAGATTTTTCGCTGAGATCCAAGCAGAAATTGTGAAACTCTGGTAAGCAACATTGATAAAACTTGTTTGCACATACTGGGTGTTACTCGATAATAGCAAAGCTTGACGAACGTAACCAGTAGTTGTAAATGTTGCACCACCCACCAGCGTACCGTTATATGTGGAAAATAAATCGAGAGCATTACCATCGAATGAGTAGAATGCAACCATAGATTGTGAGAGCGATGGAGAACTCGTTGTTGAGCTTGTGGTTACTGATTCAACGTTAAAATGATCAAGATAAATAATTAAATAGAGAAAATTTGCGTGGAAAAATATAAAGGTAATCAGTTAAAATCATCATTACTCTTCTTCAGTCAACATACTCAGTTATACTCAACTATCGAATTGGAGCATCGATAAGTCTGAAACAGTTCAAGCTGAAAAGAACGAGCTGCAAGTGTTCCAAGTGAAATATCACATCTATGTCATTTTTTATATCGTTCTAAAAAGTATATTGAAACCGATGCAAATCTAGATATAAGAATGCCAAGTTTAATAGATTAGTTGAAGGAAATTCACAAGTCAGACGGACACTAAGATAACGAAAATGTGATCACAGATCTACTAAAACCTGCCGTCGTCATTCTGTGATTTAACCAACTCCTTTCTATATAAATACTGTACACATTTCACAATAAGCCTGTCTAACTACTTCTGAATTGATTTTTATCTGTTTTTCGGATTTTTGTTGATAGGAAACAAGGCGGTGATCTAAAGTTTTTAACATGTTAAACTATATAGTCGGATCAAATTTGACTTACTGAAAAAATAATCAGTTGATAAGTTATTCTATGAAACTTTTCGAACAATGTTTAGATAAGTATTTCCACCTAAGATTAGATCTGAATGGATTAAGTTGATAAAAAATACCTATATCTCATTTCTTCTTATTTTTCATAAGGCTCAAAATCAAACTCTTCACATTTGAATATATTGACAACAGATGCAATCAATATGTTCGATCATGTTGAATGATTATCAGTGTGAATCTACTCATCTTTATTTTCTGTATCAGATTAATACATTTCTATTTAACATGGAATGAACAACTATTCTATAATTTTAGTTCGCATATATACAATGTCAACTGACAAGATTAATCGAGATGATTTTAAATTTGTTCTCAAGAACAGGATAAATTGCAAGTTTTTTCCTTGTCTTAACTTAAAACAACCTAAAGATTCATAGACAAGTATTTAAAAGTTTGGCTATAGTACTTAATATATATCTTTATCTTTGAATTGATGGCTTGACTACTGCTTCTTGACTCGTATGGTGAGAGAAATCTCGGGAAACATTAATAAAATGCAGAACGAATTTTGACAAAGGAAGACACTAGTAAATGAGAGTAGCAAACCTGTTGTCATTGATGGTGTGCTGCTGGTGGTTGTCGATATTGTTGAATTGTAGTGGATACCGGAAGCACATGTTTCAAAGTCGATGTTGCAATCGTCCGTTGTGCAGAAGCAGTAAAGTGTACTCAGATCCAGTAAATTTCCTACTAAATCATAAATATCGCGGCGTATTACAACATTTGTTGTTCCCTCATATAGCGTATTTACATAACTTAGCTGACCCGATACGTAAAGATAAGAGTTATTATAATTGTTGTATAGGACAGTGTCAGAAATAAATGGTGTCAAAAGCTTCTCGATATAATCTTCCATCGTATACTGTGCCAAATGAGGCTGTGACCAGAACATATATCCGTTCCCGTTCCAGTTATTATTGTTCGATGTTGATGATGTATCAACAACACAAAGAACGCTGTTAGCTCGTGTATACGTTTCACACATAGTCCGATCTATGAGTTTGGTGGGCACATAGGAAAAGGTTCTCTGTGAATATTGATATTGAGGAATACACATATAAGTGGTATTCTGTAGTATATAATACGGATTGTATTGATACATCTCAGTATTTTCATAGCAACGAATTGGTGTTCTTAGTGAGGGAACAACTTGAGGTACGATTATTGGTGATGAGCTGCTATCGATAACTGATTGTTGACAAGTAGCAAAATCCTTATTACAAAAATTTGTTGAACAAATACACAAATTTGTCGAGTTGTACAATTCAAATGATTGAGGTGTGCATGATCCATAACCAAGATCTGATCTGTTAGAGAAACCTCGACAACGAGTGCGAGCCATCTGGCGAAGAATATTTGTAATGCTGCTTGCTATATAAGTACGACGAAGAAAATTTGATGCATTAAATATTCCTCTGTCTTGTCGAATGGCACAAAGACGTGTCAAAGAATCATTGGTACGCCATACACCATTGTAATTGTTGGTGTATATACCATCTATTGCAACATAATCACCTACATAACAGGCAAGGGTTGTTGCTGGTACAGCTGTTGGTGACGACAGGAAAAAGCCTTTGGTACTTTGAAAGAAAAGTACTACGGCATAAAGATACAAAACAATGAATGCCATTCAGTCTTGCGTAAAATCGAAATGAGTTTTCGTCGATGTAGTCTTTCTATCGATGAAAGTAAAGTGTGTTCTTAAAAGAGATTTTTTGAAATGATACTTTTAACATAGATTCCTATTGTATTTATATGGTCTCCATTCGAAAACATACAAATGATTCAATCAAAAATAGCATTGTAATGTAAACAATGTATGACTTTCATTTCTACTGTACACAAAATCAGCATTTTACATAGAAACTAAAATAAAATCACTATTACGATGAAGAAAAAAATATTTGTTCACTTCAAAATCACATCAAATAAAATGGGGAAAAAACCATTTCAATTAATCATTTTTTCAAATGACGCAAAATATAAGTTTCAAGTCATGAATTAACTGTACCTGACCAGAACATCCAACTTTGCCTGTCTGCTAGACAATACTTCAGAAAGATTTGAATAACTCAAAAATTGTCTGACATTAGAACTATACAGCTCTGAACAAAAGTCTATCAATTTTCATATCTCAGTTATTAACCACTAGTGTAAGAATTGAAGCTTGAATTCAATTATTCCAATTAACTTAAAGTATTCGACTATTGCCACTTTGCGTCTCCGTCCTCTTCAACCATATCTAGCTGTTTGCCCTAACATCCAAGAGGCACTTTCACATCAACCTTACCTTCATTTTTAAGCCACTATGAAATCACCCACACACCCACACACCCTCACCCTCGCCCTCAAGATTGTATGGATTTCTTCAAATGGCATGTGAACTGTTCCAAAATTTCGGTCGTATTTGTATACAATACGATAGAGAGAAAAGAATAAGGGAGAAAAAGCTGGAAACTTCCTTCATTTCTTTTTGCGCATGCTTCGTATAATATGAAAAAGACCGAAAAAGTAACTAAAGCAATTATTCAGTTGGTCAGGAAAAAATAAAAATTTTCTAAGAAAACTAGATCAGGTCGAATGTGTTAACATCAGTTATTGTATAGCTGATAATTCTCGAGAGTGAGCAAAAACAAATAACTATCACAGATCCGAATTTTTACCCTAATTAGATGTGAGAATTGTCATATAGTATATATCTGCATAATAAAATTAATATAGATCAGATTGAAAGGCAAAATCTTTCCATAGTAACTTAAATATTAATTTCAACAGTACCAGATAGTCAATTAAGAGGTTTAAAGATGTTGATAAAATTAGCGCTAGATTCAACTTTTTTCAACGAATATCTGCACATTAACTTGTGCCTACGTAGCGCATCAGTGTGTCTTAGACACCTCGATAAACTTCATAATATACATATTAGTGGAACAGAGTCAAAATTAGAAAAATTATATTTTGTTTTCTCGAATCTAAATGAGAGCAGCTATGGTACTCATATCGAAGATATTCATGGGTAATCCTATTGTGTAGGATGAATGATATCTGTCTTTGTATGAGTACACTCAAATATGTTTCCTTATTAGACAATAACAAAAAAGGTACATATGTTTTCTGAAAGGAAAATTGTTTGTGGTATCAAATAAATGTACATCCTCTAAAGGAACACAAGTAGTTTTCATGTTTTATTATCTAGAAAAGTAATAATCTCTGTTGTAAAAAGTCTTCGTACAAAATGTTTATTCATTTTTTTAGTCATCTAAACATGATTATTAAGGATCAAAGGTAGTTGTATGAAATCAGAATAAATGTTTCTCTCACTTATGGTTGATTAAGGATAACTCAAAATTTTGACATAGCCGAAAATGATGTCTGTTCATATTTCAACCTCTAAAATATCTGTTAAGAATCAAAAAGTAAGTCGTTAGAATCAGTCGTATCTGCTCTTCTCTAATATATACTTAGAATATCACTTTTGCTCAAGGTTTGCTACTTGTAGATTATTATTCAACAGGAAAGGAAAACTTTTTTGAATTTTATGTTGGGTAGATTTTGATCAAAATATAAAAATATATTCAATAAAATGTTGTACAAATATTTTTTTTGGCTTATCACTAATCAATCATAAAATTCTCAATAATTATGCTTAGATGACTGAAAAATGAATATCCATAGTTTGAATTACTTTTCCAAATATACTCATGTGTTTTCCGAATTTATTATTCTATTAGAATTTTTGTCCCTAACTAATGGTTTATAAAGGATTAACCTGTTGTATTCTTCGATATTTTTATGTTTCAAGGTACTATTAAAAAAGGTTATATTTATTTTTGAAAATTTGACTTTTTCTTATACATAATATTTGGTCGCAAAAGCCGTAAACGAAGCTCTTATAGTTCACTAAATAATCTAAACACGAAGATAAAAATTTAATTGTTTTCTTCGAATTTTCTTTTGACATTAGATATTAGACATTGAATATGTTGTTATTGAAATCATTTTAATGAAAATAGAATTCATTTGACTATTTTATGAAAGTAACTTAATGTAATATATTTATTGAAGAATATTAATGTTGTTCATTTCAAATAAACTACATGAATAAAATTTCGACATTAGAAAACGGTAATTATATAATAACTGAACGAAGGTATCATATATATATGAACAAGTAATATGATTTTTTTCTGATTTTATTATTCATAATATAAGATTTAACTTTTCTAAAAGGTTATTATTTGAGATTCAGATTGACATACTTATCTCATATTAAGTTAAGCCGAATAATAATATTTAGAATACAAGTCATATTCTCTCTCTCTATTTTTCTTATCTGTAAATCTCTTTAAGAATTTACACGCATTAAAATATTGAGATCATCCATTAAAGATGGCGTGATGCTTTTATTTAATTCTATAAAATCAATGAAAACAAAACATCAACTTCTTTGATCACATCAGTAATTCTTTCTGTGTATTACATATTTCAGATAAACGTTTGACATAGAACAATGAATACTATTATATCACCTAGAATTACTTTCTATAGTGAGTATTTTTGTAATATATTTTATTCTTAATCATTTATACAGTTTTGACATTTATTATTGTGGCATATGCTACTCAAACAACAATATTCAATTGCGATTTTAATTTGCCTCTTTCACTTAACTGTGCATTTTTGCCATCATCAGGCCCGAATCTTCAAACGTCTTCTGGTATCTCACGTGATTTTAATTCATCAGAACAACCTATTCGACCATTATCAGATGCTACTTCTGTTTGTGAGTCTTAGTTGAATTTCTATTTATGATATATTTTTTGTTTTATTGCCTCTCAGTCACTCCTATTGATAATTATGCATGCAATTTACCATATACAATCAATAATTGGGAAATGTATTTTTGTTTTCGGGAGGATACAACAAATGTTTATGTATGTCCTACAGATCTATCAAATAGGAGTGTGTGTGCATCAGGTGAGATTCTATAAAATTTCTTTATTATGAAAATTTATGAGTACTTTTCAGGTAATTATGGATTTACTTTTACAAATGATACAAATATGTTCGAACGAATATATACATCATTTGTGAGAAACAACACAGCAAGTGAACAATGTCTTACATTTTACTATTATTTCACTGATGCATCAAGAAATCCAACGATTGAGGCTATGTGGGAATTACTATCTGAGGGTGAAGATGATAACATGATTGTCAAAGTCACACCTCAATTAGAAAATAAATGGTATAAAAGTGAAATGTCATTTATCGTAAATTCTTCAGATTATGCAGTAATTATTTATTTTTTAAAAATATATTTGATAGAATTTTTATTGATTATTTTCAGCTGAAGTTCAAATTACATCGAGATAGTGGTATTAATAGTACAGAATTTTATTTTGCACTTGATGATATTTTAATTACAAGTGGATTATGTGGTAAGAAATTTATTCTTTTTTGATTAATTTTAAAATAATGAAATACTATAGAATTAGAATTGCAAAACTTCACATTATCTACTGTATGTTAATATAATTTAAATCTATATAATTTGATTTCTAATTCTGTTTATTGTAGAATGAACCAATACTGACAGAATCTACTTCGATCATGTAAGATATATATTTATCTTTTTTAAATAATTTTAAAATATTGATTTAACTAGAGAATCATTCTCTTCGACAAATATCAATACTAATCTTTCGTATGTATCAATTTTTTATGTCATATTTTATCTTTGATTTACTTTAATCAATATTAGAAGCGAGTCGATCATGACGAGTATATCCATGAATTCAAGTGTTTTAACATTTTCATCAGAAAGTTCGATTACCGAGTCTCAATTATCTTCTGAAAACACAACTATTCCATATGAATTTTTTTCTACTGATTCGATCAATGCATCAAACTTTATTACAACAGATTCTCCGGTCACATCAGAGTTTTCATCAAAAAATCCAATAAAAACATCGACTTCTTCCTTCTCAGATTCAACTACTATATCACAATTCTTGTCAACAAATTCAATTATTTCACCCAGTTTTCCTTCAAGTACTCATAATGCTTTCTCAACCACAGTATGTATCATTTATTCTAAATCTTACTATTATTTCAATACATTGTATTTCATTATCGCTATAAAGCAAGACAAAAATTCTATCCAACCTATTGTATCAACTATGAATAGCAGCATTCTCAATAGTACTTTGATTTACACAATCGAACCAAATATAACAGTAAGATTGAATTTTTACAAAATCATAAGATGTCTCTATGATATATCTTTCATAGATATCTTTGATAGATTTATCAGCCACTGTTTCAACTACTCAGATTACTCGTTCTACACCTTCATTAAATAATGTAAAATCAAAAAGTAAGAATTTTATTTTTTATTAGTTTTTCGTAAATGGAAAAGTTTTATTCAAGGTAATGCTCGATTGATCATTGGTCTTTCTGTTGGTTTGAGTGTTCCAATACTTTCAATACTGATTATTAGCTTTATTTATTATATGAAATTCCATCGACCAAAACGCGTTCGAGTGGTATTTAAGAGCGTACAGAACAAAACTCATTTAAAAAAATAATTCCTTTTTACATAATTGTGCAATTTCTTTTTTAAAATGATATATTGAGTTTTCATTGTATCTCTATCAGATTTTAAAATTACAAAACACTTGAATAAAATGTTGGGCCAATAATAATGGTATATCGAAAAAAAAATTAGACAATGAATATAAGAAACTGATTTGACCAAATATATATTGTGTATATTATATTATTATTTACGATATATTAAGTTTTAAGAATAACTCTTTCAACTGTAATATCTAGATAAATATATCAGTACTACGTGTGGAAGGATTGTTTCTTTATCCATAGAGAAAATTTATTTAATATACTCTATCTATCTAATTAAATTACATGTACTTCTTTTGAACGCTATATCTATATAGAAATAAATTATTTTTAAATTCTATTCTATGTATTTAAAAAATTTTAAGATATGGTGGAGAGGGTAAATTTGGATCTGTAGAACTATAAATAGATGCTTGTTTAAATGGACATGGAGTTTCATGCCAAAGATAACGAATACCATAAAGTTCTTTTCCAATACATGTATTTGATATTTTTATTGTTATTGTTAAACCAGTTTTACTTGAAATACTTGATGGAACCCATAGAGATTCATTCTTACATTCATTTCCAAGACAACAAATCTGAATATACAAAAAATAAAACAGTAGAAATATTGAGAAAAAGCAAATCATTTTAGACCTCAAATCCATTTGGATTACGTAGTTCGATATTTGATACAGAAGTATAAGTGATGTTCACTATTCGATTATCAGATGAATAAACAACATTTTGTACAATAGGACCTTGAAATTCAATTTGTTGTCCATAAGCAACTGCAAGACCAGAACGTGAAAGTCGATATCCAACATCATGTTTATATCGAGGATGATCACTAGAAAAATGAATTATTTTTTTAAAGATATATATAAATACATTCACTAACCCATTAGGATCATCACGTAAATCCAATGTGACAGCCATAAAAACCTTTGGAACAATATTATTTGGTACATAACCAATATCAAATGTTTGATGCCATCGAATCCGTGGATACGATCCTATAAACGCACTACTCTTCGAAAACGTTGACAACTAAAAAAATTAAAAATGATTTTGTTTCAATCAATCTATGAATAAATATAATTTTGATGAAATTTATGAAAGTTTACTTGAACAAAACCAAATGGAAATTGAATATCAGTGATACCATTTGTACGTTCATTCCATATTTGTCTCCAATAATAAATCATTTTTGAAAATGAACAAGCATATTTATCAGTGTTATAATCACGATTTGCTTCTCCTATATCCAACAAATTAAAACTATAATTCATATCAATAAGATGAAATATTATTTCTTACCTTGATACCATATAACACCATAAATCACAGTACGTGTAAATGGATAGATCATAGCATTAAATAAATTTGAATGATTAAGTGTCGCTTGTACAGAAGGTTCATTATATGATTGTAGTGCTACACTATCAGTACTGCATGAAATTGAAAGGAAATACATATAAATAAAAGAAAAACTAACGAATGTTTAAAACGTACATTGTCGTATTACAATCTTGTAGTGCTTTTGGTGGCATCCAAAGTTCAATGACTGTTCCACCATAACTAGTAGCAATCAGTCCAATAGGACGGCTATCTAATGCTTCATGGATCATACGACCATAAAGCCAACATACAGCTGACATGTAATGCCAATCTGGACCGCCAATACTCTTTGGTGATGATATTGACCAATTTAATGTAATACCAAGTAATTCTTCAATAGGTGTTGCAGATGGTTTTAGAGCAGCAGTGAATACTCGTATTTTAGGATAATTACCAGCATTAGCAATCTCTTCTGTACCATTATAAATCATATTTACTGTTAATTCCATATTTGATTGTCCTGAACATATCCAAACATCACCAAACAGGACATCATGAATAGTAATTGTAACAAGTGTTCCATTGACTAATGGTTGTGAAACATGAATATCAAATGGTCCTTCTTCTGAAACAGGATCAAGTGTGATTGACCAAATACTTTCACCTTGTTCATTTGCTGGCTCTGATCGACTCATAGTTGTATAGATTTTACTATTCATTCTAAGAGTAGTTAATTTACTTGCATCACCAAATCCCCATACAATAGCTCTTTGTGGAGCTCGTTGCAGTACCATATGATCTTGAATATAATTAGCAAAACGAGGCATTCCATTACCTTAAATTATATGAATTTGTTCTATTAGTGAGAAATTTTCAAATAGATCAATACTTACATTGAATAATTAAAATGAAAAGAAATAATAAACTAATTTGAACTGTATCCATCTTTATTTTATATTGTGAGGTCTTTTTCACTATAAATATAGACAAGATAAAAGTATGACCATCCACAACCTACTTCTTTTCCAGTCAGATAAGAAGCGATGAGGTAAAAAAAGAATGTTAACAACGCGTGGTGTTTGTTACATTAGGTAAAAATAATTTTTTTGGTATTGAGGTGGTAACATGAATGTCTTTTATCAGACAAAGAAATAAATTAAATCGAGCTATCAAAATCTTTTTCGATACATTTATGCGCATCAGTTACCCGTAGCTTCAGTGATTTTTGCTAATGAACGAACTATACTGTTTTCAATTTTTTATTAATTGTTGTATACATCCAGGCTTCGCAGCGGCCTATGTGTGAAAATCAGGAAAACAGGCAGGATGATATTTAAAGAAAAATCAGGACACTGTAAAACTTATTCTAATATAACTATCTACTTAGGGGTATCCAAGAGTAGTGGCGAAGGTATCTTATTTTCTTCTAAATTTTTTAATGCTATCTAATCACTCTTCAACTAATAATATAATAATAAATAGAGAATAGAAACAATTTTTGTTGAAAACTTAACTATTGGTTGATGTCCATTGAATGGCTACACTTTACATTTCAGTTTTCGACCGCTTAATATGTTATATCAGAAAATGAAATATATCATAATATGCAGTGTGAAAATCTATATAACTTCCATAAGACCGTTTGTTTTATAGTTGCACGTTTTGCTTTCGAAATGAACAAAATTTTGAGCGAAAGACTTGTAACCGTACACAAACAATATTTATTTGGTACAAAATGAACTCATTTTTGATGATTTCATTTTCTGATATAACATATTAAGTGATCGAAAACTGAAATGTAAAATGTAGCCATTTAATGGACATCAACCATTAGTTAAGTTTTTAACAAAAATCGTTTCTATTCTCTATTTATTATTATATTATTAGTTGAAGAGTGATTAAATAGCATAAAAAAAAAGAAATTTTCTTCGAACTTTCTATAAGAAAATAAAATAAAATACCTCTGCCACTGCTTTTGGGTACCCATAAGTAAAACGTTAAAAGAAGAAAGCAGAAGATTTGCTGCAGCTATGAACAATCGAGGTTTTGATGAAATTAGTATAGTTGAAGTACTTGTAACAGCTGCTTATGATAAACTAACTGTTTTAAACAAATAATTAATTGAAAATAGTGAACACTTAAACCGGTTGCGAAAAAAGCAGAAAAAAATAATTGATCGAAATAAATATTCTCTTTCTCGTAGAGAAGAGTCTTGCAAACATAAATTGTCTGCTTGCTTGCTTGCTTGATTGTATGTCCGCAGGGTCAAAAAAACATCGAAAATCGATTTTTCGAAAAAGACATTTCTAGAGGTAATTCGATGCGGGGACTTCGAATCTGAAGTCTGTTCGGTGATCATGTGGTATCAGCATTGATCAATTGATGTTAGGAATTGGTGAGGTTTGGTATTTTTCATCGAAAATAGGTGTTTTTTCACGAAATGATGATTTCATCGTGGTCGATGATGAACACCATTGCTGATTGTTATGGTATCAGCATTGATCAATAG
>JAJEKB010021464.1:588904-626784 GCA_022393335.1 Macrotrachela quadricornifera | reverse complement strand
TAAGCATAATTCAGAATGTATTATATTGTCTTATTCACTAGTTCTATTAGAAGACCGTTAAAAATATTTCAGTAAGTACGTAGTCTGACGAACTGCTAATGTATATAAAAAACTTCACATTTGGAAGCATTTCATATATTATTAAAATTGCTGTAACTCAGCCAATTTAAGAGCAATAGTCGAGGAAATTTTGTAGATATTCTCCACTCAACTAGTATACTAAGATGCACGACTCATAACCCCTAAAATCGAAAATTTTTTTTTTGGTCGATTTTTTTCTCAAACGGTACAATAATTTTGCAATTCATCCATATATATATATATATATATATGTAGATAGATAGAAATGATCATACGCACAAAATCTCTAGAAAAGACATTTACTGTAGTAAATCCAACAATAGACGAAGGAAACACCCCCTCAGACGAAAATTTTGAGTCAAAAACCATTCTATGGCCTTCCTCAGGGCTTAGGGAAGTATTGTGAAAAATTTTATGTTGCTAGCTTTTACCGGGATTGAGTTATAAGCGAACAGACAGACAAACAAACAAACAACCAGACAGACTTTCTTCTTTATATATATAAATTGTTTGAATGAGAGAAAAAAATAATTTGTAAGATATAATATGAAAGATATTGTTGATTTCTTGACAACTAGTATTTATTCAATCATTCACACTAACTTCAGCAAAAAGTGTAACTTTAGCACGACATATATATGTTGATTTAATTGTAATAAAAAATGACTGATTCATTGAATAAGTATAAATCACTTAATTGATAAAAATGCATATTATACTTATGTGTATAAATCATACAATAAGGACGTCAATATGGAAACAATTAAGCATATGAGAAACATATGGGCTATTTTCATTTTTTTTCATTCATTTGTGATATATGAATGAAAATCAATGACGAACATGACTGTTACAGGCTCCGCCCTACACACTATTTTCATATGTAGGTCATTCTTTTTTTTTCCATCTTTTCTCTCTTCTTCTTTTCTATACATGATATCATCTACTTTATCTTTGTTATTGTGATATCTATATATCTTTTCTTTTGTTCATATGATATCATGTATTCTTGCTGTCCATGTCTTTTTTTCCTTCATATATATATATGTGTGTTTTCTTCTATAGAGGAGAGGAATGTAGTGGTGATAAAGTCATTGGTCGTGTTTACCTCTTCGTCTTTCTATCTTCATATTCTTCCATTTTTATGTTAAATAAAACATTTGAACTATATATTCACTTTCTCTTGCTTAACTAAATTCAATCAGATCCCGCTCCCCTAACATTGACCGACAAAGTCAGCCACTTTGTCAATAAATGATATCATATATAAGAGACTGAAATTTATCATTTATTTCAATAAGTTAAGTAAGTCTCTTAACAATAAGTTAGTTAGGAATATATAGGATTCTTAAAAATTTTTTTCGTTTTTCATTCAATTGAGTAAGTTTCTTTCATATTCAACTTGTTATTGATTATCAATTAAATGACTCTTTCTGTTCCAAATGTAACAGTTATTTAATTGATAATCAATAACAAATTGAATATGAAAGAAAATTATTCAATTGAATAAAAAACATCCAAAATTTAAGCATTTACATATCTTCCTTTTCGGAAATAAATATACTACTGTTACATTGGAACAGAAAGAGTAGTATATTTATTTCCACTTCAAATTTTTTCACAAGGGTGTGAGGATGAATGCTGTCCGTTTGTTCTAACTACTTTTCTTTTAGTGTTGAATTAATGTACGTCTTCTACATTAATTCAACCCAGAGAGATACTGCTCTTGTTGGACAAAGACAGCGGAAAGGCCTTTTATGTACGTACATTGTCTTACCGCTGTTGGCTTTTGCGCCTCCAACAATCAGGATCTCTCTGGTCGCGCGCGCGCGCATGTGAATATAAATATACATTTATTAATTAATTTCTTTTCAATTAAAATTACACAGCAATCAAAATGTCATAATCAATAGCTGAAAATATATAAAATTTATCAGTTCATCCCATTAATTTCATGATATTTCAATATTAAATCGTTGTACTCGATTGTTGTTATTATCAGCAACATAGAGATTACCTTGTCGATCAAATGACAATCCATAGGGATAATTGAGTTGATTTGCTTGTGCTCCTGGACCATTTTCACCAACAATAACATTTCCTTGTTGTGCTCCTTTAGGCCAACGCACAATTCGATGATTATTACTATGAGCCACATAAACAGTACCCAATTGATCAACTACAATTCCATAAGGGTAAGGCAATTGTGTCAGACTATCTCCATATCCTTGTCCGCCAGCAACAACAATACCTTCTTTTGCACCTTTTATCCACTTCATCACACGGTGATTATGATTATCAGACACAAATACTGAATGTTCTCGATCGACGAATATGTAAGTGGGGAAATTGAGCTGATCAAGACGATTTCCATTTCCATTTCCACCTGCTACTACTATTCCTTGAGATTCACCCATTCGATATCTTCTTACTTCATGTTTGTAATAATCAGAGACATAGAGAAATCCATTGTCATCCATTGTCAAACCCCAACAATAGGTATTTGAAATAATTGTTTCTCCACTTGTTCCATTTTGACGAGGCCATCTAACCACTCTCTCATTCACATGATCACAAATAATATAAATATCTCTCTCTTTATCCACGATCACATCTGTTGGGTAATTCAATTGATGAGTACCGTTTCCTTGCCCATGTCCACCTGCCACTATTTGTCCATTTGTTTCACCCGATTTCCATGCTACAATACGGTTGTTTTCAGAATCGGCAACATAAATTGTTTGTTCATCATCCACATATATACCCATAGGGCGAGGAAGTGTTAGATTTAGTCCTCCTACTGTTTTACCATTCTTGTTCCATGTGGCATTTGGAGGAATATCTATCAAACTGGCACGAAGTGGTACTAAAAGAAAGAGAAAATATGATCATCATCAAAAGAAATCTTTCATTTTCTTTGAATTGTGAGAAAAGAAAAATTTCTATAATATTGTTTTTCACTCTGTTTGATGTGATAGAGAAGAATAGAGAGAAATCTCAGTTGTTGTAAAGAAAAGTTCTATTATAATATGTTTTATTGGTGTCTATATTAATGATTTCTCAAATATAAAGAAAATATAAATTGGAGAGAAACTTTTTCTTGATAGAAGTAGTTTAAAATTCCCGAAAGACGTATATATAGAATATTGTTCAATATCATGTATTAAAATAGGGATAGAAAAAATACACAGATATCTTGTTCTGTAGTAGCCTTTTTTTCTTTTCATATTCGTTGTTTTGTTGAAATCGAGATAAAAAATATTTATATCTTACCCACAAGGTAGCATTTTACTTTAAGTTCTATTTCATATAATTTTGGATAGTGCTCTGTCGAGCAGGCAGGTGAGCGCACTCAAAACTATTGTCACTCTTACTTTCATTCTTATTATTAGTAATATATGTATTTTGTTTGTTTCAAGTAATAGTCCTAAGAAAAATCTTTGATATTTCAGCGCGAGATTCTTGAAAGATATGATCAGGTTCCTGCAAACATGGGCTATTTTTTCCTGAGGAAACGGCTAAATCCTGAGAAAAGTATGTAGGCAGAAAATTCCAGGATCCTGTCAGAGAATTTCAAAATTCGAAAAACAAAAGATTTTTGTTCTCATCTTTCAGAATGTGATTGGAATTCCTGAAAGATTTTTCCAGTATATGACAAGATCTTTGTAGAATTGAACTAGGTTTTGTTTAGGATGGCAGTAGGTTCCTGGTAGGATCTCTAAATGAAATATTAAAGATATGAGCACGTAGAGTATTGATCTTTAGACCTCCAGCTGACATACCGATCAGCTTACTCAAGCTGAATGTGTCATATTATACTATGCAGAGGTGGGCAAGTACGATCTTTTTCGAGTACGAGTACAGATGCATAAAGGCGCAAATACAAGTTTTGGTAACGGTTGGGGTAATCCATGTGATCTTAACCACGTTTACATCGAGTTTCTCTGAATCACGTGAAACTTTCAGCGTTTGTAAATCATATTGGGGTATTAAGATGCCGCATATCAGCTTGTGAAATTTCTTTAATAAGTACATACGTATAGATCGTCACATTAGAGGTCTTTAAATGATAGAGAGCTAAAACCTGATTTTTTAGAAGATCAGATTTTTAGAAGAACTTTCCTACTAAACGCATAAAGTACCAGCTATCTTATATCCTTTGAAAGCTAATGAGTTAATCTACATTTCGACTATACTACTAAGGGCAGTCAAAAATTTTTGAAAACATATGTCTAAAGTTTCATCCACATTGAGTTTTATTTCTCATGTTGGCCTATTCTAGTAGCGACATCTGTTATGTATTAAAATAGTGGTACGAAGTTTTGCAAGTGTCTACTCTCTAAAAAAAAAGCGTGCCATACAGAACTATTAAGGGTTTTAGACAATTTTAAGAACCATAACATATGAAATATGGTTCTAGAGATTCAGAAGAGTTTCATCCTGCACCATTCTTTTTTCGTAAAAAACCAGAAAAAGTACAAAATGGTTCCAAAGATTCAAAAGAGTTCTATCTCGCACCATTTTTTTCCCTAAAGAAACATAACAGATAAACAAATGGTTCTAGAAATTTAGAAGAGTTTTGTCCCGCACCATTTATTTTCGTAAAGATCCATAATAGATAAAAAACGGTTCTAGAGATTTAAAAAGGTTTTATCCGCACCATTCATTTTTGTAGAGAGTCATAACAGATAAAAAATGGTTCTAGAAATTGAAAAGAGTGCTATCCCGCACCACTTATTTTTGTAAAGAATTCTAACAGATAAAAAATGGTTCTAGAAATTTAGAATGGTTCTATCTCACACCACACTTTTCGTATGAAGAACTTCCTCCACAAAAATGGCTCTAGAGAAACTTACTTGAACCTTTTTGATTGGCTCACTTATTCGTAATATCTGATATAACTTGCTATTGGATCCCTGATTTCTTCAATACCCATGCTTATCTTTTTCAAATGCTGAATTTTGAATTAAATTGTATGTTGCGCTAAGTATGCAGAACTCAGAGAGCTTTACTATACGCTTTGATTATGGCACAATGGCACAAAGTCATACTAAAATTGTCTTAATCTCATAGGTTTCATATGAAAACTCCTCAAGACTTCTCAACAGAAAGATTCGCAGTGTCTCTCTTTAATGTATTATTGACAGATAGAGATTCATAGCATTTCATATAGACATAAGGATTAACATAGAAATGAAGAATTAGATAAATAACAAAACGAGCTAAGTATATAAATAAGATGTCAGTCCCAAACATCACGAATTACTGACAGATGCAATATATCAAATATAGCAACGCAAGTTATGTTAGGTATAAGGGATTAGATATAAAAGACGTTTAGAGAGTAGTACGAGGGTAAATATAGAATAAGTTGATAAGCAAAAGAAATAAGAAGGTCAGACATAGAATTAAATGGTTAGACATATGAATAAGGGTTAACCTCATATGCTTAGCCCTTCTTCCTATATCGAACCAATTAAGTCCATCCTAAATCCATTACCTCTATGCTTAGTTCCGTCATTCTGTTCTAAACCACCTGTTTCAAAATATAACCCTTTATTTGTCTCCTTCATCCCTTATTTTTATTCTTAATCTTTTAATACCATTCGTAACCTTTTATTTCTATATCTAAACTTGTATTTTTATAGAGATAAGAGGTTAGATATAGCATTAAGTTGCTAAAGATAGACATAAAAGCTTAAGCATAGATATAAGGCATTAAGGGTAGGATTAACGAGTTAAGCATACCGGATAATCCAAAAGTTACCGAACCGTCTTTGAGTGTCCATAACTTTCGATAGAAACGTGATATAGATCTGCAATTTTCACTTTTGAAAAGAGATGAAGAAGGTCTACCAAATCGTATATTACACACTGTTCTAATAAGTTTTCCATTCAGGGACTTGAAAATCCATGTACTATGTGCAATCGCCAAAGTGAATATTTAACTTTTATAAATTCATTGGAATCACTAATGAATGATCTAGAAAACTACTTGTAGCCCATATCTTTAGCTTTAGTCACTCAGAAAATAATGGAAACAATTTATTCAGAAACTTAAATAAATTTCGTAAAATTCACTTTGATGATTACACGCAATACATTGACTTGTTCGAAATCTTGGTAGGAAAAAGTTTCATAAAACTTGGTAAAAAATTCTGTAATATATAATTTAATGCGCTTTTGTCTTCTTTTTTCAATAGTGAAAGGTGTAGACTTTTAACTGATTCCTATCCAAAGTTATTCGTAATCAAAAGCTGCACGATAACTTTGTGGCCACCCTGTAAATATAAAAGTTTAGATACAGAAATAAGTGTTTGAATAGATAAATGAGGACTTAAGCACAGGCATGGCATTTTGAAAGCAGAATTAAGGATTATTTATAGAAGTAAGGACTAAGTATATATTTAGGGGGTTAAGTACAAAAATAAGGAGTTAATGATAGATTGAGAGAAGTAAATATAGACATGAGGAGTTAAGAACAGATTTAGGGGGATAAGTATAGAGGTAAGGGATATGTATAGAAGTCAGAGGCTTAGGATAGATTTAAAGGGATAAGCATATAAGTAAGAGGATAGGTTTAAAAATAAGGAGTTAAGAACAGATTAAGGGGAATAAGTATAGAAGTGGTTAAGGGTAGTTTTGGGGAAATAAATATAGAAATAAGCGTTTAACAATAGACTTGTGGGAATAAGTATAGAAGGGAATAGGTACGGAGATAAGAAGTTAAGAATAGATTTAGGGAGATAGGTATAAAAATAAGGGGTTAATGATAGATTTAGAAGGATAAGCATAGAAGTAAGGGAATGGATATAGAAATAAGGATTCAAGAACAGATTAGGGAGATAAGTATAAGAAGTAAAGGATTAAGGATAGATTTAGGGGAATAAGTTTCGAAATAAGTGATTAAAAATAGATTTATGGGAATAGGTATAGAATAAGGGGATAAGTATAGGAGTAAGCGAATAGTTGTAGAAATAAGGAGTTAATGATAGATTTAGGGAGATAAGTATAGAACTAATAGGTTAGATATGGAGTGTGAGCAGTCGACAAGATATTCCAATGTGCTTTCTTTCTATTATCAGCTGATAACCTAACCGTATTCGGGCCAAATTATCGCATTCATCGCTAAATTACTAAATTTAAAATATTAGCTGTTGATGAGTGTCTTATACGAAGTTATTCAGTCCTTTAAGAGCAATGAAACACAACTTTGGGACTAAATAATTTCATGTAAGATTTCCATTAACAGTTAATATTTTAGATTTAGTAATTTAGCGATGAGGGTAATAATTTGGCTCGAATACGGTTGGATTATTAACTGATAATAGAAAGAAAACAAATGGGGATATCATGTCGACTGCTTACGCCTATATAGAATTAACTAAAAGTATTAGATTAAACGGATTGAATGCACTTTTTTGCCAGGCTAGAACCATTTTTAGAAGAACAAATAAAAGATTGGAGCTAAAAACATTTTATGCTAGAACCTTTAAAAGATTTTAAAATGGTACCCAGATCTAGAACCCTAAAAGGTTTAGTATGACACGATTTTTTTTAGAGAGTATTGTGGACAATTTTTGACGAATTTTTGGACACGTCTGTTTTTAGATGGATAAACTGTGTTTACCTTTATATATAAAACTCGTTTATTATTAGGTTTAACTGCTACATAAATTCATGATGCATTAACTACTACTTATGAAAGGGGTGTTGTTTCATATCATACAATTCTTCAATGGATTGAACGATTTTCAAACGAGCGAGAGTCTTTGGAAGATAACCCTCGAAGTATCGTCCAATAACGACCATTATTCAAGAAAATATTGATGCTGTGAAAGATCTGGTGAACAATGATCCACATATTAGTATTGGTCATATTGCTACCACTCAGACACGTCTATTACATACATTATCGTGATGAATGTTTAAAAAGACTAGTCAAAAATTTACATAAGAAAAAATTATCATAAAAAAAACATGGTATCTTAAAAATGCAAGAATGCATATGCAAGATATTAACCTAAATCTTAATTACACTCAAGAAGAAAATCCAAAGTTATGGCTTATCCAACATACTCTTCTGGACTTGGTCCTTCACACTTTTGGTTGTTCAATTGTCTGAAACATGATCTTGATTCATATTTAGACAATACAAGTTTAGCTAAATCAATAACCAAGGCACTTAAATCAATACCTATTCACGAATACCAAAAGACCTTTCAGAAGTGGATTGAGAGGATGAAACTTTATATCGAATATCACGGGAACTGCTTCAAACATTTACTGTAAATAGAATAGCAAAACGTTTTTCCTATGAAAAAATATTTGAAATTGACAGAACTTTTTGACTGCCCTATGTACATTGAAGTTTTTCTAAACTTTTAGTTATACTGTGTTTTTATACATTCTAGTCACTAGCTATATTTTAGTGTATGTTCTTATAATGAAAAAAGTTACTTAGGTCTATCCAAAAGTTCCCAGATTGCTATTGGCAATTTTTTAAACCAATTAGCATTGAAGTGTTATTTGCATGGATAAACAGTGGAGGGCTTTGTCTATAATTATAGATATAGTAACTCTATTTCGGACTTAGTTACAATATTTTTTTCGATGAACTTCAATTTGAACTAAAAAAAAATTTTCAAAAATGAATAATGAATACAATCGGTATTATATAAAAATGCGAACCATTTTGGGGATAAATCCAAAGACAATTCACGAAGAATTTGTAACAGCTTTGGGACTCAAGGCTCCATCATATCCAACAATTGCGGAGTGGGCAAAGCGTTTCCGTGAAGGAAGAGAAGATGTCAATGATGATCCTCGATCTGGTCGTCCGGTTTCCGAACTTACAGATAAAAATATTGAAGAAGTACGACAGGTTATCAACAATGATCCACATTCAACTTATGATGATATTATAGCTGAAACATCTCTCTATTATGGTACAATAGCACGAATTATCCACGATTATCTTAAGATGAAAAAAATTACATCGCGTTGGGTGCCCCATCAACTTACAGATGAACATATGCAACAACGTGTTAAACTTTGTCGTGAAAATTTGGCGAAATTTCGTAATGATTCCTGGCGATTATGTGATATTATAACTGGTGATGAGACGTGGATTTACCATAGGCAGATTGGTCGAAAGTCAACCAACGCAAGCTGGGTTAGTGAAGGTGAATCACCAACAACTATTGTTCGTCGAAGTAAATTTGAACTAAAAAATTTATTTTGCATATTCTTTAAATCAAATGGTTCTGTTCTTATACATGCTGTTGATAAAGGCAAGACTATAGATCACAACTATTATATTGAAAATTGTCTCAAGCCTATTGTTAAAGAAATATGGAAACAAAGAAAGTCAAATGGTACAAAAGGTATAAAATTGCTTCATGATAATGCTGGACCCCATCGCCATTCAGATGTTATTAATTATTTAACAGAAGAAGGTATCAATATAATGCCACATCCACCTTATTCGCCTGACCTTGCACCATGTGATTATTGGCTAAATGATTACATCAAACGGAATTTAACTGATCAACCAGATGAAAAATCATTGGCTCGTGCGGTTTCCAAGGTGGTAAGAAATATTCCAAAAGAAGAATTCAAAAAAACTTTTGACAAATTATTAGAAAGGATGGAACTTTGTATAAAGAATCATGGTGACTATTTTGAACATTTAATAAAATAAAACTTGAACTTTCTCTTTGTCTTCATATTTTTTTTTTAAATCTGGGAACTTTTGGATAGACCTAAGTATACAAAAATTTTATTCCCAGACAGAGCGATATATAGGATATCGTAGAAAACTAATTGCTTTACAAGATGTGTTAGGTGGGAGCTCTTGCTTTTTTGAATCAACAAAGTAATTCAACAAACAGTGATATTTTTGCATTTATAGGATGAGAGAGCATCCATCAGAAGTGCCTTCTGAATTAATAATTATTTGCTCATCCACATTAATATTACATAGTTTGTAGAGCTTTTGATTGCAAACATTTTGATATAAAAATATTGCCAATTATCAGTTGAGTTGATAGAGATATCTTTAAAATACCTTTAGTGCTAGAAAACAGTACTTTTTCTATACGATTTTTTTTGTAAAACTGCGTTAACAAATGGTTTTTTCTTGTCTTCTTTGCTAGATCAAAAACCAAATTATAATCTAAGACCATACTTAGAATCTTCACAAAAAGGCGCATTGAATCGCACTAAAATTATATTCTTTTTCCCGTAAAATTTATTGCCACTTAGGTCATACCAAAGTTAGTGTCGCCCTAATCTTAATTTTGGTACAGGACGCTGAAGAAAAATTTCTATTCTTATGAACAGATAAAGTGTTTTTTGTCCTGTCTTTCTATGGTATTTGATCACCATTCAAATGATCTTATAACAATAAAATTTGGATAAGAATTGTTTTTGATGCAAACTCGTTGATATCATCGAGTCATAATAAGTGGAACATTTTTGCATCTCATTTTATTATTACTTAATAGGTTCTATTAAAAAGCACAATATACCACATGATGCAGCGCGAAAAGCTCTACAATTTACAAAGGACCATTATAAAAAGATGCAATAGAAAAAATTAGAATTCATCTTTTACCAAAAAAAACAATGTCGTTTTCGAAATGTCAAAATTTGGTCGGTTAGACTTTTGTCCATTTTGAAAATAAAATATGCAACTATAAAATAAACAATCCTTTATAAATTATAGAGCTTTTCACGCTGCAACTTGTGGTATGTTTGGTTTTTTTAAACACAACTTATTCAATGGTAATAAAATGAAATGCAAAAATGCTGCATGTTTTTGCGCCACACCTATTATGATACAAATGGTACCAGCCAGTTTGCAACAAAAACAATTCTTATCGACAGTTTATTATCATAGATCATTTGAATAGTGATCAAATAGCATAGAAAGATAGAGCAAAAGACGATCTATCATTTCATTGAAAAAGAAATTTTTCTTAAGCGGTCTATAGAAAACTAAGATCAGGACGCATTACTTTTGGTATGCCCTAAGTATTTTACTGATATCCATATCAATGATTTCTCTAATATAAAGAAAATAAAAATTGGAGAGAAACTTTTTCTTGCTAGAAGTAGTTTAAAATCCTCGAAAGACACATATATAGAACATCGTTCAATATCATATTTTAAAATAGTGATAGAAAAAATACAGAGATTTCTTGTTCTGTAGTGATATTTTTTTCTTTTCATATTCGTTGTTTTGTTGAAATCCGGATAAAAAATATTTATATCTAACCCATAAGATAGTATATTTCTTTAAGTTCTATTTCATATAATTTCAGACAGTGTTCTGTCGAACGGTTAGGTGAGCTCACTCAAAAATGTTTTCTCTCTTACTCTCATTCTCATTATTAATAATATTTATTTTTTCTATTTTAAGTAGTAGTACAGGTCTCGCAGAGCTCCTTCTTTCCTTCTTTTTTCATAATGTTCTTCTTCATCCTTCTTTTTCACTTTTTATACGTATAGACTCTCAGAAGCATCGAAAACAAGTTATTAGCATCACCTAGTCGCTGTCGGACACTAATTGGGAGAACTAAAAACTCTGGAAAATGGTTAATTTACCATAAGTCTAACGAAAAGGCCTTAGACTTGGGATAAGATACGCATATGAGACTTCAATTTACGTAGTATCTATATGTAGGGCAAGATACGCAAGATGGTGCTTCTCTGAAATTCGATCACTGCTAAAAATTTCTGACATACTCAGTGACGAAGCATACCCGAAGCTGAACTATATCATAGCCATAGTCTTATATCGGGTGCGGCATAAATAATGATACCGTCAGTACTTGAATAATATCTCTGCCAATTTTTATCGTAAAGATTTGACATTTGTCTAAAAAAATTCTCCGTTCAATTCTCTACAAAGCCATATGTACAATGAATGCGCAGCATGTAACTGTGAAACCACAGGTAGTCAGTACTGTTATGCTCCAAAAACAACCATCTTCCAATCCATGTTTTCAAAAAGTTAATTGTATCTCTGCTGCTGTCTTATTAGACTCGGGGCTACTCTACTGTCAGTTTTCCCATGCTTGCGGGCGTCGTCTTTCTCATAGTTATCGAAACGACTGGTTAAGATAAGACAGTGAGATTTTAGGAGCAGGTTTCGTTGAAAAAAAATTCATCATGAACCATCGTTCTTTTTTTCGCGTCATATACACGAAAAACGAAGATGTGTACCAGGTTTACATCGACGAAGGGTGATGGAGAAAACAGATTCTCGTCACCTCGGTAAAAAAACTGGCGGAATTTAACAATAGACATATTATATTTTGGTCTAATTAGACATTTTTGACAGTGAATCCCATTAACAGTATGCGAATGATAGGACATGAGGAAAAAGAGAACAGGTTTTGACTCCAAAGAATTTCAATGAAAAACTTTTCAACTATGCCTCAAAAGTTAGAGCACTGAAAATACTACAGAATGGCATACTCAGCCCTCTTCTATCTAGTAAAAGAGTGCTGAAGAATTTTTTAAAATCAAAATATTAGTTTAGAAAGTGACTGTTTTTGAGGTATAGTGGTACTGATTTCCTTTGGTTTTGTGACTATATGTTATACATATTTTGCTCATACGGTTTTATAGAGAATTGAACGGAGAATCTTTTGAGACAAAGGTCAAATCGCTACAATGAAAATTGGCAGAAATATTATTCAAGTACTGACAGTATCATTATTTATGCCGCACTCGATATATGTCTACGCGAGTAGCCTTTCGTCACATATCGATTAAGAGTGTCGTTCAGTAGAACAAAACACATACACAGTTTTTATTTGTATCATTGTTGATTGAAATAAGCAGAAAAGCAATTCATACTCAGTAGTATGCAATGACAGTGCTTTTGAGCGAGAACGAGGATGATACGTGTACGTTAATTTCAGTTCAATTCAAGATCAACGTCAAATTTTCTATGTAAATTAAGTTAGTCAACTAGTATCAGACATGGCGTTAGGTCTTCTCGCTGGAATTATAGTTTTTAATATGCTTTTCAACTTTTTCAATCGAGTTCAAGTTTTAGCGGCGACTTTTTATTTTTCTGTTCGAAAGTCTCGAAAGTCATAATTGAACTCTATATCTTTCGGCAAACTTGAAAAGTATATGAAACAATGCACATCGATCAAGAAACTAGAAACTTTTCTAGTTAACCTAACTCGATGGTGGACGTAAAAATCACACAACTCACAGAGAAGCCCTATTTGAAAAGAGAACTCGAAAAAGTACATCTGGATCGATGAAGTCGTAAGGCATTTTAAAGCAGCTAGGATATATCAGAAATATCGAATAATAGAAAATATCTTTTTACAAGTACAAAGATAGTATCGAGCTAAATTCAATTTTGAGCACTAAAAGGTAAGTGATCTAGTAAACTTAACTTTAAATCATCTTCAAGTTGTCATATCGAGGTAGCGATGGTATTTAGACTAACTTTTCGTTTCGCACCTGCTATGTGTAAAAGTAGTAGATACGTGTAGAAATGGTCACTATGCATTGTTTTGTTTACTGTAGAACTATAGAACCAAGATACTACTGAACATATTTGACATCTTCTTAATGGATAGATTCAATCATACATAAATTTTCATAATCTTTACACAGCATGGCAACATATGTGGATGAGAAGTTGAACCGATCCAGTCTAAGAATTTTTATACCTGAGCTTGGGCTCAGTTGGCACAAAATTTTAAGAGCCCAATGGGATCCAGACCCGTTTAGATTCAGATACGCATAGGACTCGACAGGCTCTAGTGAAGGATATGCGTGACCTGTAAAACTACCGACAGAATCATTGAGACATGCGGACGACAACAACATGCACGGACACTGTGTTACTGAGGAAACAACTGTTCATCTTTGAAATTCGTTCTCTATTCGCATTCAGTAAAAAACCGAGAGAACGGTCTCATAACGTAGCAAAATAATGGTTCAAAAATTACTTTACTCGCCTGAGCTCATTCCTATCGTTTCTTATTGAATGTCGTATTCAATTTATTCGTTACAACGCTGTACTGCAGAAAAAATCCTTCTTTTCCTCCCTTTCCTTCTTCTGTTCGAATTTCCTTCTTTTTTTTTAAAAAAATTCCTTCGTAAAATCCTTCTTTATCATACCCCCTGCTGCGACCTCTGGTAGTAGTGAAGAATGTAGGAGATGATAATATTTGAACTCTCTGCTCACCAGTCATATGAGTTTTTCCTGTTAGACTTCTCGACGCATATTTTCCTAGTCGAAACTCTCTCGTGGAGCATCTGGAGACTCCTCGGGAAGTTACCAACCTAATCTTCTGAGGTTTCTCACATGTGGATACCCTAAAGAGTTTTTCTTTTTGTGATTTGATTCTATAGACTGCATAAAATTTTTAAATACATACGAGAATACAGTCGTTTAGATATATATACATGCATAGTTGATTTTAGAAACATGAGACGGTCAGCGCCTCATGGCGAATTCGTCACGTTAAATTAAATAAAACGGTGGAGAAAAAAAAATTTTAGAAACATCTGGCTGGTGTAAAAAGACAAGAAATGTTAAAGAAAGAGTAGAAGTTTTATTTTATCTTAAAATCGTTCAATATATTTTGCTAAGCCGTATTCACACTTTCTGAATAGATAGTAGTTAAATAGTTAGATATAGATAGAAACGTGATTCAGCAGTGAGGCAAACTTCACTAGAAATTTTGATAGATAGATCAATATTACTGAAATATGCCATATATTGGTCAATGTTGCCACCTTTTGAAGTCCAAAAAGCAGACAATCGTTTCTAAGCAGCAGAAAATGACAGAAAATTTATTAGTGAAAAGCAGAAAATATATTTGTGATATACACCTATTTTCAAAATTTATTCCAATGTACTAATCAAGAATTGTCACACGACGGTGTGATCTTTGTTACGTCGAATCAAGAAATACTATTAAATAATAAATAGATAGAATTATTGAACAGATATTCTTCTGATAATATATTTTCATTTGATCTAATAGCTTTTCACAAACCCCGATTACTTAATAAATATTTATCTATTTCAATGCATGATAAGGAAAATTTGAACTAACTCTTGATTAAATGATAGCATTTAACTGTTAGTTTTTTATTTGTGAGTATTCATGTGATTATTACTATCAGCTTTTTTTCAGACAAGTATGTAAAACTCTTAATTATCAGCAATATATATTGCTTGAAACTGATCAAATTTATATTCTTTTAAAAACGGCTGATATTCGACTATTTTTAGCCATTCTCTATTGAACCCGTGTTTTTTTTATTTCTTTTTTCTGATTTAATTCCTGATGATATTACTGCTTGTTCAGGAACTACTAATACTTGGTTATTAGCTTCTTCGTTGTAGTCGCACTGACATTATTATCTACATCTAAGTTTTTTCTGCCTCTTTATTATTAGTAATTATATTAATTACTTATACTCATCAAATGAACAAACAAAAGAATGTGTACGTTGATTTCTATGAATTAGATGCCTAATATAAAATACGATAGAAAGAAAATCAGATAAAAAAATGGATTAAAAAGCAATAATACACAGTAGTAGTTGTTTTTAGTCACTATATAATAAAAATTATCTGAACAAAATTGAGATTTAGGATAGAACAATAACATTAGTAACTATTGGTAAGATCTTTTCAATAATAAATATGAGAAAAAGATATTTGAGGTGAAAATGGGTTGCTAAATATATAAATAGGAGAATATTAGAAAAAAGCAGAATTTTTCTGTTAAAAGCAGGAGAGGTGACAGCTCTGATATTAGTAGATAATGACGTATTCTTCACTTTTAAATGCACTCCCTAAAAATTCCCCAGGGATTCTCCGGAAACTTCCTCTGAAATCCCTTGAAATTTAATAAGGGAGATTGAACTAGGGTTGCCTTTCTCATCCTTACTTCAAAAGATGTCTTTCCTATGTTTCTTCTATTACTATTGCTTCTGATGTATTTTTAAATGGACTTAGTATCTACATTATTTGAGATAATTTTACTAGGGTTAACCAAAAGTTTGTAGAACAGTGTTTAAATATTTATAAAATACTTCAGATCAAAACATTTATTGCATGAATATATACGTAGTTAAATATTTCGTCTATAATTCCAACAGTCTTTTAGATAAAGTCTATAATACAGTAAATATCTTTCATTCAGAGGTTGAGTATACTTTCAAGTTTCGCATGTTTTCTATTCTCTCTTCTATAATATTTTGTGATATCATGTATACTTAAATATTAAATGTAATCGTATATGTAGAGTGCGAAATCATTTATTGAATTAGTTCATTCGATTCATTTAGCTGTTTTATGTGAATCAATCAGCATTTTTGAACGATGTTTTTTATTGAATATCAAACTCATCCTGAACTTATGACAAAATCTTATTTGAAATTTTTAAAACATTATACAAAATGACTGATAAATTTAATCTATATTATATGAAAATTTGGTCTATTCTACAAATATGTAGGAAAACAATTGGTAAAGAATTTACAACAACATTAAGACCTGATGCTCCAGCATATTCAGGTGTAACAAAATAAGTAAGACATTTGCGTGAAAAGGAGAGATCCAGGTCGAACTCATCCTATCAGATCTTGTTGAATTCGATGAAACTAATGATATTATAACATCTAATTTAGCTAATTCTAATTCACGATATTAATGTGAAATATGAGTTATAAAAAATTGCTTTATTGCTTTTGTATATTGCTCATTTAGGTTTTCTGTTCAACGTTCCTAGTCGAAACAGTGAGTTCAAATAAATTAATTCTTTTTCTTTATGTGGATTGATTCGTATTAAAATTAACAGGAAGTATTTTGTTTATTTCGGTAGTACTCTTTCTCTATTGTAGATCAATGTATATATCACAATTAAACAGTATGTATATTATTTAATATGTAGTCTGCTTTATGATTTCTCTGAAAAACGTTGATAAAAGAAGGAGAACCTTTCCTGAGAGAAATGAAATGTACCGCTATATCTCAAAATGAATCATACTTCAATTACAATATGTTCTTTTTGTACGTCTAAATGTGTGCGTTCAAATCTTGTACGTCTAAATTTGAAGGTGCAAGATTAAAATGTGCAAGATTTGGACGTACAGATTTAGAAATGCCCGAGTGAAAGTTAGAAAAGAGTGTACTATTATGTTACGTAGGTATATATAGTGATGACAGAGCCAATATTGTGCTACTGTGTTATGTATAAGAGGCTTCATGCTGATGCTATGATTTTTTTTTTCGATTTAGCTGTACATCTGTGCAACTTATAAGCGTTTTTCTTTTTTCGTATTGTTTCTCAGAGAAACGATAAACCGGATGCACTCCATTCGATAGGGTAGATCTTGAGGGTCCTATAGAACTCACTGAACTTCTATAACATCTGAAACCAAATGCTTTTTTAAACTCAGATTGAATTTAAATGAAGCATTATATATTAAAAAGTAGAATATAGAGTGGCATTAAGCGAAAAGAAAGACTAGATTTTGTTGTATAGACACTAACAAAATAAAGTAAACTTTTCTTATAATAAAAATTGAATCACTTATGATGAGATCATGTTTCTTTTAATGTAATCTTTAGCTAGATACAGAGTAATATTGCATACAATGCATCTGCGTATACCTGATTGAAAATTAGCGTTTAACGAGGTTAAGAAGCATTAATCTAAAGCTTACCCCACTGTTGAGAAGTGGCTGTAGTTGTACTTGTAGTCGAAGTTGTAGTTATAGGTGTAGTTGTAGTATCCATCACTATTTATTGAGATAAAACATTTATGTATACAAAGCAGGTAGTTTCTGATCTGATATAGAATTTGATGAATAGAAGTCTAAGTGAAGCCTAAGGACAGTTCCAAGGTAGAACGATACCATCAAATGGTATGAAAAGCGAGTTTGTTTTTTTCAAAAACAGCTTTGTGATGATAAAGCTATATGTAAATTTAAAAGTTCAAGTAGAGCGTTCGGTGGAAAACTTCACTGTGTCTTCATACATTGTTTAATAGAACTGCAATCAATTCTGTATATACAGGTAATAGATATCTTTTCTGAGATGGTATGAAATATTTTCTCTAATAATTACAGATTCTTTAGTCTCCATCACGCTTTATATACTTTTTTCGAAGGGTGGCTGATTCCTCTTCGCCATTCATTCATCAAAATTAATTCAATATGTGACTGATATATGAATAGTGAAGGAGTTTCTTTAACAAGATTTGAATTTCGCTTGAATCTGTAAATTACTATTTGTTCTCTTACTTGTCATCGATGGACAGATTTCTTGATCAATCATCGACACCGGAAAACAAACTGGACGTGTATTACATCGAGGATGACGAACACAGACATGATCAGGTTCATAACAAAGATTGTGTGAGTGTTCGCATGAAACTAGCTCAGCACAATGCTTATAGAGAAAGCCACAAATGCCAGTGTTAACAGCACCTTCCATAAGAAGACAACCACATGCGCCATTTGTCGAGCATCGATCGTATTGTGCAATCCCACGGCATACTTGGGATTGCACTCGAACTATTGACATACTAAATTAGGAGCAAGATATGTGAAATTAAACAAGATTGTTCAATGTTAGATGAATGGAAAAATAAAAATTTCTTAGAATTACCTGAAAAGAATGAATACAAAGCAACTAATTGTTTTCATGTTTGTGATCATAGCTTACGTTGAAATGAGATAGAATCGTGAAGGTATTCTTTTTTTTTATATCTAATGCACAGGTGATGTTTTTTGCATTCTTCGAAAGCCTGGAAGAGACCGACATAATCTTTCGACAAATGGAAATTTGATCTTACTCCAACGCTTTCTTATGTGCTTGATTCTTTTCTCCGAAAAATTGATCTTGATAGAAGAAGAAAACACAATAACAGCAACAGGTGATTAATATTACTCTAAGACCACACGATAGATTTATGCCATCACTCTAAATAAGTAGATTTAGCTGATGTCAAGAGTTTCACTCGTCTTAAAATGAATTTTGTATATTATTTATCACGTATAAGAATAGAATGCAATAGAGAAGTTCGAGCCATTTACGCAGTAAATATTAGGTTTATAAGTATTTGATTCTTCTTTGAGCAAAATAAAAATATGTGGATATATACATTTTTTTGGTTAACTTGTTTAGACACTAGATGAATTGTATGATACGAGACCAACATTTCGAGCGGACGGATTTTTAGTGAATGAATTACAATGCGAAATTTCGTGTTCAGTGTTCTTGATATTGCTTATTGATGGAGCTTAGCTATAGCTCTTCTCTATGAATGGTCAAAAGTCATAAACTCGAGCTCGCTTCACACAAACCATCTCACCTCTCAACAGACCATTGAAAAATGGGTGTATTCATATATTTCTACTTTACTGAAAGAAGAAGCAAGCACTTATAAAACTAATATCTACCGCGTAAATATCTTCAACTCCTCTATACATATGTGTATGGTATTCTATTCTTATACATGAAAATTTGGGTTGGTTTTGGTGGCCTGGGGCAGTTGTAAAGTTTTTTGTTGTTCAGATTCTTATACCAATCGATAGAACTACAAATTCTGCATCGAATGGTGTAGTTTTTCACAAAGGCTTATATAGTCAGATGAATCTTTATAAGTTTTATAGAAAACGGTGATGTTTTCCTAAGAACATATGATATTAAAATAATCTGTATGTTAAAAAGTATGATAGATCATATTAATTTAACAGAATGATTCATTTAAATACAAGAAAAAAACAGAAATATAGTCTTTATGACCTTTTTTTTCAGTCGCAATCAATTTTTAAATTACTTTTGTATATCCTCCTGATCAAAAGAAGTTGTACACCTTATTTTTTCAGTCGCAATCAATTTTTAAATTACTTTTGTATATCCTCCTGATCAAAAGAAGTTGTACACCTTATTTTTTCGATTGTTGCTCCATTATCATTGCCATTACGCCTCATTTTTTTTGTCATAGATACGTCTTTGATCACTCAATCTATCTCGAAAGTTCCAGCCCCGTAAACTGAGAACCAACGAAAAAAACTACGAAAATGTCTCATGTACTCTAGCATGGTATTAACAGAAAGTCGCTATCATACTTTTGTGAAACATCATCTAAAAAGAGCATTGAATGGGGGTGTTACAGTTCAGCTTTAGTTCTGAACAAAGAAGCTGTTCGATCAGATCAGCTCATTTAAGCGGAACTGTTCGAAGAGTTGAGCTTTGAGCTGGAGCTGGTGCATCAATAGACTTAGCTACTGAAGCAAATCGTCATGAAACAAAACTCGAATCGGTTACTGTGACTCTTCTTACACGATTTCAGGGTATACATCTTGATTTTTTGAGCTATTTTATAGCAATATGAGCATGCTTTTCGATTGCTTCTTTAAATACATCTTGTACAGCATTTTTGACTTCGTAAAATCGAAAAGGAACTATTATTCACTCGTACATTTTTCACCATATTTTTTTTCGTAAAGTTACTAAATAATACCGACATTTTCTTTATAAAAATCTAACGCATCGTTTATGCCATTTTTTGAAATACTGATCTTCAAAAAATATGTTTTAAAAGTATTCGGAAAAAATTCAAATCTACATTGTTGTAGAAAGAAATGTACTGCATCTTTTAACATATTATTCAATTCAATTGATTTGATATTAAGGAAATAAACAATTAAATACTGACAAGAGAAAAAAACATAATAATTTTTTTAAAGTTTGAGTTAGTTATGTTGAAGAGTGTCACATGTTTATTCAAAGATTGTTCAGCAAATTCTAAACTTTTGAATCTATTAGACCAATTTTACATACTTTTCCGTATTTATTGACCAATATGATTTGTCAAAATTTTCATAATTATTTCGCGAGATTTTAATTGAGTCATGAGTTATTTCTTAATGCATTTCAGTCGTGTAAATGACAATATTCTTGAATATATTCAACTTTGATTGAAAAAACAACAAATGAAAAAGGATGCTGAAGTTTGAAATTAAGATGTTATTGTTAGTTTAGAAAAACTGTCTGTGGATTTTACGCATGAAATATCCTTCGAAAACGAATGACAATTAACTAGACGACAATCACTATTTTATACAACTAACATTACTATACATTATAATATTTTTATTTTGATCAATAATCTTTACCATTCGCCAATCAATCGTACTAAAACTCCAGCACGAATTGATTTCAAAGAACGTCAGTAATAAATTCAATACCAACTTAATATCTATCAAAAACGAGGTTTAGCAGTAATAAATAGTGAGAATTATGACGACATCTTGATATAGAAAATGTATTTTCGTAAGTTCGTTCAAACTGGATCTGATTTAAAACAAATATAATCAGTAATTAATATGACAATCATTAATAATTTTCAGAGAATTTCGAGAAGACGCATGCAGCTTTGAAATTCTAGAAATTTCCTCAATTCGACATCAACAAGCCGTCATGAGTCGTATGTGAAATTATTGTTCCACCTGTCAATAAAAATATTTTTGCCGCCCTTTGTATATAAAACTGATGATGTATAGTTCTTTTTGTGGTAGACGATTTTGAAGACATTTTATATATTAATAACCCACTCTTAAGAAAAAAATATGTCATATGTCATTTCATGAAATACCATATTAAGATGCACACACCATCCATATAAAAAAATAATAATTATCATGTAGATAATTACTTATGCATGATCTTTTAATTGGAAATTCTTTCAAGTTTGTCGTCGATTTTTCCAGTGAAGTTGACGATAGTAATAATGAATTGTTAGTGAAATTAAATAGAGCTTCAAGAGTGGAGTAAAAATTCTTTTCTTTATTCCTCTTTGCATTCATACTTATTCAAAGTCATTTTCTTCTTCTGCTCGTAAGTCTTTAGTGAAATTAGAATTTTTAACAAAAACAAAGTTTGTTCATTAATTATTACAAGGTGGTATCTAATACTGCACTATTTTGGTTATATCTTAGTTTTCTTATTCCATCCCTTATTTGCTCATTATTTGTTCTTTATAATCTTCTATTTCAACGAACTTTACATCAAGCACTTCATAATCATCCTATTATTCTACAACTTTTCATTGTTCTAATTACTCAAACACGATATATCCATAGATGTTGTATTGGTTGAAATATGAAGGTATATGGCAAAGATCACCTATATTTTGTGAAATTTGGACATTTATTGATTGGGGACTTTATATAACATGTACAATACTTGTAGCTTGGACGTCAATTGAAAGACATATTCTTATGTTTCATGATAAATGGGTACAAACAAAAAAAAGACGCTTTTTTTATTCATTATCTTCCTCTAGTTATATTTCCTTTTTATTGTCTTTTATTTCTTTCCACCTTGTCAAAATTTTATTTATCAATCTCGAGCTGCATGTGCTTCTCCATATTTATTGTAAGTTTATGCAGTACGTATGTATACAATTATAGTTCATAATATATCACCCGTTCTAATAATTGTTGTTTTTAGTATTGCTTTACTTGTTCGTACATTGTGGCATAGATTTAGAATTCATCAACCAGTTCAATGGAGAAAATATCGAAAAATGACAACACAATTATTATCTATTTCATTTCTTTATCTTATATTCTATTTTCCATTAATGTTAGTGAATATTTTTATTTTATGTGATATACCAAATGAAATATTTTATGATTTTTATGTATATACCTCATTTCTTACCTATTTCATTTATCTTCTATTTCCTTTTGTTTGTACATTTTCATTACCTGAACTGTGAACAAAAATTCTTCAGATTTTTCATTTGCGTCGACCAGCAAGACGTATTGGTATTAGAATATTGACGAATGAGGCTTGAAATAAACCACTTTATATTGTATATACAATATTGTTTGATGTTTATTTTTGTTTTACTATCATTCTACAATATTATATAAACTGAAAGTTTGTAATCAAAAAAGTTTTGTGACGAAAATAATTTAAATAGTTGTTTTTTTTTCCCTATTAGAAATATGATCGATTAGAAAATGTTTTTCATGATATTTGCATCTAAATCGATACAACTTTGGTACGAAGTCTCTAAAAGATAAAGAACCGATCCAAAAAAAGCAATGGATACTTTTTAGTTAAAAATGCAAAGTCTTTGATGAGGTTCGACCAGTAGAGTTATATAATGAATAGGGTTTATTTAAAGCTTTTCACATTAAACTATGGCATCAAATAAAAGAAACTAATTGGTTCAGCTATGCATGTTCAAAAGAAGTCTATTTCGAGATACAGAATAAGATAGCCAAACATTTGAGACTAAATTTAATTCATTTGAAAAATGATATAATAATTCTTGACGTAGATTGTTAGACTATATTAATAATTAATTTTTCAGAGATGTCATAATACCGATACGCTGGGTAATGAGAAGCTACAGGTCAGAATATCCAGAAGAGCAACCGCCGCATTACTCTATCTTTCTCTCGTTACACCAAAATTTTCAACATTAAGGGGTACCTGAAAATTTTGGAGTAACGACATGGATACGACAGAATTTTCACTACCTCCATAATAGAGACCTGCAAAATGGTCACAGTCACGATCACGGTCACGCGTGACCGTGACCGTGACTAGTTTTGGAAAATCCTCGTGACCGTGACCGTGACCGTGATCGTGACCAGATGGTTCGTGACCGTGACGTGACCGTGACCAAGCAATCTTAGGCTTGGTCACGCAGATCTTTAAAACTGACTCAGTTTATAATTGAATTGTCAAATTAAAAAATCTATGTTTTTATTATGTTCATATTTAGTAATGAACATTAACTGAAAACAACAGAAAAACAATGCTAAAGAAACAACAAGATTGTTTTATATTAGAGACCCGAAAAATGGTCACAGATTTGCCCATGCATGACCCTAACTATGACTATTGTTCATTTCAAAATAAAAGATGAGTGGATATTTTACGAATAAATTTTGATAGAAGCAAGATAGGAAGCTATGTTTTTCACCGTTGGAAAGAGACGATAAGGACGCATCAAATCCTATAATACAGGCTTTTCCACGAGGCTTTCAAAGTTTTCTTAATCAATTGTCTAAAAAATTGCCAAAAGATTGAGTTCCTATTTTATGACAAAAACGCAAAAAAAAGCAATTTTTTTCTACAGAAATTAATAGACAAATTGGTTAACAATTTCCCCTAAGATGTTTACAACTTTTGAACTAATAGATCCAAAAGTTTCAGTCTTTCGTATAGTCTTTAGATCTTCTCGTAGTGATCCAAATGCACACAAAATTATTCAAAAATCATTTTAGTCACCTTACAGAATATATTCGTTCTCAAAAACGTCGCTTAAAGTGTTTGAAAAAACTATATCAAATCAACTTATATAATGCATTTCGATGCAAATTCATGTCCTCTTTCCAATGGTGAAAACCGCAGCTCTCTATCTTGCTTCTATCAAAATTTATTCAAAAAAAATCCGCTCGCCTTTTATTTTCAAATATGTGACAATTTTGGAAAAATCTTCGTGTTCGTGATCGTGACCGTGGCCAATTTTATAAAACCTTCGTGACCGTGACCGTGACTAATTTCCTAAAATCTCCGTGACCGTGATCGTGACCGTGACTAGTTAGTTCGTGACCATGTCGTGATCGTGACTAAAATTCGTGGTCACGCAGGTCTCTACTCCATAATGTTGAAAATTTTGAAAGTTTTGGGGTAATGACATGAATACGACAAAATTTTCACTACCCTGATATTTTTGAAAGTTTTGGGGTAATGACATGAATACGACAAAATTTTCATTACCCTGATATTTTTGAAAGTTTTGGGGTAATGAGGTGGATACAATAAAATTTTCACTACCCCCGTAGTTTTGAAAGTTTTGGGGTAATGACATGGATACGGCAAACTCTTTAGATATTCTGAAAATTGCAAGTTTCGAACGTTTCTTGTGTCATGTACAGACATCTCCTTGAACTCTTCAATAAACATCCACAGCATTAAACTTGCGGATGATGCAGGAACTTTATATGATCAGGCGACGACGTGCACAGTATATAACCTTATATTATTCGACGCTATACCAAAAATCAAATTCCATCTAAATGTATAGTAATCACATGAAAAGAAGGATTTGTTCCTATCCCCCCCCCCCCCCACTAATAACAACATGCAAGTATGATTTCGCATCGAACGGTTTCACGCACACTGCTTGGTATGCAGATGAGTGAGAAAATGATTACAGCGCAATATGCAGGATCTACCCGAAGCTTGAATGATCACAGTGCCCCATCCAGCATGAGCGTGAGGTCGAAATTATTATAGCACAGGACCCAGCATGAGGGTGAGGGCGAAATGATTATATCTCAAGACCCAACATGAGGGTGAGGGCGAAATGATTATAGCACAGAATCCAGCATGCGGTTGAGGGCAAAAATCACTACATTACCTAACCATGCATACGGCTGATGGCGGAAATGAATGTAACACATCAGCGAGCATGCAACTGAGGGCGAAAATGATTCCAGCACATCACAGCGTGCACCGATGATACCCGGATTTCATCGAGTCCACACATGGTCCTACCATGGACTAGGGGTACACCAGTTCAAGCTCATTAGCCGGCTCAAATGAACGTTTGAGCTGGTCAAATAGTTCGCTTTGAACGAGCTGAACTTTTGAAACAGCTCACTTCAAATGAGCTGAACTTTTTAAAAAGCTCACTCCAAATGAGCTAAGCTATTGCAAAAGTTCAGCTCGTTTGGAAGAACTGCCGTGTATCTTCAATTTTTATTATAGGAAAGTAGCCTAAGGTCCTAGTATATTAAGCTAGCTAAGCATATTTGAGTCCTACTACGAATAGACATCCGAGGGCCCTCAAGTCATGTTATAGAGAAGTATCCTTCGACGCTGTGGCTCTAGTATATGGAGGTAGTCCTGGGTCCTCTAACCGTAGTATACGGGGTATCCTTAGGCCCTCAAATCCTGTTATAGAAGGATGTGTTTAGGTTTTCTAGTCCACTTATCAATATCCGCGCTAGCGGCAGATGGGTGTTGCGGAGCGTATACCCCTCCAATAATTTGAAATTTTTCTGTTTTTTTCAGCGACGGGAGCTGATTTAGAACAGTTTTTGTTTTTCAAAGCAAATTTTGCTCTAAATACCTTTTTACTCCCTACCAAAAAGTATTGCGCTCATTCACAACCCGTTACATCCTCCCAAACTTAAACCCTTCGCGCGGGCTCTGGTCTCAATAGACACCTTACTTACATATGAAAATATTTTTGAAACTGAATTTTAAAAAAAATTGAAAATCTCATATAATACTCTATTTACATATAAAAATGTTTTAAAAACTAAATTTTAAAATACTTTAAAATTAATATTAAATCTTATATAAGACGATATTTATATATGAAAAAATTTAGAAACTGAATATTAGAAATGATGCAAAATTAATTGTAAATGTCATCTAGTAGTATTTTTATATGTGAAAAGTTGGGAAACCGAGCGATAAAACCTACAATACTGTTACATATCCCTGTCCATTATCGTGTGTTCATCATTCTCTTTCTCTCTTTCTTTTCTATTCTTACACATATATATTCTCCTTCTCTTCTCTTGTTGTCACGAGCCTTTTTCTTTCCTGTCATATATATGTGTTAGGTCCTGTATGATTTAAAATTAATTTTAAAAACATTTATATATATTAGTGTTAGGTCCTGTGTGATTTAAATACGATTTCAAGAATATTTTTATCCATTTCTGTTTGGTACTATGATAGTGGCATAGGTTGGTAGGATAGATTGTTGTGGTTAGACGTTTGAAATCTCCTGACACAGCTTTCTAATATGACTAGAATACCTAAACACATCGGAGTATAACCGGATTGGAGGGTCACAGGGTGCCCCGTATAATACTGGTAGAGGAGGTAGGAGTACCTCTATATACTAGAATTCTAGTGAGTTAGGTTACATCCATACTGTAGACCTAGTGGGTACCTGGATGTCCTTCTATAACAGGACTGTAGAACCCTAGCGTATTGATTTGTGGCAAAAGTCAAATATTCCTAGCTATCTCAGTATAGTAGGACCTTAGGCTAGTTTCCTATAATAAAAATTGAAGATACACGGCAGTTCTTTCAAACGAGCTGAACTTTTGCAACAGCTTAGCTCATTTGGAGTGAGCTTTTTAAAAAGTTCAGCTCACCCAGAAGAGCTGATCGAATAGTTCAGCTCGTATGAACTGAACTGTTTCAATAAGTGAGCGCTCGAGCTAGAGCTGAGCTTTGAGTACCCCTACCATGGACCACAGGGTAACCACTGCTCGAAAAAAAATTGTGGCGCTTAGAAAGATTTCCACATTGCATTATACTTTCGCCGACTATTTACCGCAGGCTTAGCATAACACTTTACTATTTTCTCTTCACACCAGCTGTGTCATGCCGACCTACTGATATACTCTTAAACGCGGACCATTAGAGTTAAAATGCATCCAACTCGATTACACTTCAGTACCATACCCAGAAAGAACTTCCATAACTGATTTCAGAATACCACACAACACATTAAACGTGTCTGCCTACCAAAAACGAACCAAGCACCACATTCATGCACACCTTTCAATCAATTTTCTAATCGCTATAGCTCAATAACTTGAAAATCAACCATACATAAACACATGACAACCCTCACACTTGGAGACCACCAACCGCATTCCAGGAGAAAAATTTCGCATACTACAAGCAATATGGTTAACTTCGACCAAATCATTATCACCGTCATACAAACGTTCTCACAACTAAAGAGTCAGTGAAAATTTTGTCGTATCCATGTCATTACCCCAAAACTTTCAAAACTTTCAAAAATACGGGGGTAGTGAAAATTTTGTTGTATCCATGTCATTACCCCAAAACTTTCAAAATTCTCAACAGTGCGAGGGTGGGTAATCGTAGTTTTTCTGATGATACACCCGTATAATGTACCTTATAAATCTCGGTACCCACCTTTAGGATATTATGATATCCCTCAACGTTACTGTCGAAGAAAAAAGCAAATTGTTTATATATTTTTCATTTATCACGATCTGATAAATTCCAGAGCGCAAAAATATACTTAGATTAGAAAAATTATTTTTTCGTCATGAATAGATAATTAAATGAAGACAATTCATTTTATTTGCAATTATAGTATTTCTAAATGAAAAAGTTAGATCACTTTTGTATTATTTATACTTTTGTAACTGCACTAAGTAGAAGATTAAAATGGTGAATACATACATTGTCATTGACATTATTTTTATTTTTTTAAATTTTAATATGTAATGATTTTTTTCGATTTTTCATTGGTTTTTTTTGTGTGATGTATCTAAACTGATAATGATAACATATAGAAAGTTCAAATTTTAGGATAAAGTCGAACTAGACTAATAGTATACATCGACTTGACCAAACGTAACGTTGTGACATTTTTGATACCTCGGTTTCCGTCTATCTCAAGGACGATAATAGCTAGAAAATTCGTTCGAACATCGTTCCACGCAGCTCGTTATACTCTTTTCATGCTGTAAAAATGAGTATTTTTGGTTGAAGTGCCGAGCTGCTAGAATGATTTTTTAGTCGCGTAACGCCATGACATAATAGGACCCTTTTTCTTCGGTACTCTTACTTGAGCTTTAAATTTTAAGAAAGTGTCTATCTAAATAAATTAACACAAATGCAGGTTTTGTAGAGCTTTGAATGAGCTTTCGAATGGTAAAAAGATTCTTCCTAAAAATTTTAACACGTGAAAAAAATGGCAAAAATGAACGTAACGCTGTGACATTTTTCGCAACGTTGTGTCACAGCTTTTTGTTCATCGATTTTCGGGTACTTACCATGGTCAGAATTTGTTCATTTTTACATTTGTTAGTTGTTTCGGTGTATTTACCTTGAAATCCAAAAATGAGATTGATTCATGGAAATGGAAGCTTGCAAACTGGACCCTAAGGTAGAAAATGTACCACAATCTACAACCTGTTCTTAGCTACGAAAGTTAAATTCAAATATACCATTTTGTAGAGAATAAAATTCTGCGTCAAATGGTATATCTTTCGTCGGTTTATAATAAAATTTCTTGTTTAGGTCACTGAAAATACAGTTTTTCAAAAATTTGAAACCTTATCTTCGATGAGAAAAACTGACGTTTTCTAGAAATTAATGTCAGATTCGTTATCAGCACTAAAAACTACGTCGGATAGTCTACGCAGATCCGTTCATGTCGACAAAAAATTTTTTCAAAACTGAATCAGCGAAATGTCGCGTTACGTGGACAAGCCGACATACTACAAATATCAATTAACTCTTTTGTTTCAACCGATAAATAAAAAAAAATAAGGTTATACAAGGAATTAGAACTTAATTGATAAACATATGTATTACACGTATGTATACAAATCATACAATACAGATGTCAATATGAAAGCAATTAAGCATATAAGAAATATATGGGGTATTTTTATTTTTTTTTCATTCATTTGTGATATATGAATGAAAATTAATGACGAACATGACCGACAAAATCACCCGCTTTGTCAATAAATAATATCATATATAAGAGACTGAAATTTATCATTTATTTCAATAAATTAAGTAAGTCTCTTAGGATTAGATAGCGTCCTTGAAAATTTTTTTCGTTTTTCATTCAATTGAGTAAATTTCTTTCATATTCAATTTGCCATTGATTATCAATTAAATGACTCTTTCTATTCCAAATGTAACAGTTATTTAATTGATAATCAATAACAAATTGAATATGAAAGAAAATTATTCAATTGAATCAAAAATATCCAAAATTTAAGCATTGATATATCTTTTTTTTCGGAAATAAATATACTACTGTTACATTGGAACAGAAATTGTAGTATATTTATTTCCACCCCAAATTTTTCCCCAAAGGTGTGAGAGTGAATACTATCCATTTGTTCTAACTACTTTTCTTTTAGTGTTGAATTAATGTTAGACATGCACCAGTACGGTCGGACTGGGTACCAGTCCGACCGGGTACCAGTCCGACTGGGTACCCAGTCCGACTGGTCACCCAGTCCGACCGGATACCCAGTCCGACCGGTTACCCAGTCCGACTGGTCACCCAGTCCGACCGGATACCCAGTCCGACCGGTTACCCAGTCCGACTGGTCACCCAGTCCGACCGGATACCCAGTCCGACCGGTTACCCAGTCCGACTGGTCACCCAGTCCGACCGGATACCCAGTCCGACCGGTTACCCAGTCCGACTGGTCACCCAGTCCGACCGGATACCCAGTCCGACCGGTTACCCAGTCCGACTGGTCACCCAGTCCGACCGGATACCCAGTCCGACCGGTTACCCAGTCCGACTGGTCACCCAGTCGGACTGGGTATAAACTTGATTAGTATATCATTTACTATCTTCCTAGCAACTCGTACTATACTAATATGCTACAACTATCTGATTGCCACCATGTCAGTGCTGCCACCTTCTGAAGTCCAAAAAGCAGAAAAAAAATAAAAAAAAGCAGAAAATGACAGAAATTTCACCATCAAAAAGCAGAAAAAAAAGCAGAAAAGATGTTTCTTACGTAAATCTACTATAAAGCTTAGATTCAATATAATAATTAAAAATTGTACATCAAATTTCAATCTTTATCAAACAACATCAATCAATTAAACAGATAAGTAGAATTATTCAACTCCATTACACAATATCGAACAAAGCAAATACATAGATTTATTACATACATTTTCTTTTGAACGCATATTTTTCATCTGATTTAATAGCTTTTAACAAGTCTTGATTAGGTAAAGCATGTTTGTACAGTCTAGTGCGTGATAATGATGAATTTAATCGTATTTCAATTCAGCTGATATAAAGTTCAGTCGTTATACAATTCCTTTTGTCATTTTTTAAATGTTTTAATTGTGAAAATGCTGACTCAATATAAGCATTATTACACCCCAGGTCGAACTCACCCGATAGAATCCGACGGGAATTCGTCGGAATTCTAACTACAGGATTTCGACAGGCGGTTCTGAATGTCAAAAAGTGTCAGATTTTCAAGAATTCCGACAGGATCCTCGCCATTCCGACAGCCGATGTGGAATTCATTGGAACTCGTCGGAATCCTGTAATTAGGATCCGACGAATTCCCATTGAATCCGATAAAATCCGACGATTTTTCTGATATGATCCGACGGGATCCGACAGTCGGTTTGAACCACCTGGGATAATAAAAAATACAAATTTCAATGTCTTTTTTCTCTGTTGAACTCCTGTTGATGCTGAGAATTTTTCAATTGCTTAAATTTTAGGTGTATCTTCTTCAGCATTGCCATCATCACTCATTCTTGCTGTATTTATAATATAAATATTCACACTATTCACTTTAGTTATTTATATTCGTCCAGTAAACCCATGAAAGAATGTATGTGTTGATTTGTACGAATTAGACAAATAATGGAAACTGACGAAAGAGAAACAGGTAACGAATGGAATAAATAAACATATATATATTCGACACTCTTAGCCACTAGAAAATACGAGTTACGATAGAACTTGAACTAATGTAAGATAGTAATATGAGTGATTATTAAAAAAAGTTTGTTTTTAGAATTCGAGAAATGATCATTCAGATGAGAATTATTGATTAAAAATATAAATGACCTAATATTTAAAAAAAAGCAGAAGAATCTTCGAAAAGCAGAAAGAACAGAAAAAAAGCAGAAAAATCTTTAAAAAGCAGAATTTGTCTGCTAAAAGCAGACAAGGTGGCAGCACTGCACCATGTGTCTTACAAGAAGAACAAAAAATTGTCATTTATTCATTCTTATCAGACTATAAGTCATTTAAACGATACTAACTTGAAAGTTTAAACGAAATTTTAATGTTTATTTTCTAATTTGTTATATTCCATACATGTCAACATCCTTTTCCTAAGTAATTCCAAATTAGTTCAATATTTCTGTTGATATGAACTGAATAATTTAGTTTTAATGAACATGGAATATTCATTGTGCTATCTTATTCGATTTGTTCATTTCATTTTCTCATTGATATAGACTATAGTTAAATGTGATTGGACATAAAATACATGGTAATATTGAATTCTACTATTAGAGCAAAGATACCTTGAGGATATTTGTTAAAAATAGATATTCGCAATTCTAAGTTTATGAGGAAATAAATATTTGTTTTATTATCTAACCTTTTATGCTGAGTCATATATTTATTATTAAAACACACTACAATATATTCGATAAAGTACATGAGAGTAAAATAAATAAAAAAACACAAATGTAATTATAGATAAATATCTGATATATAAAGTATTTCTCTCTCTATATATATATGTACATAAATAAACATCAATATTTTAGAAAAAATGCAGTTGTATGAAATGAAACCTTGTATAAAAACAATAATGTATTTTGTAATATCGACTGATTTGAACCCAGAAATTCGATGTGAATATATATATGATCATTTGTAATGTTAGTCGTTCAGTTTGTCCTAAAAAAAATGAGATGGCTAGAAAACTAAATTCGGATGATAGAACGTAAGATATATTCATGTTGCGTATGCGTCTTTAGTCTTAAAGAACTTTTGCTGTATGACTTTTCTTTTCTCGAAATTAGATAACGGCATCATTATTATACTAAGTCTCTCAACATTTACATATAATGTATCTTTAGAATTTGCATTTAACGATGAAGTTAGATAATACACATGAAGTGTTGATACCAAGATTTTCTTTCGACATTCATCAATATTAGAGCAATAGAGTCATCTAAACATTGCTTTGTCTTGGATAACTTACTTTCAAGAAAATTGCAGCTGATAAATTATCTGCTGACAATCGGGATCTCTCTTTTCGAGCTGCAAAAGCAGCAATTGAAAAAGCAGCTTCTGAAGCGACACTTGTTGCTGGAGTACAGACCAGTTGTTTAGCTAAATTGAAGAGAGATGGAAGTACACCTCCGTAGATTTTCCAGAATTCAAGAGATGCTGTGACTGATGGTATACGACCATGGTTGAATTTGTCGACTAACAATCGGTAGTTATATAATTCTTCAACAATTAATGCACGATTTTTCGGCGTTGTTGTTGGAGTAATACTGTCACCAATGGTAAGGAGGAAAGCTTCCATAGCAGTCACTTTTTTTGTTTGGCCGGAATCTGGTGTAAGTAAGGTAGTAGTAGTAGTAGTAGTAGTAAAACTGACTACATCAACTGTAGTCGGTGAAATTGTGGTTGATTGAGATGATAAGGATGCTGGTGCTGTTGTTGAAGATTGGCTGTTAACATTAACAATATCATTACTTGTTATTTGTTTGATACGTTGTTCGATGGAACGTTTTTCAGTATCCAGTAATACTGAGTAGCTAATAGGATCAAAATAAGCGTGCATCTAAAATAAAGAAATAAACATTTTAAACGCAAATATCGACATTATCTCTTACTAAGATATAGTTTTCTAGTTATTTGCAGAGATAACTTTTTTCTGATTTGTCAACATGAGGAAGATCTTCACTGGATTTCGCAAAGCTATTCGACTTATCATACATATGTATCTTATTCAAAAAAAAGGAATAGGTATGACAAATCAGAAAGATATTTAGAAGATGTTCAACTAGCCATTGAGTATTTCGAACTTAGTTTGATAGAAAGAAGTGTAATAATTTGAGAAGCGCAACAGAAATGCTTTGATGGTTTTGTTTTTATTGGAGTAAATTAGCTAAAGACATGATTCCTATCTTTATATAAATATCAGTACAAATTGATATGCTTAAACTTAGTTTACTACGGCTATGCTATTATTTATTTAAACATAAAATCATATTTTATTTACAACTACCGTTGAAAACTACTGTAAAAAAAATAGCAAAAGAGAAAGGATTATGTTCTAATATTTACATTGTCCTAATTGGGGAAAAACGAATTTCTTTTGTTTGAAAACTCATGACTACCGAGATCTTGAGGTGAGAAGTGAAGAATTTTGACTTACTTTCAATGTATCCAATTGGTTTCGATCTTGTTCATAATATTGAATAAATTTTGTTAATAATAATTTTTTTAAACGTTTAATAATTAAACTATCTTTTCGATCATCCAATAAATAATTCTTCAATTTGACTAATATGAAATACGCCGCTCCAATGGTACAATAATTTCACCCGGAAATGGTTTTCGTGGCACTGTAAAAACTTCGAAGAACCTTCCATAGTTCTTCTAAGTAATTCCATTCGGAACTTGTTAATTCGAGTTTGTTAAATTTGTTAAGTTGTTTGCGATTTTTTGTTAAAGAATGTTTATCTCGGAACAATTTTTCAATAATTGGGCGTAAAACTTTCAATGAATGAATCATAAGAAACGTGGAATTCCATCTTGTTCGTACATCTTGTATCAAATCACGTGTTTTCTTTAACAGAATACGTTGTTTCTTAATGTACATATTAAAAACAGACGATTTTTTTATCATATGGATTAATTTTCGACATTTTGTCATTAATGATAATGTGATTTTTTGTTCTTTCGATAAATTTGGATCGTTGATGTCGAGTTCTATACCTTCTGCCCAACTATCCGTTAAATCATCATCGAATATATCTTGCAATAAATCGCAATCCTTTGGGATGGGTTCGATTTCTTCATCATCATCTGGATCTTTATTTTTGTTTGGATGTTGTTTGCCTTGACCTTCTCCATTACCTTCATCATCAACATTCTCCTCCTCTTCCTCCACCTCTTCTTCCACCTCTTCCTCCACCTCTTCCTCCTCCTCTTCCTCCTCCTCATCAATTTCATCATCATCATCGTCATCATCATCATCATCTTCATCATCGTCGTGGTTGTTATTATTATTATTATTATTATTATTATTATTATTATTATTATTATTAATACTTTCTTTACGATAATTATCTTCGCCATCATCACCATCTTCATTAATGTCTTCGTAATGTTCCAGACTATCTTCAGCAATACACTCCATTGTTTGAATTGAGACACCATCATTATAACTTCGAGCAGGATCAATTTCATCATGATTAACCATTTCGCTATCACTTTGTTGTGATACTTTTTGTCCAGCACGTTTTGTAAGTTTTGATTTGGTAATGGTTGAAGAAGATGATGACGCATCTTTTCGATTGGTCAATTGAATATGTTCTTTGGAGGTTGATTTGGTAGTCGTTGAGAAAGAACTTGTTTTAATTGAACTCGAAGAATCACTACCTTCGAAAAAAAAGAATTTAGGAAGTTATCACGTTCTGAAATACTTCTCCAACATTGCTAATATGACTACAATATTATAAAAAACGACTACATTGATATATTCTATGAGAAATTCTTCCCATCATCGAGAACAAAACACGGGTTCTGTTTATACTAAAATTTCAATGTCAAAATTTTACTTCCCTCATCAGTCGCACCGATTGAAACGAGCTTATACGAAACGTTTATGTGTGTTTGATGGATAATACTTCATGAGTATTTCTAAACGTAAATTCAGATTGATAATTAATGTTCTAGCATGGGTTACTGAAGGAAAGTATGTATCATTTTTTAACTATATTTCTAGGGTAAGTTTAACTATCTTTTAGCAGTATATTTAATATTAAGTATTTTTAGTTCAATAGCACTTATTTGATTCCCTAAATAAATAAATGCATTATTCGTTCTTGAACAGTTCCTATGGGAAATGATCTTAATTACCAACAATATTCAAGATTTTTCTCTACTCCTTTCTCGTACTATAGATGCTACACTGGTAGTGATCGATATTGTTCTTAATTATTCATCAACATATCTGTCTATCTATCGATACAATATATCTACATTTGGTTATATTTCTACTTACTATTTTCAATTACACCATTTTTTTTCTTCGATGGTTTTGGCCACAATGCTAAACCCGTTGTGACCACTAAATGCAGTCGATGGGCGATACACCAAATACGATCCGAACCAATATGAAGATCATCAATTGCATTGGTTAAATTTTTTGCACCATCACAAACAATACGATTTACTTTATGAAGAATCTGTAATTTACGTAATTTTGAGGAAATTGTTCGAGTGATTTGAATTGAAGTATGTCGCTGTTGAAAAGATGAAAATGCAAGAATTTTTGATTGTAACTCAAGATTATTGAGAAAATAATGTCCGGTTAGAACTATGTATGATGTATTCGTCCTATCAGACCAAAAGTCAGTCGTGATACTGATTGTTTCGACGTCTTTTAGATGTTGAACTAATTTGGACGTATGATCTCGATGTAATCGTTTAAGACGGCAAGTAACTGCATTGCGATGGATCGGTACATATCCTAAAAAAGAAGACAATTATTAGGAAAGGATTATTAATCTCGAGCTGCATAATGTGCAATCTAAATGATAAAAATATTTTAGTAATTCATTATATTTGAGAATTATTTCATTTATATATGTATCAATGCTTGATGCAGTTTTACGATAAATATTTTTATTATTAGAATATCTTCAATATTCGAAGATAAATACGAATGAAACATGTAAGAAATATAGAGAAATATAAGCGTTGTATATTTTGACTATCTAAAAATCATGAGTACCAATCAATTCTAAGTCAGACAACTTTACTGAAAGTATCTCATTAGTTCTTTATATAGAAATATTATTTATTGAGCATTTTATCCATAGAATAAAAACTTTTCTAATGAGAAACGTGTTTTTTTTGTAATGATATTCTTAAATGTGTATCCAACGAAGAAAAAAAATATAATATCTTGAATGTAGTTTCGAAATTGATCATTTGATGAAAACTTAATTATACTTCTTCTCAGAATTCTTCTTATTCGAGTTTGAATATCAATAGGACGTGTGCTAATGAAAGGATAAGTGTATATGACTCTAATTATTTTCCACAAAAAAACATCAATTTTGATAATTTTGACACGATTATACAATAGAAGTATTATTCATTTACATATTTAAATTTACATGAACTATAGAAAGGAAAGTAATGGAAAAAAAGCTATACTTCATCGAAAATTTTTAATTAAGTTACAACAAAACGAATTCAGATATAAAAACATGTATCTTACCAGGAACAGCTTCTTTTAACAGCTTGGATAGACCGGGTTTGTGGAAGCAACTGAAAGGTAGACTATCAAGAATAATAGCTTCGACGCATAGTTGATGTAATTTTTCTTTCAGACGTCGAGAAATATTCGTTGATTGATGGTTTTCCGGTGTATCTGGCATACATAAATCTCGTCTATTGTGCTGGAGAATTAAGTGCCGTCGTAGTGCAGACGTTGACCAATTATTAGTACTAATCTGAACACCACATTCATTACAAATCCCAAATTTCTTATCCTTGCTACGAGTAGCATAATTCCACACAGACGATAATTTTTGTGATTGTTGAGGATGTTGTTCTTTGTTGTTGTCATCTTCGTCATCGTCGATGGTAATTGATGACGAAGTTGCTACACTATTAGTACTGGTTTTAGTAATTTTGTTTTTGTGAGATTTTTCGGTTGGTGCTTGTTTTCGTTTGGAATTTTGGCTAGTTGTTTTCGAAAAACTTTCTTCATTGGTATTTGTATCGGTAGTTAAAGATTGATCAACGAGAGATTGTAGTTGTTGCTGGACATTATTATCGGATATATTATCATTAATAATTGATGTATCACCAACGGCAGTTGATGAAGATAATAATTGATCAGATGATGAATTTTCCGATGATGAATCATCAGCTGTTACATTAATGACAACTTTAGCTACTTTTTTT